>VMBQ01018480.1:12901-36898 GCA_007657795.1 Dreissena rostriformis | reverse complement strand
GCTATAATATCAACACAGCTGTATGAAATAAATGTTGAATAACATGGGTCCCATTTACCACATCGAAGATTTTTGTAGTTTTCATTGCATGTATACATATAAAGTTTCGCTATATACATATATAGAAATAAAAAAATGCCCTTGGGATGGGGCAATTTTTGATCCCAGAGGTGTTATTGTAACAATCCTGGTACAATTCCTCCAGATGATCGTTTACGCCAAATATCTAAGCTATAGGCCTTGTGGTTTCAGACAAGATTTATGAAGTTTTACAAAGACCGCCACAGTAGATCAGATGAGCTTAAATTCCATCACTCGAACCGACCAAAATGTACAGAGCTGTATGCCCCCTCACTTCGAAAAACAACCTTTGGCTTGGATGAGCTATAAATGATATGAATATGACAATGAGAACATGGGACTAGTTTGATTCATATATTGAAATGTAGATATGCATGGAAACTAACAAAAAATAATATTTATTGCTTTGTGTGAAAAACATAACAAGGAACATTGAATTTAAAAAAAAAAAAACAATGTCAAGATATCATAAAGTTATAACAGAAAATAAATTCGTTCACCGTAATCGTGTGTAGATATTTGCAAATAGTTNGTGTATTGACACCATGCAGACCGGGCTTGGAATTGTTGATGGTGATTTTTAGTGTATTGAGGTATAATACAGATCTCGGGGATATTCTGTGGGATTATAGCTGGAAGGAGATGGATTGGAGATGTGGTATGTATTGTTCCTTATGTGCTAGGATCTATATGAGTTTTTCTGGGAAGGTTTTGGCGTAATAACTTTTCTCAACAGATTTAATTGAAATACCTAATGATTCACACATTTTTAAGTTATTTGCCCTTAAACAAACATGAAGCTGACAAAGCCGTATGGTAGTTTTGGTCACTTTTGTGACAATTTAGGCGCTTATTTCATAAGTGTACTCATGTCTTGGATTATTGTACTCAATACCCATATGGAAAACAGAATCTAATAAAAAAAAATTAAAAAAAAACATCTTGCTTTCTACCAATGCATTTGTAAAGATTTGGATGTCCAGTTATTACTTCCTGGTAACAGTTCCAGGGAAAACTGATGTCATTGGCCTATTCCATATAAACGTGTGTTCTAGTGCCTGTAATGTATAATTATAAAATATGACTCTGCTCATTCCTTTGTGCTATTGATCCTTGTGCGGGGATGCCTAGGGTAAACTTGTCTGTCTCAAATGCTGAATATTTGCATACATCTTGTCTCAAAAATGTCTGCCACGACCCATTGATCCGCTGTGGTATTTAAGTTTCCCCATGTATAGTAACATGGCTTCACATGCATTGAGAGATTCAGAGATTCAAATGCATTCAGAGATATCTTGACTTCTATCCTAAATTGGTGAAATCAGTGAAAGACGTCTGCATGTTTTCTGTCTAATGCTGTTGCCATATTTATCAATACATTTCAGTAGTGATTAGAGATTATTTTTGCAAATTCGATTTGAAGTGGAGATTATTTGTAATTCTCTTAGAATTTTGTCTGCTGTAATTTCGAGACCAAATTTGGAATCCATTGTACGTTTATTATGGAGTTGATATATGTGTATTGACACCATTCAGACCGGGCTTGGAATTGTTGATGGTGATTTATAGTGAATTGAGGTATAATACAGATCTCTGGGATTATTGCCTGAAGAAAATGGATTGGAAATTTGGTATGTATTGTTCCTTATGTGCTAGGATCTATATGAGTTTATTTTCACTTAATTTTGTGAAAGTGATTTTATACAACTTTACTGAAATGTTTATCTGGCAAAGTTTGTTACTGCAATCAACCCCTGTAAACTTGTAACACTGATCAAGTTTTTCTGGCAAAGTTTGTTACTCAGAAATTTGCCTTGTATACTAGTAAAATTAATTGGGCGAAGAAATCTAAAGTCTTTCTTATCTTGGCATTTGTTGCACATCAAGTGGAGAACAAATCATAAAACAATCATGATTGTTTGCAGCATATACCAGAGATTTGTATACCTGAAACATTGTTACATGCAATGTCATTAAGATTGTTTAGGTGTGTGTCATTTAACCCATTTCCCATTCAGAAGCAAAGTGAAAATGGCTACATTGTGTATGCAAACAACATAAAACCAGAAAAGCCTGTGAGTTACTCGCAATCTGTTCAGGTTTTATGCTGTTTGCTGCTCATAAGTTTCTTTGGGTTGAAAATGAAGCCTTTAAAACATGNTATATTATATTATATTATATTATATTATATTATATTATATTATATTATATTATATTATATTATATTATATTATATTATATTATATTATATTATATTATATTATATTATATTATTACCTCAACAAGCGTCAGTGTAATCACCACACAGTAAAAAAAGCAAAACATGTCCAAAGTTGAAGAAACTTCGGTGCGATTATTTTAGTGCAGAAGTCGCATGCCGTATCAAACACAAAATAAAACATACCAGGAAGAACACAATCAATTTTACTAACTTCGAATGTGAATTATTATGCCGAATACGGGTTTCGTTTTCTTACTATTCATAAATCTACGATCCCAACCAATAAGGTGCAAGCAACGCACTATATATAAGTATGCGTGGGTTAACACTTATCTCTTATGAATATTTGTTACTCGTCCGTTTACCTAACATCATGGGTATAACGGGTATCTGTGTGTGGTTTACAGCATGCTCCTTTTTTCACTGTGTAGGAACTGAGAAAGTGTACCACGGAAAGGTAATTATTGTTATGGTGTTTTATATATTTAACACGTATTGTATAATAATTAATAAATACTATATTTTAAACACTCTTAAAGGTTTACTTTAAAGGTAATCTATCCATCATTAGAAATATTACATTTTCTTATCAAAGTATTTTTATGCATATCAATCTTAAACTTTTCTTCGTATACACATACAAATTTCGTGTCAACATAGAGAAAGTCTATTTTAAGAACGGTAACCCTATAGTTGGATAAAATGCATTTTCAAGAATGGCACAACAATCCTTTTCACAGTTAGTATTATGTGTAACATACACATATAAAATAAAGCCTCATGTTTTTAAATAAAACAAATTGCAGTGTGTTTTGAATAAAAAGTTACACTAATTTGGAAATGACTATAACACAATATCTTTTACTATTTTACTATCATTTATCTGATTCAGACCTTTCAACATGAACAATGTATAAGAAGTAAAACATACCTCCTCCAAAGATTGGTTTAATCATCTTAGTAGAATGGTTGTTCATGAATAGTTGTTATATATTTAATATAAGTTATGGGCGTTATACTAGAAAACAACACATTAAGCAATTTTTATCACGGTGTTGTTACAAACATGTCCTTCTTTATGTAGAATATTATTTTTGGATACAAAGTTGACAACGTAATATATGGCTTATGTTTGTCTGGGTCTCAATATGCTTAATTTATGTCCATTTGGAACACAATTAATGCCAGGTAATGCATATATTGAGAGTATTTGAAAACAGTAGTATTTTCCGAAAGTTCAAAATATTTGGGTTTCGTAACCTCTTTTTAAATTAAGTCATTCGCTTCAAAATAATCAAAGCATTATTAAGAAAAACCAATAAGGACCCAGGCACTGTAAGTTACATTTTAAGCTGTTTGTATATTAAAGCTGATCCACTCTGACAGAAACATTTGTATAAGCCGTCGCAATGTTCAGGAACGTGGGTTGTATTGGTTTCTGCTAAATATTACATAAAGTCTTCAGTGAAATATTTACAATTTGATGTTACCCTATTTTTACAGCGCCTTACTTACTTTTATCTTCATATTGTTAAATTTTTGATTTATTGCTTTTATTTTAAAATAAACTGTTGACGTATTCTTTATTTGAATTCGAAACAAACAAAATAATGTTTAAGCATGTTTTCGTAAATAAATTACCTTACAGGGAGTCCAGTCAGTACCGGTGTTCCTATCAAGAGAAGTCTGCCTCATGTCGGATCTAGCCGATAAAACAAATGGAATTATCAACTATTGCGATTACAGCGATGGCTCAACTGTCCCCGATAGCCACTGGTGTGAAGTGACAGAACAGAACGGAGATAACGGACATAGCACCAGCCAGAGGTACTGGTGTGATGGTGGCGTGTGGAGGAGAGAAGTCGGGACAAGCACAGACTTAGCTATTGGTAAATATATAAGTTACAACGTTGATTAAATGCAATGTAGCTTCAGGTAGATTTCATATACTGTTGCCAAGACATTAACGCTAGACTAGTGTATTGTCGATTTCATGGAATATTATGAGTTAAATCAGCCAATCAATATATTTTATTTTTTCAAAAATTGCGACTTATGGCTTTACGCAATAATTTCAATATGTTTAATATTTTAGGTACAGAACGACATAAACGCATTTTTATTTTCTTGGGGTGGTTGATATTCTGCAGCGGAGGCCGCTGTCGTCCAAAAGGTTGGTATAAATAGCGCAGTCTGTAAGGTTATTCTGTGAGGAACGTATGAATTCAATTTAGTAGAGAGTGCAATTATAAGATGAAAATTGTAAGTAAATTTTACGGTCAGTAGGACAATTAGTGTATCGTGGCAAATCTTAATAAATAACAAAGCGTATACATTAATTACAATTAAGGAATACTGTACGGTAGATAACCCTTATATTGTGCATTGTTCACGTGAGCCGATTGCATTTTATTTTAGGTTATTTTTTTTTTNTTTTTTTTTTTTTTTTTTTTTTTTGGAGAAGGTGTATAATTTTTCCAATTCTTTTTCCTCTCGTCGTTCGTCTGTTTGTCCACCATTGTCGTAGGACATGATCAATCGAAGCTTTCAGGTAAATACAAACCCCTTAAGCTTTGCCAGGAGTATATGTTTATCACATGCTGATAAAAATTGCATAACTGTAAATAAGTGCAGAGCGTTGTTTAATGTTTTTCTTATCTTGGTAGAAATGACAAGGTCAAAGGTTAAGATAAGTTAACAACCCTATTGACTTTGTTCTTGCAAGGATGTGTTTTTTATATCAAGTAACTGCATCAATGACGGGAAATGTTCGACATTTTCAAACACAAGCACTAGACACTGTCCTAAGGTAAAGTAAACAATGTAAGAACAAAGTCGTGGGCACAAGTGATAGCAAATCTGTATCAATGGACGAATGTTTTATATATATATATATATATATATATGCACTGTGACTGTTACATGGACTCAGCCTTCAACGTCTGGCGATGGAACAAATGTGTAATGTGTACTCTTGATTTATAACGAATTATATGGCATGATGTTTGTACAGTAATTGTGTTGGTAATATTCAATTGTTGTATAGACAAATGAATATGTTGATTAATCATGTTTGGATATTCGCTGTGGCGTTAACGTTTTATTCTACAATTAATGTAAATCCTTAATTGTGGCAAAACATAATACGCAAAAGCTGTCATATACATTTTTTATTTAAGTGTACTATTATTTACTGCTTAAATACGTTTCTGAATCAATCATTAATAATTTGTATACTATTGAAACAATAATTTTGAAAATATAATTAATGACAATCCCCACGTTACCGTTACAAACTGTTGCAGTAAATTGGAATCATGCTGTGGGTACAAAATTGGTCAGCTTTTTGAAGGCTCAGTAGATGGAAGGATTTTCGACTTGACGTACGTAGTCACAGACAAAAAGGGTCGGACAGCCAGTTGTGCATTTTGGTTTAAAGTGTTTTGTAAGTTATATAGACTTCCTACGTACCGCACCGTATACACTAAACATTATCATTTTTTTAGAAGCGAGTACAATCACACAGATCTTAGTTCATTAGAATTACTCATTACCATATTAATTAAGATAAACTTCTAGTCATGTTTATGCTGTTAGTTCGACAAACAGATTTTTGTAATGCACACATGACTAGTAAATCTATTGCTTTTGCAATATTCAATACATTTGTACACAAAATATCAACATAAACATACAAATATTTAAAAACATTGGCACTGTGACTTTTATAACCGCCAGATCCAATTTTCGAAATTTAAAAATAGATTTATGATAAAAAGTTTTAGAAGAATCCAATTAGATATAGACATTTCAAATATCGGCAACAACACATTTGATTCACCATGTGTAAGTTTGTTTAATGCGCATTTAATTAGATTGTAAATGTTTAAATAAATCATTGTACTTTTGGGAAACAGACTTGGGATGTACAGAACCTGCAACCGATACCAATACGAGAAAATCTACATGCACAAATAATTTAATATATGGGAGCACATGTTCATTTATTTGCAACGAGGGTTACAAAATACCAGTAGGGGATACACACAGCGCAACATGTGAGAAAGGAGTCGGAAACTCCGTATATTGGACCCCAATACCAAAATGTGAAAGTATTGATATTTCATAATTACGTAAAGTTTTCTTTTATTATTCGTACGTATTTTTGCAGTTGCAATTGTTGTTACATAGCTGATGAATAATTTATATTTATATATTGAACCGTGCATATAGTTGTTTATAATCTTGAAAAATATAATTTACAGAAAGGAGATGTCCTGCACCACCTGCGCCGACCAATGGACAAGTTCGTTGTAGGAGTCCTGCGTATGAATTTGATACCGAATGCACGTTTTCCTGCATCCAAGGTTACCGGCTTGCTGGCCCACCTGTCATGTACTGTCAATCTGACGAAAGTTGGTCTCAAAAGACAGATGTGGTTACATGTACAGGTATTACATGTTAATCCCTTTTAAAATGTTAAGTCCGGTAGACCTTTTAAAATTATCATATTTTAAACGTTTATTTGCAAAAAGTGATGTTCTATAACACATTCATTTTCAAAATTCCTATATAATTGTATTCTACGCACCACAAAGATGACGCACCGCCAACGATCATGTGTTCGAGCCACCAATTTTACGCCGACAAAGGCTCGATAAGCACAACCGTGCATTGGGATGAGCCTATTGTACAGGACAATGTAGACTCCAATTTAAAAGCAAAGAAGATGACTCCAATAGATCAGGGAGATGTTCTTGCAGAAGGAATGCACAACGTTCGATACGTTGCTACAGATTCCGCTGGAAATTCTCATCATCTTCTTTCCGAATGCAGCGTGACAATCCAAGTGCGAGGTATTTTCACTTGGCAAACTGTTAAAGTATTAGTTTTCTTTTATACCTAATGATAAAATATGACATTTCTGCAGTGAAATAACAGCAGTGAAAAAACCGAGGAAACAACACATTTTCACCTGAATTATGACGTCATTTTGTCAACAAAATGACGTCATATCGTCAACAAAAAGACATCATTTCAATGTATTGAGGCACGCCACGGGAGAACGGGTAACTTTTCAGCGAAAGGGAAACATCTGTTAATTATTTTTTTGAAAAAGGGGCATAAAAGAAACAGAAAATTTGTTCATGTTAGTGTAAGATCGTTTGTTATTTCACTCATGATCAAAGAAAAATATTATTGTCACTCGTGGCTGCGCCACTCGTGAACATATATATTCTACGATCACTCGTGAAATAACAAACGCTCTTATACTGACATGAACAAATATCCTCTATATCTTTCCCCTTATTATTCAACAGTAAATTGTAAATTCCTGTGCTTCGTGTATAACGATTTTGAATTCGTGAAATATAACATGTGTGTATGTATGTAATCGATGAATGTATAATCTATTAGTTGTTAAGTGTTCATCGGGGCCGACGGATAGTCTAAGCGATTCCCGCTTTATGAGGTACAACTGCACTGGCCCAATCTTTTCCAATGGCGTAGAATGTTCTCTGCTTTGTGACCTTAACCTTGACTTGAACGGTACCAGCCAAATGACATGTGAACAAAACGGAACTTCCGGCGTGGGCGTTTGGACATGGGGTGGAACCGTGGAACCACATTGTGTTGGTAAGTAAGGCTTGTTATCGTTTAAATATGAGGCCAATATTTCTTGGTTTAACAGCTAATATGAATATGTAATGGAATAATTTAAGCATAAGTAGGTTTTCCCTAATATAAATCTATAAAGTAGAATACGTTATATGCATGATGTATGTAAATATTGTAATTGTAGTTTGACGTTTGGAGACCGAAAATAAGTAGGCTTCTATGATAATATTACATATTACACAAGCAATATGACCATTTAAGCAATCGCGTCGATATAAAATATAATATTAATATATGAACAACCAGTATTTTGCTCAATAATTGAAAACTATTTTCCTGACAATATGTATGAATGTTCGATTATATGCTGTTTACAAAAGTTGTGGAATGTCCTCCACTCAATCCCCCGGCGAATGGTGCAATGGTCTACGACACAGTCAACGCCAGGCCACTATACGTTATGCTTTGTAAGTCTGGGTATGACAGTCCTCGCGTGGGATCTCATTTTTCCGGAAGACTCAGCTGTCAAGACAGTGGGAATTGGTATCCATTGGAGAAATTTCCTGATTGTATTGGTATGTAAGAGCATCAAGTGAAATATGGTTTATTAGCTAAACCATATGACATGATTCCTATTCAAACGCTTTATTAAAGGGACTTGTTCACAGATTAGCCGAATGACAATTTTCCAAAAATATGTTATATTAAAAACATATGCACGCAATATTTTTTAACAAGAAAATATACTTCTGCGTCGGAAAAAAAAGTAAAACACATATCGATTCATTAATTACAACTCATCATTTTACATTGGTAAACGTGTTAACCTATTGCGATCGAACATTTAAAAAATATGTGTATTACTATCATAGCTTTTAAACTACGCTGATATTGTCAAAAACCTGAGTGGTTCCGAGGTGATTTTTCGAGCTTTGTTCTAAAAATTTCTTGTTTAAATACCTGTCTGGGGAAAGTTTTTCATTTTTTTTGCTCTTATAATAATTAAGAGTATTGGTGAAAACGTACGTCTGATACAAGAATGCATAAATTCAACCAACCAAGCAATTCTGGCCTTATTTTCTTTGCAGACTTCGAAAAGGTATTCGATTCACTAGACCATTCGTTTATGTTCTCTTGCCTAGAAAATATGAATTTCGGTTGAAGTCTAATTAAATGGGTTAAACTATTTTATACCGATATTAACAGCATAATTATTAACAAAGGCTTTTTTTCAAACAGTTTTAAAATCGAACGAGGGGTAAGACAAGGATGTCCACTCTCATCCTCGCTATTTATTTTATGCATCGAGTATCTATCACACTATATCCAATCAAATAAACATATTAAAGGAATATCGCTAGAACCTGACGAAGAAATTAAACAGTCCCTTTTTGCTGACGATGCAACTTATTTTTTAGACGACAGTAGTGACTCATTCAATAATCTTATAGAATCGCTAACCTTATTTGGAATGGCATCGGGTCTTAAACTAAACAAAAGTAAATGCACTGTGCTACGAGTAGGTAATTGTTTTTTTTTATTATTATTCATTTTAAAGCATTTATTGTATACAAACATGTATTTCATTCACAGACAATGGTTCTANTCATGCCATATAAATCAACTACTGAAAGCACACTGAGCAATTTTCAATATAAATACATCCAGAGAATCATAGCTACAAATACATATCTTTTTAAGTGCAACCTATCCAACACAAATCTTTGTGATATGTGTAGTTAACATATTGAAACAACAGAACACCTTTTCTGGGAGTGCAAACATATTCAATAACTTTGGAATCAATTGACAACCTTCCTAGAGAAACAACAATTAAACGTTAAACTATCTCTCTTAAACATCAGTTTAGGGGTAAATACTTTCAAAATACAAGAGGTTAACAACGCGGTGAATTACATTATTATATTAATGAAATATTTTATATTCAGCATGAAATATAAAAAACAAACACCTTCAATGAACTGTTTTTTCAATTTCTTAAAACTGAAGATTCAAATTGAAAAAGAAATAGCCCTCAACAATGATACACTTCATATGTTTGAACAAAAATGGAAACACATTAAACTTTCATAAACAAGTCCAGTTTGCTTTCTGCCCACTTTCTACCCACTTTATGCAACTCATCTGCATTTATAATTATTCTGTTTTTTTTTAAACACCTATCACTAACAAACAAAGAAAAACATAAAAAAATGAACTATTAACTTTTTGTGCTTTTAATCAAAAGGAAGCCACAAGGCCAAAAAAAAAATATATTAGCATATCTCGTATAACATGTTTTGAACATTATTGCTGCTACACGGTATTACTTTGTTTTATGATCATATACATGTATACATTGTATGTCCTATATTGAATAAAANAAAAAAAAAAAAAAAAAAAAAAAAATAATTAAGAGTATTCCAAATATTTTTTTTTTAGAAAAAAACACACATTTAGTTTGAATTTTTAAATAAGCAAGTCTCATTAAATAAGAAAACATTGTTAATGTATTAGAAGCAAAATACATGAGAACAATCCATCTTTATAAATGAAAGAATAATAAAAAAAATCCATCTTTATAAATGAAAGATTAATAAAAAAAATCCAAATTAAAGCTATGCTTTCAGTTGACTGTTCCAAGTTGCTGACTTCATTATGCTTGTGTGTGTATGACGTATCTCGGAATGATGATATGGTCTCTCTCCGCCTGATTCAAATGGAGTCTCCCATTGTTAATATTTACATACCAATGTATGTATACATATGTGCGTAATTATGTAAGTCTTAATAACGCGCAAGATACAAACATATGATTGCTAATAAGATTGATTATAAATTATTTCATTTTAGTTGCCTTGTGGGGTGATATGGTTCTACCGGCTGAACTCATATATGATGGAGATTGTAATGACCAGGCTACACAGGACGCCATCAAGGGAAATGTATTGATATATCTCAGTAGCATAAAGGAAGATATTGACAACTCAATATGCCCAGGAATCCAATGTAAAGTCGATAACGTGAAGGTCGTTTGTGGGTCGAACAGAAAACGCCGCTTTGAAGGTGAAGCTCGAGGATACAATATTACGAAGAGACAAACCATGTATGCCCGAGTCACATTTGACTTTGCTACGCAATTTGATTTATCAAACACAACGGAAGGAAACGCATATAATGTGCTTTTCCCATTGCTAAAGGCCATTGGTGACCGAGTTGCTTCAGACGTCGTTAACGGCAAACTTGACATGGACGGTTTCACGCTGGAGGACAATGCCTTCAAAACCAGTAGCAAACCGAAACTGCAATGCCCACCATCACTTAAAGCTGACGGAGTTAAATGCAGTAAGTATATAAATTATGCATTGGTGTACTGATTTTGATTTGTTTTTACTGTAAGCTCGAGTATTTATGTATGGGAGTCGACTTCAAGGAACACTCGAACAAACCACTGGACAAGACTGCAAACATAAAATACATGCATAGTTTAACATAAGATCAAGGCAACTATTTTTCCGGTGGCTTAAGCCTATATATTTATTGAATTTAAAACAAGATTGGCTAACTGCAACGTCTATTACAGAACCCTGTCCGAAAGGCACCTACATGAACTCGACCACGGGGAACTGTGAACTGTGCAATATCGGTGAATACAATGAAGAGGACGGGAGATCACAATGCGACCTTTGTCCCCCAGACCACAGCACTCTCAATACGGGTTCAACTCACCTGGAAAACTGCACGCGTAATATAATTTGACCCATGCCACACCTCTATGATAAATATGTGATTTGGTTATTATATAAATGCGACAAGATCCTAACAAAAACACTTTTATCACGCTATTATATAACAATGACATTTACTATTTACTCAATATTATTTTGCAGGACTGTGTAGCCCAGGTTTCATGTCTGGAACTACAATGGCTCCGTGTATCGCCTGTCCCCGTGGAACCTATCAACCAAACACGGGGGCGTCCATCTGTCAAAAGTGCCCTGCAGATCACACAACAGAAAATACAAACACCACAACTGCAAATCAATGCATTTTGTTTGACATTAAGGTGCATAGGCTCGCTTACGTGTGGTTTTGCCGATATTTGCATAATCTTCTAGTTTTCCTCTACATCTGTTGTATGCTTGTATTTCCGAAACTAATAAATGCATTTTAGATGAAACACTTAAAATAAAAAAACGGTCTACTGCCCAGTATCGATCGTACCCTTATAATCAATAATGTAAGCATTAAATAGGTATGCAATAATAATATGTAATAAACATATATTGTTATTATATAAAAGCAATGAAACCAATGACAAATCGCTGCATAGCGAATCACCATGCCGTTTTGCTGTTGCTTGATACGGTGTGTTACTTTGTCAGATTTGTTTTGCAGGTCAACAACCTGAACGGAAATAAACTGGTTGGCAGTTTCAGTAACAACATTTCGACTATGGTATTGACGGTGTCACTATGGGCAAGAAAAGACAGCGACTCAGGGGAGATGATATTTACTCTGCATGACAATGATAGCGACATATTTGCTGTACACCTTGGCGACATTGTGAAAATCGAAAGCGGGTAAAATAGTATTTAAATGTTTCAGCAACTTATATAAATGTATATAAAAAGGTTATTGATGATAAAAATCAATTTTGTATCATATGTTGATAAAGTCAGAATACCATAATGTAGGCAGATTTGTTTGCAGGACATTGTCATATCCCACGCCAAACAAGCTGACCGACAAGGGGTGGTCACACTTGCTGGTGGAACTGGACTTCTCTTCCAACGTCTTAAAGACTTACGTGAACGGACTAGAGGATGCGATAGTGCAGGGCCTCACTACCAGATCTATTCAGTCTGGGACTGTCTCCATGACCTCTTACAAAGATACAGGTACATGTTAAGAATTAACAGGACATCATCTTAAATTGTTTTGCAGTTTGTTTGAAAATTAACGTTATGGCCAAACACCATGTGTTTAATTACATGTATGAAAGCTATCAAGGAAATGGTATCATTCTCGAATAATTTCATTTGCAAACAGAATAAAAACGTTTTATACAATTACATTGGCTTTAAACTTGATACGGCATGTAAAGCAAACATGCATTCTTTCTATCAATGTCATAACTTGGCAGTAAAACAAGCTTAAATTTAGGCTGAACATTTTTTTTTTCTGAGCTTGTTATCGTTGTAGCCAGTAAATGATTTTGTTAGAAAGTCCTTAGCGCCATACAATACCAACATTTTTTTTAACAATGTTGTGTATACGTCATAAATAGTTGCATGATTCAGCGTGTTAGTCTTTATTAAATGAAATATACGACTTCTAACAGATAATTTGTCGATACTAATGCGCGTTTTTACATGTCGTTTTATTTTTCTATAATCTTAATTAAATCCCGACGCGAATCCCCCTCCCCCGAAATTCCACTTTTTTTTCATAATGTTACCCTCCAACCGGATCCGAAGAAATGTTTGACCAGTTTGAGTCATAAGTCGTATACACTCGACAAAACTCTACGATAAATGCCGCCATCAAAAGATATCGACATATAACGCTGGAGTTTATTATGGATACACAGCCTTTATCTGTCATCACGGTAATATGTTACCTCTTTTTTTCAATTTGCCTATTTTTGATATTGTCTGTTTTATCTAATGTATTCTGTTTCATGTGTTTTTCATAGGTATAACACTTTCCGCAGTTATTGTGTATCCAAGGATATTGACGTCGACCGAAATGGCGTCCTTCGGATCCATGTGCCGCCTTTATTCTACATATACACTGGTAGCTATGGGAGATCTAGTTAAAAACCATGTTGATGGATTAGACATAGTGATTCCGTCTTCATGTGACCGTGAGTTTACCCAAATTAATGTCATGTGACAAACTGTCTAATACAAAACCGTTTATTTGTATCGTTGATTCTTCGGCCCAGAGTTGCTAAATATATGCAAGCCGTATTTATCTTTTGATTATATAAATGCTACCTTTACGAAATACCAATGATGAATTTATAAACAAAGAACATCATGTTAAACAATTCCGATATTAAACAGTCTGCAAGTCTTTAATATAAGACATGAGGACAATGCCTTTGCACTACTTTTAGACTATTCTATAGTGATGTGTACATTAAGGTGATGTCATTATTGACATTTTCATACCGTCGGGGCGAGTCCAGTCTGTAAACTGTGAACTAAACAATAGTTCTGTATCACAGAACTGTTCAAAACGCTATTAAATCAGCTCGTTCTGTGTAGATGGCAAAGATGTCCTTTTAATGCTTTTATATAATTTATGGATGACATACTGATGTCAAAAGTGTAATTGTTACAAATAACTTTTTCCTTTTATGGTTAAGCAATGTTATTAGCATATTCTTGAAAAAATGTTTAGTATTTAACATAATAACGAACCAATTTACTTAAAGTTTATAATTATCAAATATAATATTCTTGTTACAAACGTACGTTTTAAAACTGTGTTTGTATTAACATACTACGTGTTTTGTAGCGCTACTTCTGTTATTTATGATAGCTCATGATGAGTGTGGGACAGCGCCTTGTGGTAATCACACCTGTGTGAACGGTATTGGGACGTTCACGTGCGTGTGCAACGGGGGATGGAGTGGATCACGCTGCGATGTTGCCCCTGATTACTGTTTAAATCATGACTGCAAACACGGGGTCTGCGTTCCAGGAAGCGGAACATACACATGCAACTGCACAGACTTCTACACTGGGAGCGACTGCTCATTTCCTCCGGGTACACGTTTAACCTAAGCATATTGTTTTGTTCTGGTTGCTGGCATACATGCATACACAAATGGCGCACTTGAACGTTTAAAGTTGTGTGTCTATACTGTTTTTAATCTAATCTATTGTATATATTGATTGCTATACATTCTTAGATACACTGCTCTGGAATAATAGCTTGTGTTGTAATGGGATATTAAACGATTCATGGGAAACAAAAACGGATCCCAAACTGAATTATATACTTGAAATTACACCCAGATAGGTATTTTAGTATTTGCCATTTTACCAGTCGCACATAAAAGTCTACAAATTATAACGAAATATTAAAGCAACAGCACATACCGTTTCATTTGAACGTCAATATTTATAAAATAAATAATTAGCACCGGTTATCTTTTTAGCGTTGATATGTGATATACCTACTAACAGAATTTGATTCTGTAATTTAGTAAATGGCGGATGGACTGCATGGACTGATTGGTCATCATGTGACGTCACATGTGATGGTGGTACTCAAGCCCGTCAGAGACTTTGCCTGGAACCGGTACCAGGTCCTGGTGGATTATATTGCATAGGGGATGGAGACGAAATCAAACAGTGCAATACACATGAGTGTCCAGGTTTGGACAATATGGATTCGTTTATATTACACTTTCCCTGAATGATACAAAGCAATAAAGCGTGTTGCTTAGTATCATGTCAGTTTGTGCATATACAAAGTCCCATACCGCTCCCGATAGAACTGACATTGACTTGGGAGATATAAGTCATCGTCTTGCTATGTACTGTTCATACTGGCGGTCGTATTGAGCCATTAAAATAAAAGCGATATTTTCCCGAGATCTTTTAGTAATATTTGTTTAAATAGTGTTGTTAGAAACTGACGAATGATGATTCGATGAATGCTGAAAGATGAATGACGACAATAATCAACTATTGAGCACATTGATGTAAACAATACATAAATGCGTACATGCGTATTGTTAACGTTTAGCATAACTTATAGGAGTAAATGTACACAGCGAAACATTTTTTTTTTCAATTTTATGATAACCATTTAAAGTTAACTTAAGTTGATATATTGATTCAGTATGCCCAAACCTCAAACGTGGCTACGGAACCATAAGGAACTGTTGGGTAAACAACGAATCGGGCGATCAGCATTGCAACGTATCTTGCGTACCCGGAAAAATATTCCCCAGTGGACAGGAACCATACTCTGAATACGAGTGCGGTCGATCAACTGGGTACACGTGGAAACCATTTGGCCAGATACCGGACTGTGAAGGTACGTGTAAATACAATGCATAATGTATATATGTCATTGAAGGTTGACAGTATTTGGTCAGTTTGGTCAAATGCCCTTGTCGACTGGATTTGTTGTTACTTTTGTTTCATTTTGGATTTCCCTTTCAACAGTGATTGAAGTCATGTAAAACTGTTTAAACATAGTAAAACATGCAATATGTACCTACTCCGCAATAAAGGAGGTTTTATAATAGTTATGTTGGATTTAAACACGTCCATGTTAACATTCCTTTACTTCAGACTTCTCCGCCCCAACTATGCTGCACATGCAAGCCACTGCAAATTTTGAGAACTACGTACCGATGGAATCAAGAACGAGCGTAGAGAATGCAATTTTAGAAAATGTTAAGACTGCTCCTTGCGTTGTGAACAAAACATGTGAAAGCAATATTACCGTTAGTGACGCTAGCGACATCAACGGACGCAAGAGACGAGGAGCACAGTCGTCGATTGCGATCTTGTTATTAATTCCATTGCCCGACTTGAATGAACTTGACATGGCCGGTTATATAGAGAACAAATCAGGTAAACATGTGATTGAATGCAAATGAATGCTTACTTCTATATGAAATATTGTTCCCAAATATATGAATACAGTATTGTACGTTTTATCAATGTAATATGTTAAAAACTTGCATCATGCGTGTTACCTAATTTAGTGTTGTCATTTTAAATAATATACTTCATTAGATATCATGATACTTTGCATTGAATCATAACCTGTGAAATGCATCGTTTTACAATATATGTCAGTATAAATCTGCAAAATATTGTAGTAAATGACGAACATGAAATCTCTGTCACATTCCAGTAACTCCAGACTTGCAAAGGCTTCAAGATGCTTTTAACAGTGTACAAGACACATTGTTGTATCTTCGAAATAACTCTGAAACGGTCCTCAACGTC
The DNA here is from genome assembly GCA_007657795.1 of Dreissena rostriformis. Taxonomy (NCBI): domain Eukaryota; kingdom Metazoa; phylum Mollusca; class Bivalvia; order Myida; family Dreissenidae; genus Dreissena; species Dreissena rostriformis. The sequence continues at coordinate 19,990 of VMBQ01018480.1, read as the reverse complement.
ATGGTTGCAGACGTAACGTACAGAGTTGATCCTTCTTCCATTGAGTCCTTCATTGGCGTTCACTGCAGTCCGGGATTTTCAGGCACTGAAGGCTTGTGTGGTATGAATAAGGTTACCAGTAACAAATACCCCGTGCAGTATCCTTTTAACATTATTGTTTAAAGGCATTTGTCATCAGATTTTTGTATTGTGCAAATAATAATGTTTGTATTCCAAATTGCAAAAGATAAAGCACCTGGACAAGCAAAGTGTGTATAACAAGGACGCACAGCAATATACAAATGTATGTTTGTATCTAAAAAAAAACATTACACAATTTTGTTGTATTGTCATCTTCCAAAATAAATAGAACCATTATGTGATAAACAATCTATATTATTTGAACAGCAGATGCAAAAAAAATTCTCATATTATGTTTTTGCCGAACAATGATTTAATTACAAGATAATAATATCGCATTATTACATTTATAATGCATTCTCATTCTAAGTGGCGTGTCCTGACGGCACGTATGAGGATAACGCAGTGTGTCAGGGTTGTGATGTCGGTTCTTACCAGTCCTCCACGGGTCAGACAACATGCACGCCATGTCCAACTGGGTATACCACCGAGGCATACAAGTCTACGACCATCGAGGAATGTAACGGTAAATACGTTTTATAAAAAAAATTCACACGAACCATTAGAGGTGTAAATAAGGTGTAAATTGTCTAAGACCAAATATGGACTTATAGTGAGAAAAATTGGTCGTATTTGGTGTTAGGTATTTAATGCGATATCCTTTAACTATTAGTATAGAAACATACAACTTAACATGGCTATATTTTGTGTTGTGTTTGTACTTTATATTTCATTAAACATTTTATTGAAGTTGTTGACCACATTTTGGTATTGAACATATCTCATTATTATGTGTAATGCCCAATACATATAACTCTCTCTGTAAGGTCACCAGATACATCATTAGTAATTTAAAATGACGTTAAAATACGTTTGCGTTTTGAGCACATTGCTCATGAATCTCTTCCTCGTCCGAAAACTGCAAAAAATACTCGACAATCCAAATTACTAAAACAAAGTTCAATAGGGCATTTGGAATGACCGACACTGTCGCATATTGTATTCCTATGTATCAATTGCATAAGCACGTTCAATGTCACTGTATTATGGTGTCGCCCTCTGGAAATATTTAGTTTAACCCAAAGTTGTTTTAATTTATATTTAAACCTATTTATTTAACATCGATTGCATCAACAGTTTAATGCTTATTGAAACACGCTCGAGTTCGTTTCCTGGTAGAACCAGCGCATGGTATCATTTAGGGAGATGTAAAGATCGACCTCACTGTGGCGATCAAACCCATGACCTTCCGGTCGCTAGGCGGACACCATATCCATTACGCCAAGGCGACCTCCGACCTCAGAAATATTTATTATATCATTTGTCAGAGATCCTTTCAAATAATCATGTTAAACTTGTAAAGGTAGCAGTTTGCATTGACATCGATACTATAATACAAGCTATTTTTTACTTTACCGTTGTCACAAACATTCTGATAAGTCGTGTTTTCCTTGAGTTGATCCGGATATAGTTGTAACATACGCACTGTATATTCCAGCATTCGTACCAAGCGTTTTGGAAAATATACATCAAACTATGTTTTCATTGTATGTGCTATATATGATGTTGTTATCATGTAATGTTATGTGTAAGTGGGCTTTAAAAGCTCTTCAGAGCTTGTGTTATCATGTTTGAAAAACCCGACTTTATAAATAAACATTACTTGACTTGACTTGGAAAGATATATACTCGTTCGTACTAATACTTCCATTATAAGATCAATTGACTTAGAAACATCGACATTGAAATTATATTTAACGGTACATTGGAGAACACAAGTTTTAAACTACTCGCTTACATATATTTCATTAAGATATATAATAACAAATATAACAAATCGTTCTGTTTCAGAAGAAACTAGTTTCACTTGCGATGATTATAACATTAAAGTAACTAATTTATATCGTTTTTTTTTCAGTATTAACAACTAAACGCCCAGAAACGACAACAGCACAGCAAGTAAACAACTTGGAACACACAGACGATTCCAAAAGTACGTGGTCTAATCTTTAAAAAATGCTCACACTTAATTGTACCTTCGTGTGTGTAGTTTTTCGTGTGTAATCATCTTGTTTATATGTATTTAAAGGGCTAACGTTTTGAAACAAATATGCCGGAAACAATAGAGTCATTCAGCAATCCACCGCTAATCACAAATTATTATTGCAACAATAAATAATTATCAATTATTGTGCAAACGGCTCCATACAAGGATGGTTGGAATCTTGCAGAGTCGTACCTCTTTGACTGATGTGATATTTGTTATTTGCGTAGTACACTTAGATTCAAAATGCTTATTATTCAACACGATTGGCCGGGAAACTGTAAATAAATAAAGTATTTAGATCATTTGGGGCTGCATATGTTTCATACAATAATAACTGATCGCACATTCAACTTTCTTCGATGCATATCCCCATGGTCCATTCATGCCTGACATGTGTGTCATTTCTTAATGAGATGCCACAATGAGTTAACTTCAGCAGATTCTGAAAAAGTATAATAGCATGCGTATGAATTGCACATTGATTTAAATATATTGCAAACTATTGTGTGCGAGGTTAGTTTGAATATTATGCTTCGTGAACCACTTATCGATAAGGCGTTTGACTGCCGTCAAATAATGAATACTTTGAAAAACAAATGTAAAAACATGATAACAAAAAAAGGAATTATTATCATGGTAATTGCTCATTGTAATTAACGTATAAATATGTTGAATAAAATAGTCGTTTGATCTAAACAAAGGTAAATACAAATATTATTTACGACTAAATTTTCTTACATTTCATCAAAGATGTAACTCCACGTACCTGTATTATATCGTCAGGAACATTAACACAGTTGTTTTTTCTTATAGCGATAACGATTGTCGTCGCGGTGGTGGTTTCTTCGGTTGCTGTTATTGGGTTCGTTGTTGCAGTGCTGTGCTACAAACACATTAGGTACGAATTGTAAATGTGGTAGTTGATACATAAAATATGTATAAATATAACATTGTTTTGTTACTTTATTATATATAAAAGACAAATATACATTGTAAAAATTGAACAATAATTGATTGAAATTATTTTTTTTCACTGCGTTTAGAAAGCAAGCGCGGATTGCGCATAAACAGAGTTATGAAAATATGGACATGGTCAATCCAAATGAGCCTACATCGATTGATCAGTTCACCATCATGCCTAGGAAAGAATAAAAGTGAATACCAGCTACTTCCGGGATGTTTCCATAGTTTGCAATGTTCAAACGCCATGTCAAATTTCAAAGGAAAATATTATGGAATGTGATGAAATGCCGGCGTTGAAACAATAAAAACCGATTAAATAACAAGATGACGCTTCTGTTTACGATTATGTATTTTTTATTTTGTGTTTTTTTATTATTATTATCCGTGTTCCATGTGTGGTCATAATAAACTCTTCTGATAAACTACCAATTCAATAATATACATGTTTTGTTTACAACTTTGTTTTGTTAATTATTAATCAGAATTCTAGGTTACATATATAAGTACATAATACCAAAAAACGTGAACGCATGTAGAACGTTCGTTTATCAGACAGTTTATTGTGTCACGTACAAGTGCATTTATAATCTAGTTGAACGTGTTTAAATATGCAACTGTAAACAATGAGTGACATTATCTTAGTTTTTGTCACAAGAACTCCAGTCTTCAAGGGATTCTATATTGTTTTTTATTAAAAAGTACATGACCCAATTTATGTATAATTGTGTTAGCATCCGTTAAAAATAAATACCAATAAGTGGTAGAACTTTCTTTTCATGAAATAAACAGAGAAAACGTGTAGAGTACACAAGGGCTTTTATTATACTTTAATTTATAATATATACATATATTATACACAAACAGTTACATGTACGGGCTGAGCTAAATAATGAGGATAAAGATATATTTCCAGCTTACACACCCCATTAGTAGATTCCTTGTATAATAATCAAAAACCGCAATTATACAAGGAATAAGATATATAAAAAAAGCCATTTCAACAATGAAACTACCACGATACCTAATAAGGAACTTACAAAGGACTGGTGATGTTTGCGGTTGTTATGTAAAGACTTGTCTGTGATCTACTTATGGGATGTGTAATCTGGAAATATATCTTTATCCTCATTATTTAGCTCGCTTATTTATAATCAGCATCATTTAAGTGAAACACTGCATAATACTGAGTAGCTTTTGACATATGTCACTAACCATCAATGTTGGAAAGATACTGTTAAATCAATAAACAAACATATGTGCCGAAGATTTAATTTAATGAGAAGTACTGTTTACATTTTCAAATATAATTGTTCGAATTGTCATTCTATTTGCATGATTTGGTTCTTAAGATAAATGTTGTTTGTAGTACTGCCATTGTGTGTGTAGGCGGCATTGATCACTTTGTATACTTAATATATAATGCTTTATGATATATAGGACAATTAGAGAAAAATGCATAATCGTATTAATAATTTAATATGAACACATGCAAAAAACATATGAACAAGTAATACATAGTACACAATACTAAGATCATCTTCGGAATTTGAAATAACTTATGGACTTACTGCTTTAAAAAGCTTAAGATGGTTTAGTACTATTGATGTATACATACTTAACAAAGATACGAACTAGCAAAATGCTCTTTATATTTGAAACAGATAATTTCGATAACATTATTTAAAGCTATCAAAATCGCACAAAGCATTCGTTGTTAATGTTAACAGCACATGTGATCTTAAGTTATACAAGTACGATATTTTTTAGACTATGCTAATGCACTGGATTTTCAATCCTTTTATGTTAACCATCATAAACAACAATACCTGTCTCAAGTTAGCGCGCTCGACTATTCTTCCTCTTTGACAGTAGAAAGCTATCGGTCAGTTATCTAATATAGTAAACACATAGTTTTTGCGCGCAAAAGTTAAACAGAATTGTTTCAGCACAAATATTTGTAGGAGCTACAAACATGCGTTCTTGTTGCACGCAAACCTTTACATAACATGTCATCTTGCACTCAAACCTCAACGGGACTTTTTTTAGACATTTGGGCGAGTAGTTTAGATTGGACTATTTAATGAACTCTCAAGCTAAAGACAGATGCCAATATAATTTGTTTTCTTCAATTAGCAGTCTTGAAATACTATGTTCAGATGTGAAGCTTATGAGTGGTTATGCAAATATAGTGTTGTAACCATTTATAAATAGTATCGTTCATTCAGATAAGACACAGATTTTATGAAAGTCGACATTGACCTGGACTCAACTCATCACATATGGCAATTCAAAGGAGCCTGACCCATTATTACATTTATTCTAAAATAGTAAAGAGGTAACTTCTAAAACCTTCAGGACCTTTTTTTAAAACATTTAAAATGCTGCTGATAACGCACGATTCACGGCGCATAACGGAAAAGGCGTTCACAATATCAATTCGTGAGCACTCTGTTCTCCAGCGAGCTGAAATATCATGACCTGCTCGACTGGTTCATGGAGTTAAGACACTTAACACTAAGAAAACATAAGACACATATTACACGTTCATTCTTTAATAAATAATCACGAATACCTACAATAAGGAAGTAGGAAGCTTTCGCTAAACATGAATACATCAACCAATCAGTGCGATATTTGCGGGTATGTGAAAACAGAACGGCAACACAATGTATTAACTTCGCATATGTTGATGGTTATAGTTTAAAAATGTGTTCAAGTGAGCATAAACACATACACATACATCAATTCATAGGTTTGGACGTTGGAACTATAATTACAAGCCTTTTCAAGTTGTGAGTGGTATATTTAAATATATAGGAAGGAAAGAAAGAGGGGCGGGAAAGCTTCGATTATTGAGAGGCAAACACTTTGTTTGATAACTAACTATCGTATTCTATTTTTGACATATCAATGCATTGCAGTGCACTGAATCGAAAACCAAACAAATGATTAAGTGATTGAAATACACATTCATTATATTTAGTCGAAACAATTATGCGTCAACCGTTATAAACTTTCATATCAAATTTCAAAGGTATATTCAAAGCAATAGCAAATAAAGCTGCTTAGAAATAATGCCCAATGTGCTGCAACACAAAAATCACATAAAGATTCATGTATAGATCGCATTTTTCCTGGTAAAAGTTTCTGTTTGAATTTCATTCAAGCAATTATCTAATATCATTAATTATTCAGTAAAAAAATAAATACTGGTAAATATATATTTATCAAAATCCCCAGTAGCTTCTGAAGAATTAAATGATATTCGCATCATTGGGATTATCAGTCTGTTGATGTTTATCATCTTTATTGTTTATTGTTCGCGTTACACACATAATTATTTTTGAAGGATCAGCAGCATAAATTATAGAACAAATAGTATTATTTCAATAACATTAGCAAGTTCAACTTGAGTCAACACATAACAAGTAACAGTATATGCTTAACCATTTGAAAACATGTTTCCAAAAATAAAACAGAACAGTAGTTTGTAACTGTTTCCGCCATAATTGCATCGAGATATTTTATTATTTTTATTTCACCAAAGCAGGTGTATGCTGTTGTATAATCAAGTATTTAAAAATAACATTAAACAAAAACCGACTTTTTTGTTCGATTACTACTTTTAAATTATCATATCGAAAGGGAACTTTATCTGCGATTGAACACGTCTCAAGCTAGTATGCCATATATTGTATAACACAACACAATATATTTTTCTTAGATTATCAGTAAATATGCCAATAATTCAGTAATTTAATTTTAAGTGAAAGCACATTATTCTTTGCAAACATAGCCCGGTGATTAAGAGACGATTATTAAATGCATACATCATCATAATTACCATAATCACCATCATCATCATCATCATCATCATCATCATCATCATCATCATCATCATCATCATCATCATCATCATCATCATCATCATCATCATCATCATCATCATCATCATCATC
>VMBQ01018479.1:16383-28121 GCA_007657795.1 Dreissena rostriformis | reverse complement strand
CAATGATCAACTTCAATTATTACTGAAACTACTAAAATGATCACATTTCCTGTATGTATCGGTCATTACAACCTTTTTTGCCGATTTGAGAAATTTACCGGTACCCTTAAAATCACCAAAATGAGAAAACATTAATTTATATAAGTACTTAATTGGAAAAACGAATATACATTCATTTTTCAATTATTTTTCTACCAGTTTAGATTGTCAAAACTAATGAAACAAAATATAGATTGATTTTATTAAGAATTTATACCCATGGTGCAAACTGGAAGTGCACACTGGAATTGCTTTGGAACATTTAATACAATATCTTGAGAAAATAAACAAACTATATTGATGATTTTGATAAATTTCACTTAGATATTTCTACAATATTCTTAATTGGGAAAGGTCATGTCAATTTTTGGAATGGGTCATTGGGAACAACCCAGTCCTTTCACAGAACCCATTATTGTAAGGAAAAACTTAACTGCATTAACAGAATATCAAAAAGTGTATCCATTATACATAACATGAATAACTTAATTGCAAGGGCATGTATTCACATAGTTTATAATAGAATTCTTCACTTATGTTGTAATTATGTACAAATGAAATACATAGTGTTCAATGTGAATGTATGAGAACTCCACCATTTCTTAGAAACAACCTTTTAGAAAATTAAACATTTTAATATAAAAGTTTAATTTAACAAAAAATAATAAATATTGCAAATGCACAATCTCTTATAATAAGGAACAATGCATGCCAGTACGGATGTTGTACATTGAAAAGTGAAGGTGAACTTCTTCAGAGAAGTTTGTTTCTGCCGACTTACAGATGTCCATGGTTAATCCAGCATACACCCTCTATATTGTTGCAGGTGGTATTAAGACCAATATATGAAACAGTTACAGACTTAAATGTGATTAACTCCAGGTAATTGACATCTCGCCTGGACGATGATCGCTCCGCCCACTTAGTCACGTGACTAAGCTGTCTGAAAACCTTGACACGCTAACACCAAAGTGGCTTCTTTGCCTATAGATTGCCTATAGATCACGCGATATTCCGGATGATTTTTATGGACTTTTTCACCCCCTATAACACTGGTAAAAGGGGTTTGTGACATTTATTTATTATACAAATGCAAGAAATATTAGTTAATAACGAACATTATATATTAATAACGGGTATTTCGGTACGTCTTGCGCGCTTACCGAAATCTAACCTGTTACTACATGTTATGGTGGTATAAGCAATAAATTAACACTTCTGCACTGGTATATACTCATGTTATTTTCGAAAATATTAACGAAACATTTTTCCCCTGTGTATTTGGCACAAACTAGCGCTTTATAACTGGTATTTCGGTTAAGTTTTACACGCTTTCTGAGGCCAAGTTGGTACCTAAATCCCACATGTTATTACATATAAAAGTGATATTAAAAATATTTAACATTGCTTATGGGACATGTATCAATCACTATAATTGAAAGTGCAAACACAGTCAGTTTGGTCATTGTCTGATATAAAGTAGCGTTCAGTGAAGGGTATTTCAGTCAGGCTAGTTAATAAAGCTACCAGTATCAGACGCTCGCGCAGGTATCGACTTCCCCCTAGTTACCGCGTTTATTGGGGATATCAATAATAAATAACTCTTGAACTATGGCATTTATCGATACGTTTTTATTAAAATAGTAACATAACATTTTTATCACTTGTTTCTGACACAAAAAAACACAATTTATAATGGGGATTTTGTTCAGTTACGCAAAGTGGGTATCAATATTCCCTATTATTTTACATATACAAGTGATATAATTCATACTAAATAATGCTAATATGACATTTCCAGTTTTTGAAATAAATAATTGTTCTGTAAGGGGGATTTCCGTAATTCTACACATTGAAGCTTCCACTTGCACTTGTCAAGACCACATTACAGCGTTGGAAATGGTATACATTCAATTCATCTAACTTATCTTTCTGGATACCTAATGTCCTAGTTACATAAACCCTATTTACACCGTTTTACCATATTTACTTTCCTATTTTTTCCGAAAAAATGAGAACTAGGCATTCGATCTCTAAGTGTGGATTAAAGGCGTTAATTGGTGACACCACATGTCTGCACATGTGTAGATACCGATATTAAGATAAGATATCACAAGTCACCTTATAATAACATGTATAATGACAATCAAGTGCATTACTTTAAGAGTAATAAATCACAGCATGAATTAGGCTTCGTGATGAGTTTTATTACTCTTAAAGTAATGCAGATGAACCTTGCTTCTATTAATCACCTAATAACTGAGAACACTATTAAACTAGAGCTTTGTCACAGACGTGACGTATACCCCCACATGCTGCATTGACACAGAATATTTTGCATGCTGTTTTCACAAAACAAGAGAAGCTAATTTATGGCAATTTTTAAGAATTATTATGCCACTATCATTAATGGCCATTTTGACCTTTGAACTCTTGAATTCTTTCGCATGACACGCCGTTCAATGACTGTAAACAAAATTAATGTAGAGTCATTTAAAAATCTCACAATGAATGACATAGTTATGGCCCGGACAAGATCATGTATGGCCATTTTTGACATTTGAACTCAAAAGTGTGACCTTGACGTTGCAGATATCAACGCAATTCTTTTGCATGACACAAAATTTTGTTCAAAACTGCAAACAATCCATTAAAACAAACAAAAGGACTAAATTAGTCTATCTTCATAAGATACATTTTTAATCTGTTTTTATTCCCAATCCATCAGGTTACAAACTCATTGATCTTTCCTCCTGTATAATCAGTCACAATAACCTTGATGGGTAACATCTAATCAAAGGTAAAACAGTGCTTTAGGACATTTTAAACATCAAATATTGCTGGTTCAGCTATACTGTACAATTGAAACATTCATATGTTGACCACAATTCATCATGTACTTCTTAAAATAATAACAAAAACATGACTAGTAATGTGTATAAAGTACATATTTCTGTGATTTATCTTCTTACGTGTACCCATAAATGTGCTTCGTAAAAACGAGCTGATGTAATACATATCTATATTATTATATTTTTTAATATATTAAGTAAATATTTGGTTCTTATCAATCCATAAGCAGAAAAAAGTTGGGAGTTTAGGCAGTATGAATACTCTTCTACTGGATATGCTAATCTTTTGCAGACTTTTGTAAGAAAAAATATTACATAAGAAATGGTTTGGCTAAAATTTCAGATGGCTCGAACTGTTCTTGTCAGTCCCCACAAGTTCAAGCCATCAGTTCTGACTGTAATGTTCTCTTTCAATGCTACCAGAAGTCAAAAATAACCATCAGTTTATAAAATCGCTAATTAATAGACTACCAAAGGTTTGCAAAATTGTTCAATATAAAACATGAATTGATAGTCAAAGAATTGACATAGCTTCAAACTATTTTACAACTATTTTTGTAACTATTTCAGATTTCTTAGCCGGCCAATTTGTTAACATAGCTCAAATGCTATGGGCTTATATAAAGGGAGATGGGTAAATAAGGTTTGCATGCTACTGAGTAATCTAGACCCACGCAAAATAAACAGATTTTACAGTTTCAATTACTTCAGGACACTTGGGCAAGTTGGGGGCTGTTAATTGGATTATAACTTGGTGTCCAAGGTAGTACAACAAAGTGTTCTTACCACATACTGATGGCTAAGTGGGTCTGGCAAAATACTGTGAAACACTGACTTACCTGAAATAGACAAAAAATAAACAAAGTGTTAAAATGATTAACAAGGCTTGTCACCATAGGATGACATATGCCCCCTTTTTCCACATTTTTCTAAACCTTTGCGCAAAGTGTTTTTCCCCATTTTTCGAAACCTAAATGCAAAGTGTCACGGAATTTCAGACGGACAGACAGACGGACAGTTTGAATCACTATATGCCCACCTTCAGGGGCATAAAAATACATAAATTAAGCATTGTTCAGTATATCAACCAGGATTTTTAATCAATCTTTAGGAGTAAAAATTGTATCAACCATGATCATTTTCCAATCATGGTCCATTACCATGGAGATGATGGTCAATCATGATCCTAACAATTATTAAACATGGTCAATCATGATCATGTACCAAAGCCAATCAGGATACTGTACCATAGCCAAACATTATACTGCACCATAGCCAAACATGATAATGCACCATAGCCAAACATGATACTGTACCAGGGTCAATTATGATCCTGTACCATGGTCAGTCATGCTCCTGTACCATTGTCAATCATGATCATGTAACATAGTCAATCATGATCATGCAGCATAGCCAATCATGATCCTGTACCATAGCCAATCATGATACTGTACCATAGTCAATCATGATACTGTACCATAGCCAAATATGATCCTGTACCATAACCAAACATGATATTATACCATAGTCAGTCATGATCCTGTACCATGGCCAATCATGATCCTGTACCATAGCCACTCATGGTCCTGTAACATAGCTTATCATGATCCTGTACCATATTCAATAATGATCATGAACCATAGTCAAACATGGTCCTGTACCATAGTCAAACATAATCATGTACCATGGTCAAGCATGATCATGTACCATAGTCAAACATGGTCCTGTACCACAGTCAAAAATGATTCTGTACCATGTCAATCAGGAGTATAATCCAATCATGATCATGTACCATTATATAGTCAATCATGATTCTGTACCATAGTCAATCATGATACTGTACCATAGCCAATGATGATACTGTACCATAGCCAATCATGATTGTTAACCATTTTGTTAACCATGGCTTATCATGGACCATAAACATGGCCAATCATGGTCTTTATTAATGGTCAAACAAGGACCTTACCAATGCTCAAACAAACCTTAACCTAACCATTCCCAAGTTCTTTAGCATGGTCAATTATTGTCCTTAAAGGGACCTTTTTATGTTTTGGTAAATTGACAAAATTGTTTCAGATTTGCAAATTTTTGTTGTACCTTAAACATGGCCAATCGTGGTGTTTATTAATGGTCAAACAAGGACCTTACCAATGCTCAAACAAACCTTAACCTAACCATTCCCAAGTTCTTTAGCATGGTCAATTATTGTCCTTAAAGGGACCTTTTTATGTTTTGGTAAATTGACAAAATTGTTTCAGATTTGCAAATTTTTGTTGTACCTTAAACATGGCCAATCGTGGTGTTTATTAATGGTCAAACAAGGACCTTACCAATGCTCAAACAAACCTTAACCTAACCATTCCCAAGTTCTTTAGCATGGTCAATTATTGTCCTTAAAGGGACCTTTTTATGTTTTGGTAAATTGACAAAATTGTTTCAGATTTGCAAATTTTTGTTGTACCTTAAACATGGCCAATCGTGGTGTTTATTAATGGTCAAACAAGGACCTTACCAATGCTCAAACAAACCTTAACCTAACCATTCCCAAGTTCTTTAGCATGGTCAATTATTGTCCTTAAAGGGACCTTTTTATGTTTTGGTAAATTGACAAAATTGACAAAATTGTTTCAGATTTGCAAATTTTTGTTGTAGTTATGACATTTGCAAGGAAACAGTAATACTGAACATTTACCATGCTCTAAAATATCCATTATATGCATCTTTTGATGATTTAAAAACCTGAAAATTATAAAGCGTTACAAACGAGAAGCGATTGAATAATTTGGAGAGTTCTGATATCGATGTTATCGTTATATTTTGTGACATTACAAAGTGTTAAAATGATTATTAAATACATAAATTTAGCATTTTTTATCATATAAGTCAGAATTCAAGTCAAAATTGGGTTTACCAAGATCATTTATCATATCAACTATTGCCAATCTTGGTCCTAAACCTTGGTTAAACATGGTCAGTCATGGTCCTCTACCATAGCCAATTATGATACTGTAACATAGACAATCATGATACTGTACCATAGCCAATCATGATCCTGTACCATAGTCAATTATGATACTGTACCATAGACAATCATGATTCTGTACCATAGCCAAGCATGGTCTTGTACCATAGCCAAGCATGATCATGTATCATAGCCAATCATGATACTGCACCGTAGCCAATCATGATCCTGTACCGTAGCCAATCATGATCCTGTACCATAGTCAATTATGATACTGTACCATAGACAATCATGATTCTGTACCATAGCCAATAATGATCCTGTACCATAGCCAATCATGATCCTGTAACATAGCCAATCATGATCCTGTACCATAGTCGATTATGATACTGTACCATATACAATCATGATCCTGTACCATAGACAATCATGATCCTGTACCATAGCCAATCATGATCCTGTACCATAGTCAATTATGATACTGTACCAAAGATAATCATGATTCTGTATCATAGCCAATCACGGTCGTGTACCATAGCCAATCACGATCCTGTAACATAGCCAAACATGATCATTAACCATGATCAACCATTTCCTTAACCATACATAAATCATGGACCTAAAACATAGCCAATAATGGTCTTCATTCATGGTCAATCATGGACCTTACCCATGCTCAAACAAACCTTAACAAAACCATTCACTGTTCTTAAGCATGGTTAATTATTTAGCAAGGTCAATCATTGCCATTAACCATGCTCATTCATGGTCTTCAATCATGGATGCCTGAGTAATATTATTTGTGGATTAAATATACATTTAATGATATTACTAATACAGCAATTACCCAACTTAGTTAATACTTGTTTTATAACAATAAATCATCATACTAGGTTTTTAGCTAAAGCAGAAAAGCAGGGGGGCCCTTCTATTTTTTATGCCCCACCCTTTTTTTATGTGTCAATGCTCTGGTTAATAAAGAAACACCAAATATTTTTGTATTGGCTTTTGGCAATTTTGGAGACAAAAATACAGTGTGACTTGATATTAACATCAAATTATATTTGATAAAGAGTAAACCTCATGGATATATGCTGAATGGATGCTTGAATATAAGTACTTAAGTGGAAACAGTGTAATTAAGTCACTTCCAATAAACAAAGATTACCATCCAAAAAAAATCTGAAAAATGTCACCCTGCCATTTTTCAGAATCTGCCCCCCCTCCCCCCCTCCTTTGCCATGTTTTAGTCTGGCTTAAAGCCGGCCGAGTCAATATTTCTCACAACAATTTGGTTTTCTCAACTGACCAGAATTGATCAGTATTTGTCAGATACATTCAGAAGCTTAACTCTTCCATACTGATTTTCGCAAAAATTGTGCCAAAAGCATTAAAAATACAAAACCTAATCATGTACTTAACGGAATCCTCAAGACTATTATTAACCTGTGACATATGCACGCTTTGGGTCACGTGAGCGCCAATTTCACGTTATTTCCACTTCCGCGCTTTTCAAAACAAAGAAGAACTACTAAATAACACGGTTTCCCATGGCAAATGACGTTGTAAACAATGATGCAATGGTCACATGGTTTTACATGTGACCCGAGCGTGTTTAAATTTAGATTATTTCTGTCCATGGACAGAAATTGAAAAGCCCTATCTTTGTACTGAAGTTGGGCATTTCTTGACCGATTTTGACCAAATTTTTTGCACATCTGACATAAATACCATCACATTTTGACTCGTAATCACTTTTTTTGCGACACATAATACAAATGGGAAAATATACCAACATCAACTCGGCCGGCTTTAACCTCTATATCAAACAGTTCAAATCTGCCTATGGTTTGCATGAATACACCATTTCAGTCAAAGAATATATACAATTATCTGCATGAACAACTGCGCTGTACGGAAGTTTTATTTATACTCCTATTATCTTTTCTGGCAGTCTACAAAGACTGTTACAAACAGATTTATTTTATTCCCTACAGAGAATCTATCCAGGTAAACAACATTATTAAACTATTATTTATAGATTCTCAGATAAATACCAGACTTCATAAGTCACAAATAGGATGTGATGTCTCATAGGGGTTCGACCATAGTTAAGTTTAGACCTCTTTATTTTAGCTCAATTGCAGCGAAAGTCTAAGGTTTATTGAAACGCTCTCTAGTCTGTTTCCTGGGTAGAATCATTTCTTGGTGTCTATTGGGGAGATCTAAAGAACACCCCCATGGTGGGATTTAACCGTGACCTCTCGGTTCACTAAGCGAACACTATATCCATTATGCCATGGTAACCTTAAACTATACGTGACAGACAGATTTCAAGAAAAAAGAGAGACAATGGGTTGTAAAGGAAGTCCTCTCTTCAGTAGTTTAGCAAGTAGTTTTAGAACCAATACAAACTTCAAGTGCTGAAGTAAATATGTTGTACTTAGTACACCATAGAAATAAAGAGAAGAGAAAGATCAGTAAATATACTTTGATCATGAATTTTTTAAAGAGCTAAACCTGAAACAAAAGTGTAGTACTTAGCATTTCAATGGCACTTGCCTTATTTAAGGCACAGGAAATATTTTTATGACCTTTATCATTCTACCATTCTTAAGTTTTCTCATTGCAATGTGTTAAGGAAAATTAAATTTGGTGTGAATTGTATTTATGGCTTCATGTTTTACTAGCAATTTCCACATCAGTTTCATAATAGATATACATAATTGTAAAAATAGGGTCATATTATTAGACATATGCCCATTAAATGAGTTGTTTTTAGGTGAATATTGGAAAGAAGATCTTTGAATTTATTATATTTGACCTCTGACCTAGAGACCTGAGGTGCGAGCTTGTCTCAGTATGCTTGTAACTTCTTCCATTCGAAAATCCTAGCTGGGCTCAATACTATGTTTTGACTTTTGACCTTGAATAGTGACCTTGACCTTGAGGCCTGTGTAATGCATGAGACACTTCATCTCCTCACCTTTATTACAGAGGGGGTAATCACCTGATAGTCAAGATGGCGACGTCCATGCCCTAGACATGTATTTTTCGCCGTTTTATACCCTTTTTTACTTTTGTTTAATTTTTAAATGACGCTCACTTTCCAGCCATATCAGTAAGAAAGTGATTAGCGTTTTAAAATTCGCGTTGTATCTTGACTTTACTTGCAAATTTTCTTAGTGGAGCTGTTATTAGGTCATCCTGCTAAACATTTCGCAGCGGGTAAAGGCGAGATATAGAGTGAATATTAATATGATATAAACACTAATCACTTTCTTGCTGATATGGTTGGAAAGTGAGAGGCAATTTTAACAATTTATAAGAGTAATACAGGGTATAAAACTGTGGAAAGTACATGTCTCGGCATGGGCATCGCCATCTTGTTTGTCACATGATAACCCTCTGTATTTCCTCTTCCAAGATGTATTCCCCTGTACGCATGAATGTATGTCAACTATAATTATATGGAGAATCTGTGGCCAGGGTGAGGACCTTGGTTCTGGTAATTGTAAGTGACAAATATCTTGTCACCTGAAGGACTAACTTATGTACTGTAAAAGAGAGTGTTATCAATGTAGTAAATTCCTTTCAGAATTATTATGTTAATAAAGATACTCTTACACAAACCTCATGACATACACATCAATAACATTCTCTCAATAGGTACATGTAATCACTGACATACTCAGAGCTTGCTGACTTGATTATTAGTATGTCATTATTTAAAATAGTCTCATAAACCATTGAAAAAGTCCTACACAGTAAAGAAAAGTCATGAAAATACTTAAACAAGGCGAGGTTTCTATTGTTGAGGAGTTTTTATTTACTAATGGTGAAAGAAGTATGCCCCTTATTTGAAAACAAGTTTTTTTTTTTTACAAAAAATAACTCTAAAATATTGGAATTGAATAATGCTGAATAGGCCGTCATGTTAATCAACAGACCAGAACCATTTTTTAACTGGGCCGAGAAATCATTAGAACAAATATTCTGAGGAAATTTTATGATGATTGGCAAAAAGCGACTTCTAGAGAGTAAGCAAGGTTTCACAATAGCTATACAGTCAAAACTGAGAACAGCAGTCAAGGGAAATGACCAAAGAGACCATTGTCGACAAGTGACCACTATTCTCGGATCACCACTTCATAGACGGTTGCAGGTCAGTCGGCAGTATTGCTACGTCGTAACCCCACCCAGTCGTTCGCACACAATGTAAATCAAAGGCTTATTGCTTACAACTAGGCTTAATAACATAAATAACTTCTATTGAATAATACAGAATAATGTCTTTTAAATTGACTAAATTTCATAACTTTCTTTAAACTAAATACTAAATCTATGACTTTATCAACGATAGAATTGTTGTTTACTTATGCATCTTGTTCATTCAGTAAATCCGACAGTCTGTATAACGTTCATTTGGATGTTTTTTTAAATAAAGATTGTCACATGTGATTGAAGTCAAGACCGAGCAAATATAAAAGCGGATTCGCTGTCATTAACCGAAAGTACGGCATAACTGTATCGTTCTAAATCAAGGAAAAAGACACCAAAATCTTGTTAAAAAATATTAAGTTTGTTATAAAAGTTGCAATTCAATGTCTGTTTTCCCTTAATAGACAATCACTTATCCTTTCACCGCCTTCTTATAACAACACTCACCAGCTTAGTGTTGTTTTTAACACCTTATCAGGGATAAAGATCTATTGACTTTGTCACGCGCTCATGCTTTGTCGGTATGACTGCAGCCGATAATTGCTACTAATACACATTCTTATTGTTACGTGCACCTGTTTTGTTTGTGTTCTTACTTTTCGCAACTCGAAACGACTGACGCGTGACCGTTGTTTTCAGTTCAAACATGACTTTCGGAGTGAAATTAACTGGCTGTTATAGGGACAATTGACAGTTATTCTCGAGTGTAATATAGAGTGATTTTCGTCGGGGGGGATCCAGACGGACTGTTGTCTGCAATTGACCATTATTCTCAAGTGACCGTTTGTTCAGTTTTGACTGTAGGGGTAATTCCCCCCCCCCCAACACTGATAGTAACATTTTTGTGTACTTGATATAATGTTAGCCTAAGGTATGTCCAATTCTAATTTACAGAAAAACTTAAAATCAGGGGTACATGGCTTTCAAAATAACATTTAAGAAAGAGAATGACAATTAATATACAATTACTTTTGTGCAAACTTTAGGTCAATTAGAGTCTTTATCATTATAGAATAAAATGCTTAAACTACATTGAATTCATAATTTGCCTCAATTTAGGTTAAAACTTGATGATTTTAGAACATCTTAAATGCCTCTAATTTCCATACCAAGCATTCTTATATAAAACACACAAATTGAGGAAAAAATAGACATTAGTTTTAAGACTTCTTATACATGGGATTTTCCAAAAAAAATACAAATCACACAATCAAAATTCAAGGAATTAAGCCAGCCTTCCACTAGAAATGATTTGTATAAACAGGAACTTGCAAGTGGCCAATTTCATGTTGGAACAGGAAAATAAAACATTTTTGACAATTCATCACTAAAGAGAACAATAGCATGTTAATTTTCTGATCATCATCATCATCCTCCTCCTCTTCCTCCTCATCATCATCATCATCATCACCATCATCATCATCATCATCATCATCATCAGCAGCAGCAGCAGCAGAGTCACCATCATCGTCAATCACTGCCAGTCACCGTCCGTCACTGTCACCATCATCACCATCACCATCATCATCATCATCATCATCAGCATCAGCATTATCATCATCAGCATTATTATCATCATCATCATCATCATCATCATCATCATCATCATCATCATCATCATCATCATCATCATCATCATCATCATCATCATCATCATCATC
>VMBQ01018478.1:0-13730 GCA_007657795.1 Dreissena rostriformis | reverse complement strand
ATAGCACCTTTACACCAAGAATCTGGATAAATACCACGATCGAAAATATAATTGAAAATTTTAGTAAGATATGGTGAGATAAAATCATTAGAATCAATAAAGAAATCGGCTACATTGCCTAACAAGTCACAGCTTTTATTACGCTTCATGTTAGATATCGTTGTTCTTACTTCTTCTACAGTAAATGCACAATCAAGCGTTTCAATAGATGGCAACAAATTCAAGTCATAGGTGTCATTAGGATTAAATGTACTGCTATGTGCAGTATTTGATGATTGTTTAAAATGGTTTAAAAATTGATCCATGTCGATCCCATTACTGTTTGAGACATTTTTCTTTTTATATTTGTTTATATATCGCCAAAAATGTTTTGGATTGTTTTTGCTTAGTTTAGCTAAAGTATGCTTTTCTTTATTAAAAAATGTACGTTTTGTCTCCCTTTTAACGCGGCAATATTTATTTCTGGAATCTAAAAATTAAATCTTGTTCGCGTCACAAGGATAACGTTTATAAATTCTTTTACAATCATAAAACTCGTTTTTGTTCAGTCTACAATCCTCGTTAAACCACAATGATTTTTTCACGCGATTAATTTTACCCTGTTTACTGCCTGTGTGTACAGTTTTACCGTTAAGCTGAAAAGAGATATCAAAGATTATATTCGATAAAGCGTCTACACAGTTATCAATAGTGTCACGGTCCGATAACAATTTATTTGTTATTTCGTCGAAAACTAATCTTTTATCTTCCAAAGTATGATTTAAGAAATCTACATTATTTTGTTTCCAATCAATTTTTATAAAGCTATGACCTTGGTTTGTTGATAAGCATTTATCACAAAGTAAAGTAAAATCAATCGGGCAATGATCAGAGAATTCGGTCAAATCAAGTACATTCATAGAGCTTATACGCGAGTACATATTGTAATTAACAATCACATAGTCAACCGTGCTTGCACCGACAGTGTTTCTACACAAATTATAACATGTATTAAGCCCTGGTTCTAAACGCCCATTTGCAATAAAAACACTATTTTCTTTACAAAGCGTAAGAAGTTTATGTCCGAACGAATTCGTCTGCATATCCGCCGATAATCGTTGCGGTAAAATATCAGTAGGTAAATCAGGCTCAGGCATATCAACATAGCGGTCGAGATTTAAATTATCTACAAGATCTGATCTGTGACCTATTCGTGAATTAAAATCGCCCGTTAAAATAACATCACCAAGTTGAGAATACATTTTTAAATCGTCTGATAACTGGTCAAAGAAATCAAAATCTTGTAGTATAGAATTTACATTACTGTACACAAGAGAATCAGCTGGTGGTATATAGCAACAACAAATATATACATCGTTATCAAAGCCAAAAAAATATTTAGATAATTTACACCAAATAATCCCTTTGTCATTTAAAGTTATAAGTTCAATTTTATCACGATATACAGTTTTATAGTAAACAATTACACCTCCGCTGTGTCTTTTCGCGTTTCTGTTGCATTTTGGACGAGGGCAAGAGAAACACTCAAAATTGTCAATATGAATATTAGTAGATTTGGCATTCCAAGTTTCTGTAAATATTAAAATGTCATATGAATTAATAAAGTTTAAAAAATCACTGTCCTCTAATTTTGAAATAAGACCCTGCACATTCCAGGATAGCAAAGTTAGCTCCTTCCGGTCGTCTCCCTAAGGTAGTTCACGCTCATGGTCATGGTTACTTCCGGCGCTATTCGGACGCTGACTTCCGTATTCGCGACGGCCACGTGGGGGCAGTTCCGGTACTGGGCCAGGGGGTGGACGATCATGAGTATATTTGACGCGGTTGATGTACAGCGCGTCATAGGATAGGTTCGCCTGTTTTCCATTCCGCTTCGCCTCAATTAAATATGGCAGCAGTTTCTTTCGGCGATCTTGGATTGGTTTTGGAAGCTGGTCGCAAACGCGAAAATTACTGTTTATAAGCTTTTCCAGTGCCGATGATTTCACGGTCTCTTTGTCACCATAAACATTAAACTTGACAACTATTGGTATTGTCTTGCCATGTTGATACGGACCTATCCTATGCGCTCTATCGATTTTCATGTGTAATAATAATAGTAATAAATAATAATAATAATAAAAGGTTTATTTACAGAAGGTTACACATAAAGACAATGACACATTATACATATTATGCAGATGAATCAATACTTTTTTACAATGTGGCCTTCTTAAAGTAACATACACATATAGGTCTATTACAAGTTAAACATTCAAACAATATTTTCTAACACCCATACATAACACACATTGTGCCTTTTAGACAGACACACATGAAATATCATTGATTAGAAAATAACATGACATATCATTGATAAGAAAATAAATGTGTTTTGTATTGCCTTTTAAAAGCAAAGATAGAGCATGCCATTCTTATTTCAATTGGTATGCTGTTCCAAATATCCATGCTATTGTATGAAAAAGCTCGTTTCTTATAACCTGTATTCGCTTTGGTATTAAGTTATATTTGCGATTTTGAGAAAAAGTTATACAATTATTTAAATATTCTGGAGTCTGATTGTTGACACATTTATATATCAAGATTGCCGTGTGGTATTTACATCTATTATTAAACGAGAGCCATTTAAGCTGTAAAAGCAATTCTTTGGATGGTGTTCTATTTGGCTTTTGTAGAATGACTTTCGCTGCGCGTTTTTGTAAAACATTCACTTTTGTTAAATTGGTTAGCGCTGCCCCAGATCGTACGACAGTAATCGAAAGTGGTTAGAATATATGAATTATGAAATAATTTCTTCATATCAAAAGTGAGATGATATGATATCTTTTTTAGCAGAGTTATGTTACTGCTTATTTTAGAGCATGTTTTATCAATGTGTTCTTTCCCTGTCAATTCTTAAATTATTTTCACAAAACTGTAAAACTTTTTCGGCACAATTTTCTGATTTGCGGTCTTCAAAGCTGGTTCCTTCATCGAAATTAAAGAAAAGCAATGAAAAAAAACATATGCCATGAAAAAACTAAATCATGCTTATATTCCAAAGGGATAAGAAAAATGAAATAAATTTTCGGTGATTCATTTTTAATTTACGTCAATACAGAAATGGTAAATTATTGCCTGCTTACTATAACAGTATTCAACAGCGAGTTTCTTATATTTCTTGTTCACGTTAACAAGTGTTTAATATCTGTTACAAAGTGTCGGGTAATCTGGAACAGAAGTGCAATTGCCGTTGAGATGATCAGCTAAAGAGGTGTCCATGAAAATGTGGCATCCGACTCTTTAAACATTTTAATTTCCTCAAATAGGTCAGTTAAGTACACATTTAACATGCTGCAACGTATATAGACTCAATGATCTTTTAAGTCAAATAGTAAACATGTTATGGTTTATTTCTTAGTATTTTTTATTTTGTTCAAATATGTACTGATAATCCAGTTTATGCTGATTTTCGATGGAATTTTATCGTTTTCTTCATATAATCAACCGTTTTCCCGCGAATTTCTTTCTTCGTAACACGAAGTGCTATACCATTACTCGGCCAAACAATATTTCGTGTCTGAAAACCCAATTAACAGAACAACAATGCAAAAAAGCTGAAGAACTCACCACACGCCGGGTATGCGGATACTTTGATTACGGATGGCACTTGAATGACAAAGAACAACAAAAGCCACGCGCGAGAGGGGAGTTCTTCATCTGTTTTGCATATATGTTATGTTCATTTGATTTTCAGACACGGAGCATTGTATGTGTGATTAATGGTTTAGCACTCCGTATTGTGAAGAAAGAGATTCGCGGAAAAACGGTGAATTATCTTTAAAAAAAAAAAGCGATACAATTCCATCGATAATCAGCATGATTTGGATGATCAGTACATATTTAAAAAAAAATACACATACTTGGAAATAAATCAAGAACGTGCTTATTATTCGAAATAAAAGATCAATATGTCTATTAATGTTTATTGTTTAAACCTATTTATTTAAGCTCGATTGCATCGAAAGCCGGAGGCTTATATAAACGCTCTCGAGTCCGTTTCCTGGGACTAGAACCAGTACTGGGTGTCTTTGGGGGAGATCAAAGGAACGCTCCCAGTGGGGTTCGAACCCATGACCTCCCGATCGCTAGGCGGACACCATATTCACTACGCCACGGCGATCTTAAATTAATCTCTATTAAGTGAAAATTAAGTAAAATTAATATTAAGTAAAAATGCAAAAATGTACCATTTTTCCGTGACATTTTGTCTTCCCAATACAAAATGATATACAATTTATCAACTTGATTATGTGTCTTGCCTTAAAAACAAATCTTTATGATATAACTTTAAAAAAAACTGAGGAACTTACCTCTCGCGCGTGGCGTTTGTTGTTCTCTGTTATGGAAGTGCCATCCGTCATCAAAGTATTCGCATACCCGGCGTGCACTCTCGTGCGTGGCTTTTGTTGTTCTCTTGATATCGAAGAGCAATCCGTTGTCAAAATAGCCGAATGACCGGCGTGATTTTATCTTCTGCGTTTTAGCATGCACCCTATACCAACTCGCACTTTACAAGAGTCCAACCACATACCAACTGGTATAATGGTAATACCATCGTACTGTTCACAGAGCGTAACTCCGTGTACCTAAGGCCCCTGAACCATATAACCTGAGTCGTATCGGGTGAATAGACAATCAATTACAGAAGAACCGTTATTCGAGAAAAATGTGTATTTACAACTATCGCCTATTCTACCATTTACCCTGTAGTGGATTTACACAGATCAAGTAATTAAATTTCCATGACTATTGTGTATTTTATCTATTGAGGTCCTAACAAATGGTTGGTCTGGTGAATACTCCACATCATCATCATTATATGAATTAAAAGTGCCATGTAAAATAAAGTCAAATTTATTACTGGTTCTACTTGTATAATCCCCAGTAATAACAAACACTTTCAAATTCTGAAAACTATGTGATATCATATTCTAAAATATATAAAAACATCAACATTTAATGTTCGTTTTTGTATCGTAATTAAATATAGAATGTGCCTTGAACAATATATCATTTTAGTTGATATCACAAACTGTATCATTTTATGAAAACGAATTAGACAAGACTTGGAATTGATACTAGTAAAACATGACTAAATAAGACAATTAAATAGTTGGATCCTTTTATTTTCAGAATCATGCCGAAGGTGTGTCCGTGGAAGTCTACAATATAATGACCCGTCTGGGCTACGGATAGGAGATCAGACGGAGACGTGCTGAGAAGTACAGGGAATTTGATATGTTGATTAACGCAGGGAAAATTGATTTTACTCAAATTACAGTTGGCAGCAAGGGCGAAGGACTGACCTTCAGTTTCGAAAGCGACCGTGACAGTCTAATCGTGATTAACAGGGTCCTTTGTGTGGAAGCTGGAGTCGATCTACGCACCATACCAGACGCCATTGAAGTGTACAGGATGGATACACGTGTATACCCAGGACACTGCATGGTGCTTCTGGAGAGACCTGCGTCATCACGTATTCCTGAAATTATTAATGCTCTGTGTGATGACGGGAAAGGGAACGCTGTGCTAGGCAGCTCTTTATTTCTTGATGAATGTTCAAAGTTTGAATTTTCAGAAGGAGTTGCAGCTGAACGAGCGGGGCCGTTACTACCGAGGATGATAGGTGGAGGGAATATCGACACGGTGTGGGCTGTACGCTGTCAATGCCCCGACATCCTACGGAGATGGGCTCAACGACCTCGACTTTGGCCTCCACCGGATGTCGTGCAGAAAGTTGTATCATTGGGATCTGTTGTTACCCCCGTGGGATTTAAAGGCAGCGAATACAGATATTTAGAATGGAGGATTTGCTTTAACACGGGGGAAACGGAACTCGTTAACAATCTGAATATCACTCAAGCAAATTTGTATGTAATTCTAAAAATGATTGTAAAAGATGTACTGAAACCGAACAAAAAAGAAATAACATCATTTGTTCTGAAAAATGTAATATTTTGGCAAGCAGAAAGCAATTCACCCGCTTTGTTTCAAGAAAGGAATTTGATCCACTGGTTACATGACGCTCTGGGAACACTCAGAACTGCAATATCCTCTACACAGCTGCCATATTACATGATTCCGGAGCGTAATCTGTTGGCAGCGTCTGGATTACAGGATGAACAGCATAGTAAATGGGTAGCAGATATCACGGACATGATGGCGGAAGGCCCTAAGGTGATACTGCGATTGCCGAAGATGCGACAGGCAATTATTTGTCACCCAGAGCCGCTTCTGCGGTTCAGCAGGTTCAGGCTGGAGGTGGAGATGCTGCTGCTGGAGTGTATGAACAGAGCATTGCAATGTAGAGATGAGAACGAGAAGATTGATGATACGGATATCATCATACAGGAGATAATCAGACGCATGGGCGAGATAGTGACAGAGTTTTGTCTATTATCTAGTATTGAAGGCAACATTGTTTATTACCCGGTTGATATATTTAACAGACTTCGGATGTAATCATGAATTGAGCTGATATCACATTATGTCTATCTCGATATCTACGGAGCATTTTAGAAGGCAGTGTTGTTTATAATTAGATTGACATGTTCTGGGGAAATCACACTGCTACGGTTGAGTGTACGTTTGTTATATCAGGTGTTTGCATTGTATGTTGCAAAGCTCATTTCTGGAGCATTAACTTACACAAATTGATATTGTTAAGTTGCAGGACAAGAAGTTGTCGTGATGAGTGTGCGGAATTTGTGTTGGTGGTAGTTGTGCTGATGGGAGGTATGTGTCAAACTTTGTCAAATTGGCATTGTTTATGTCGGCTGTTGCTTTTATTTGTACTGTGATTCTAAAAAAAAAATGATGGATATTTAGATAATAATATACATTTTATTCTATAGTTATTGAATTCCAGCTATCAAATATTGTCAAAACTGTTATCTGTTCCGGAACATTGTTTAAACACTCTTGACATTTTTGTTTCTAAAATAATATACAAAATTACATACATATATATTTCGTGACCTTTGCATTGTTTCGCATTGTTTACCAATGAAAATTATTGCTATGAAAACGTTACCCAGGGATACATTTCAGATATATTGTTTACAGAGTTCTCTTCGCTACGCATCATTCATAATGCAATTTTAATATTCATTGCCACAAATGTTACCATATTAAGGCCGTGTGTCATGTGTAACAACCGCCTCTCAACTTTGAAGGTCATTGTCACACATAATGGTCAAAGTTTAAATTATGCTCTTAAGCAGCTAGTCAAGACTGTAACTTCATCATTCATCATACATTTCAAAAAAAAAATTTATTACAACGTTAACCATGTGGAGAAGGTGTGTCACACATAAGCCAAAGATCAATGTCAAACTGAAGGTCGAAGGTCAAACATGTGCATGCTTCAGCTTGTTGAATACTTACAATGGGCTCGACATGTTGTCAACAGACATCTAGTTTGTATTAAAATAACGAAACTTTGATCTCTTTAAAGTGACTTGTTTACAGTTTATCAAAATGAGAATTTTTCAACTTTTTGTCACAGATTCAAGACATAAATGAACAATGTACACCAGTGTGCGAAATAGCACTAATGCCGCAGACTTGTACTGAAAATACACTTTCGTTAACGAAAATTCATCGTTAGAAAAGGATAAAATTATAAAGCGTCTCAGACGCGAAACGATCTAAAATTATCGATTTCTTGTGTTATCGTTATATATTGTAACAACACGTGGATAGTTATACAAAGTATACAATAAATGGCAACCCATGTGAAGACGGATGGTCAGGGCCGCACATAATGTAGTCGCAAAGAGTCAACAACGACCCGAACATAAAAACTGAATTACACACATACACACGTGAAAACGGATGGCTAGGTGGTATCGGCTCTTGGTTTTTACTCCATGGGTCAGTGGTTCGAGCCCTGTTGTGGTTAATTTTTTTGTCTCTCTTTTTTTTTTTTTTTTTTTCTTTTATTCTTGTTTTTATATTGGAGCTCTTTAGTTCTGATGTTTATATTTATCAATTTAAAGCATTTAATGACAAACTTCAAAACATGCCAAAATCTGTGAACAAGTCCCTTTAAANGATGATGATGATGATGATGATGATGATGATGATGATGATGATGATGATGATGATGATGATGATGATGATGATGATGATGATGATGATGATGATGATGATGATGATGATGATGATGATGATGATGATGATGATGATGATGATGATGATGATGATGATGATGATGATGATGATGATGATGATGATGATGATGATGATGATGATGATGATGATGATGATGATGATGATGATGATGATGATGATGATGATGATGATGATGATGATGAGATAACGATGATGATGATGATGATGATGATGATGAGATAACGATGATGATGATGATGATGATTACGATGATGAGTGTGTATCATATTCGGAACGAATGTGGTACATTTTTCATCCGAATATGGTACAAGTTTGTACCATATTCGGTCAGGCATTTTACCCCAAAACTGCAGATACGTATATGGTACAATTAGACAGTTGTACCATATTCGGCCGAATATGGTACAAACTTGTACATATTCGTTTTTGTACCAAATACGGTCCGACAGACCATTATTGTATTGCTGATAAGGGCTGAAGTCTATCTGACTCAAGAATTGGGCATTTACCCTGGACTGTGTGCGAAATAACACTAATGCCGCAGACTTATACAGAAAAATACACTTTCGTTTACGAAAAATCAACGTTAGAAATTGATAAAATGATGAAGCGTCTCGACGCGAAACGATTAAAAAAAATGATTTCTTGTGTTATCGTTATATTTTGTAACAACACGTGGATGGTTATACAAAGTATAACATAAATGGCAACCCATGTGAAGACGGATGGTCAGGTCCGCACATAATGTAGTCGTTCGAGCCCTGGTGTGGTTAATTTTGTTTCCTCTTTTTTTCTTTTTTTTTTTTTACTTTTATTCCTGTTTTTATATTGTAGCTCTTTAGTTCTGATGTTCATATTTATCAATTTAAAGCATTTAATGAAAAACTTCAAAACATGCCAAAATCTGTGAACAAGTCCCTTTAAAAGTCAAGAGTATTTGTCACTTTAATAGTCATGAGCATGTCTGTCTATCATGAGAAATTGCACCGAATGTTACCCTGCCATCAAATCATTCAGGCAACGGAATTATACATTAACCATTTACACATACTTAATAAGACAAGTACGATTTAACTTCATTTATAGTACTTTAAACTGTATTTGGACGGACGTCTTGAGTCGAAGTTGATAAACATGTGTTTTTCATATGAAAAATATAACACTAGCTATACTTATTTGAGTAGTATATGAATTATGCATGCATGTTTCTCGGGTATTGAGAGCTATCAATATCAGGCTGCACACTGTTATTCCGTTCTGCGTAGTGTTATTCAGCTGGCTGCTAGGTGCATATGTTCATACAAACGGCGCTGTGTGCGTTGTGTTCGAATGTAAAAGCCCCTAAAGGTCTTTGAAAACCTTTTTGCACGTTTATATTTTCTTAAAGTCAGAAGGAGTAGTAAAGCGGAAGTGTGTCATTGTGTTAATATCGAACATTTTTTTTTACGCGAATCGCTTTAAATTATATTTATAGTTAAAACACAAAGCAGACAAATTACTGCATGTAATTTAATACGTTGTTACACTACGACAGGTGTAATTTTATTAAACGAAATTAGCCTTAGAATACAACGATATTGTTCAATATCGTTAACATACAAATGCCATTTATCCGCTACCGTTCTCAATTCAAGGTAAAAGCTATGTGTCTTTTATGATTTTTTTTTTAAGAAATCGCACATCAACACTTTATAAAAAAGAAACATTAAATCATTACTGGTCATAACAAAGATCCGAGCAATTAATGAGGATTAAAACCATCGGTTCCATGTTTTCACTATATTATACTTCGACTATTTATAAGCAACTTAAATAAAGGTAAGAGGACACATGTGAAGGCTCTGCATATGTAACATCTTCTTTAATATTTCTTTTTAAAGAATAACAGGATTTAAAAAAGGCAAAAATAGAGCACATTCAAAATAATATTAGGAATGCCGGGGAGTCTGCAGGTTTTAGCATTAACAAACAAGATATAAACACATGAAGCCCTATAGCATGTTTTTATGTGATAATATTTACAATGTGCTAATAACATAAATATGGTATTTCCATCCAACAAACTCCATGTCGATTTATGTATTACTCAATAAGCCATAATATAGGCATTGTTTTTATCATTGATTACTGTAATTCCAACGAATATATTACATTTCGGATTATTCGTTTATTTAGAAAAAGTGTTTGAAAACAAAATCCCCAATTTCAATTATTCTAAATTAGAGGATTTTAGGTCCTAAGATTATCGCTTTCCTTTTTTAAGCAACTGGACAAGTGTTACATTGTTTTTGTGCTGTACTAATACTCTAAAAGTGGCTCATAACTTAAATTGTAAAACAAATCAGATGACCATTTGTCAGTGATCAGTTTATAGTAATTTAAAGAAAACAAAACAACAACACGACAACAATTGTATTAAAGTTACTTATATTATGAACATTTCAATATATTTATAGTAAATTAAAGTTACTGTACTTCATATAAGTGTATTTAGGTAATAAAATGGACTTGTTCACAGAGTTTTGTATTTATTAAAAATGTAATTAGATGAATTGACTGACAAAACTGTAATATTTTGTAAATTGTTTAATAACTATAACGATAAGGACAACGATAAAGTAAAACAAAAGACGTGCCCAGGGGTACGAAGCCTGGACCTCTAGAGGCTACCCCTTACGCACTACCGCCATAGCATGCAGGTTGAATGTTAATTTTTAACTAAAGATAAAACATTGATTAAAAAAAAAAAACATTCTTCGTGAATTGGTCGGGGTCTAATTTGCACAAAATGCCAATACAGAAACAAATTATTAAGAAAAACTCATTATGTTAAAATGATAATTAAACTTTGTTCATTTAAACATTTGCGACTTTATTACTTTATTAAAAAGATAATTTTACAGTTTTAGAGAAAGAATATATCTTATGATTGATAAAGCAGACTTAAAAAAAAACATAACATTGTCAACATATCGGTTGAATGGAAAAATAAACTAAAGGAAAACAATTTAAATATTCTACTACAATACATGCTTAACAAAATACAATAATATACACAAGTTTGCATAGTATTTTAATCATAACCACTAAAACACATACATTAAAATGTCAAAACAATATAATAAATTATAAAAACATGCTATATAATCCAGCCACATAGTCAACTTTAACATTTGATTTTTAACTTAGAAATTTCCAATAAATTTACCTCATCCATATTTACCAAAACAATACTTTCCTCCATGAATGCAAACTAGTTCCTTCAATTGCATGTGATTTTGCATTGGGCAACGACTATTAATGTATTCTTGGAATGTCCATACATTAACAAGTATTAGATGGACAATACAAACTTAATTTACTACAAGTTAGAAAGGGAAAACACATTGAACTGAATTTCCAATTATATATTTCTGTTATTTTACCTAAACTGATTCCAATACTGCACACGTTATCAACTCCGTAGTATTATTGGCAAAATATTTTTTTTATAACAGAATTCAACGTCATGGAATGATCGTGACAACACAAATAAAGTTAATATATTTCAAGCACGCTGGACGCATTTTATTCTCAATGAGTACATCCACCTTAAAGCAGCACATACTCCATTATTATTCTGTTTTCTTGTTTGTATTCGAATCTTTATCCGAGCCTACAGTAACGTCTGTAATGCTATTCCATTGTCGAATGCTGTTAATATTTAAATCATATATGGAATCGCACATTTACAGCATATTGCTAAACGGTCAAGATCCACCTTAAAGATCAAAATTCACACCTTATCTTAGCTCAAATGTCAAGGTCACACTTGGAAAGGTTACAGGTCACAATAAAGCATAATATAGCTCGTCCGGACTGTAATTTCTTCATGCATCGGACAAATTACTTATATTCAGCATTTACTTACGAAGTTTTTCGGGTAAGATCTGTGTCCGTCGCTTAAAGGTCACTGTCATATATTAAAGTCACTGCTAAAATATGGGCATGATACAGATTTTANGCAAGAGGTCGCAGTGAGGACGCCGAAAATTGCTCAGGACGCGAGCCCACGGGAACACTTTGAACATGTTCAAAGTGGTCGCCGAAGTCCGGCGTTCTTACGGCGTTCTGTTAAGGACGTCGTAGGGACGCCGTAGAGACGCAATAGCCGTAGTAGGTACGTGGTAGAGTCGCTGTAAGATCGCCATGGACGTCGTGTGGTCGCCGCTCAAACCCACAGGAGATGATCATTGACTGCAAGGTATGTCGCCGCGTGGTCGCCGCTGCGGGGACGCCATGGTCGCAATAAGAACGCAGTAAGAACGCCAAAGACGCCGTATGGTCGGCTTTGGTCGCCGTAAGAACGCGGTAAGGTCGCGAGGGACGTTTTAAGTGAGGACGCGCAGAACGCCATAAACCAGGACGCTGGTGTGACGGGAAGGCGAAAAAACCGCATTTTTACAGAAACAGTCATTGGCGTCCTTACTACGACAAACAGAAATTTCCAGAAAAACAGTCTTAGGTCGCCGTTAGGACGCCAGTCCGGTGTGAGGGGGCTATAACGGCACTTAGTTATCTTATATGGGCACTTAGTTACCTTATATGAAATTCTACTGACCTACTATTTAAAAATACACTGACAGCATGTGGCCTGGCTACGTAAATAAAAAAACACGAGTGTTCTGCGCCACAGGCTTCGAAATTTGTTGAGTGTGGGCGATTCGTGCGTGATGCAATTTAATGTTTACTTTTTTGTCAACATAATACCAATTAACAGTTTCATAAACTGCAGCTAGATAGTCCAATAGCTTAATGATGTTTATGAATATGTTCGGTAGTTGAATGCGTTGGGAAGAAAATTGAGATGAAAGGATCGTAAAGAAATGGCATCAAATTTCAACGACCTTAATACATAAATTGTTAGGCTCAAGTAGATCAGTTAAGGTAAAGTATCGAATTCGCACATTTTCGTCGGACGATNCACTGACAGCATGTGGCCTGGCTAAGTAAATAAAACACGAGTGTTCTGCGCCACAGGCTTCGAAATTTGTTGAGTGTAATGGTCCGTAGAAATAAACATCGTTCCTGACACTGGGTACTTGTCAAAACCACATTAAGTTACCCATTATTGAGATCGCAAATTAAAACAGTATTTATAAATATTTTATTAAACGTACACATCTAGACTAAACACGTTTTGATTAAACGTTTAAATAAATAAACATGTCAGATTTGATCACAAAGCATCTTGTCTAAGATTATTTTAAAATTCTTAACTAATATTTTACAAATCCAAATTATTTCCTTCATTCTCAGGACGTTCCAGCATCTTGCGATCCAGAAGCACCTCGCGTTCTCGCGATCCATAAGTACCTCGCGTTCTCGCGATCCAGAAGCACCTCGTGTTCTCGCGACGATCCAGAAGTACCTCGCGTTCTCGCGATCCAGAAGCACCTCGCGTTCTCGCGATCAAGAAGCACCTCGCGTTCTCGCGATCCAGAAGCGCCTCGCGTTCTCGCGATCCAGAAGCAACTCGCGTTCTCGCGATCCAGAAGCACCTCGCGTTCTCG
>VMBQ01018475.1:12636-65890 GCA_007657795.1 Dreissena rostriformis | reverse complement strand
TTATTTGTTTATGTGATCGTACTCACTGTTTGTCATCATTTATCCAGTAATACTGATATGAATGTATCTGTATAACACTAACGAATACGGAACGAAAAAACACACACTCACATGTTTTTTTTCCAATTTGGAAAAAAAGGGCGAAAACCCCCTGGGAAAGCCAAAAATCGCATTGGAAAATGATACAAATCTCACAGGAGAGGCTATTTAAAAAATAAAATAAGACATGATATTTTATATTAAAAACCATCAATAAATGATCACAAAGAAGAATTGTATGTCATTCTTAATCTTAAATCGGCAATAAATTTTGTTTTCGCACATTTTTCTCGGTGGCCGTTAATAGCGAGAAAAGAATTATAAAAACAATATATATAGTCATTACCTGGTTTCTAACCGTTCGATTCAAAACCTATCGCCATAACCACTTTTTAACTTTCAATAACCGATTTGCGTGTTGTCAAAAATGTTAACGGAAACTTACACACCGATTAATTTATTATAATTAAATCGTTTAATTTCATTGTAAAATTGTATCAATTTCGAATGATTATTACTTATTACCCATTATTTCTCCTATTAACAAAACTTAATGTATGTTTGTAACAACTAAGATGCTTATGTATATCTGTTTTACTTTGTTTATTGACACATTATTTGTTCACGTCGTCGGCGTGGCATGTTATTGAAGTAGGAAATAGCGTTATTTTACAATATAATATCATGTTTGTTGTTTATTATCAGTTTATTTAAGTCTCATCCACAATTCATCATAACAATAATTACAATCAAAGATGCATAGCATGTATGGGTGTGGCCATTCTTGGCGAATTATAAGAGACTTTATATCACAATCTCATAATACTGACATAAAATACAACATAACATAATATATTACACTTATCAAACTAAAATATATCTATTTAAAGTTTAATAATAATTATGTTTATGCTAATCAAGACATTTAGGTATTTGTCTAAAATGGTATTAAAACATGACATTAAGAATTGATGTTTTCAGGTTGCTTTACGAACTATTTTTCGTTAAAAAAAAAAAACAGCATAAAAAAAAATTAATATAAAATAACTTGTATCCTCCCTTATCAAATATGAAAAGTAAAGATAAGAAGAAAATTTAAGATATATCATTAAATTTATCATGACATTAAGAGTTGGTGTTTTCAGGTTGCTTTACGAACTAGTTTCCGTTAAAAAAAAGCAGAATAAAAATAAATAAATATATAAAATAACTTTTATCCTCCCTTATCAAATATGAAAAGTAAAGATAGGTAGAAAATTTCAGATATATCATAAAATGTATCATTATTATAAAAACAAATTACATGCATCATATAGATTAAAATATGTGATTCAGTTAAAAGATCTACTGTACAGAGTAGTATTTCTTATTTTCAGTATGTAACAGCAGGCTTTGGCCAAAGTTTTTATCATATCTGGACTGGTGAACAAAAACTTAAGTTTATCTTCTTCACACATAATTGAGAAGTTAACATCAATCTGGTCGGCTTTATAAATTAATATGTTTCTATCATATTCATAAATAGGACATTCTTACAATACATGCGATCCAGATTCTACATTAGATAAACGTAATGGACATTATCGATCATTTTCTGGTAAATTTTAAAACGTCCAGTTTCTATTCTAAGTGGGGCTACCTCACATCTGAATTCGGCTAATGCGGATCTATGTGGAAATGACATATTCAATTAACAATATTTTTCTACAATATATTCATTTTTGAAAGTTCTATAGGTTCTAAGCTTATTTCTGCCTTGACCATGAAGGCTATTTACTATTAAGGCTATTATTCCATATACTGAGATGGTTATCCATAATAGCTGAGGATATATCTACTAACATTCTATTTCTAGAGAATTTCAATGAGTATATTCGTTTCAATGATATATATTCATAAAATTCACAGACACCAAATGGAACATTTTTGCATCTGTGTTTGCCTTTATCAAGGGCCCAGTCAAATATTTTCTTATTTGTTCTACTATTGCTATATGTTAAACAACGATACCAGTGATTACATATACTTTTCCATTGTTCAATGTAAATATGTTTCCATCCCGTATCACCTTAAACAGCTACATTTGGCGTATATTTGCCGGTTCCGAAGAAAAATCTCATTGCGCGCTTATGGATTGCATTAACACATGCGTACTCTTTAGTTCCCCAAATGAACGCCCCATATGATATAATTGGTACAACACAGGAGTAATACAATTAAGTATACATATCATAAGGTAAACCACCACTGTTTTTTTAAACTTTGCAATACGAAGTCCCAAGGCACGACCAGCACTTTGCGAGACATATTTTGCTGTTACATCATAATCTAGGTATTCTGTTAACATAATACCAAGGTAAATATATTTGTCCGAGTAGAGAATATTTAAGCTTCCACAGTTTAACACAAATTCTGATAGTTGGATACTCTTAGGCCTAAAGTGTATTATATTACTTTTATCTGAATAAACACTCATATCATTGGCGTTACACCAGTTATACAGTTCATTTAAGATGAGTTGCAAATCATTTTCATTTGCAGTATGTCGAACTCAAGAAATGAAATTTTTATACTTTATTCCACGAACAATGCATTCAATGTATTTTTTTTTCAGGTTAACCTATACTCCACAAATTAAACCGATTAACCAATATTTCAGTAAAGTTTAAAAAACGAATATTTGAATATACATGTATTCCAATATTGAAAAATTAATATTGGAATATGCATAGTGGTAATGGTTATTACCAACAATCATGTATCCTTTGTAGCAAGCGATGTAAGAACTAGAAGTAACAGTAAATTGTATTTACTAAGTAAATAGAAATACTAAATATTTGAAATATCAGTCCAATGTGAGGCTTGGTTATATGGGCGCAGACGGAATCGTCATAAGCACATAAGCAACACACGCTAAATATTAAAAGGTTGAAGCAAAGGCTGTTGGTCAAAGACGAATCGGTATGCTATATTTTGAAGATTTTATATGATCGCAGGACATAATGACGTCTGACGTTCAATAATAACATATATTCACAATATTGAGTCCAGCATTTGCACTGTCGCTGCATTTAATTGTGAACTATTGTGCTGAGTTTCTATGTTTGAGAACATTAAAGCCTCTATAACGCTCAAAATCAACGAAATTTCGTTATATATTTCGTAAAATAAAGTTAACATTAAAATAATCAGTAGTCTTTATAGCAATAGCCAAAATTTCAACGTTAGATGTGCTCTGGTAACATAAATTATACAAGATATAAAACGCTCTTTTTATTTTTGTGTGGAACAACAAATTATGCTTAAAATTATGAAATCTGTAGAAGTATTTTTGATCGAATTGAAGGATCACAATAATAATGGTTGATGTTTTCAATTTTTGTGTGCAGTTTGTACTTGCGTTTTGTTGTGGCAGTGAGATTAAAATGATAACGATGATGTATATGAAAGGGATAATGTTGATAATGAAGACGATGGCGATATGTTGATAATGTTATTGGCGATGATGAAAGTTATTGATGCTAATAATGAAAATGTTTCTACAATGACGATGATAATTATGATGGAGGCGGTGATGGTGGTTATGTACTGATGATTGTGTGGATGAGCAGAAAGAAGCTTAAGCTGGCGATGCTGATTATAACGTAGACGATGATGGTGATGGTGATGGTGATGATGATGATGATGATGATGATGCAAGTGATGATGATGATGATAATGATGATGATGATAATGATGATGATGATGATGATGATGATTATGATGGTGATGATGATGATGATGATGATGATGATGATGATGATGATGAGGATGATGAGGATGATGATGATGATGTTGATGGTGTTGATGGTGATGGTGGTGGTGGTGATAATGGTAAATGTAATGGTGGTTCTGTTGCTGTTGCTGTTTCTGCTGCTGCTTAAGCAGTTGCTGCTGCTGTTGTTAATGATATTGGTGCTGCATGTGGTAATGATCATAATGATAACTATGATGTAAGCACTGATGAGGTCGATTACTTCATCGATGATTAAGCAACAAAAAAGCACTCGTCAATAGCAACCACATCATATACGACTACTGGTAAAAATCCCTTTTCGCAAATAGTTATTGAGTTATACGCAAATAAAAACGATGCGAAAGCTTAACACATCGAAAAACAATCACATTTTATTTCGACTTTGTTAATTACGTAGTTTTACTGATATCATAAAACACACGTCCAACTACGGAATCCGGATATATCTGTAATCTCGCCCTTCTTTCATCAAGGGCGACACACGACACGCGAAGCGATACACGATATTTTGCGCGACACACTAAACGACACACGAAATTTTGCGCGATACTCAAAGCGACACACGATATTTTGCGCGACACACGAGGCGACACTCGATATTTTGCGCGATACACGAAGCGAAGCGCGAGAATGTACTACGAAATATCGCCCTTGCGTAGGTAGCCATGTATCAAGGGGATATATCGTGGTAAATATCGCGTGTCGCTTCGAGTATCGCGCAAAATATTGTGTGTCGCTTCGTGTATTGCCAAAATATCGTGTTTCGCTTCGAGTATCGCGCGAAATATCGTGTGTCGCTTCGTGTGTCGTCTGTCGCCCTTGATGAAAGAAGGGCGAGATTATAGATGGCACTATCCGAATTCCGTATCCAACCGTCGCCGTCGATTAAAACTATTTTACCGTATACGAGTCAATTATAGTCATCATAACAAAAAAAAAAAAAAGAAACAATTTGAATATTTTAAAACAGTTATTATATCATTAGGTTATTTACCATAAGTGTGTTATACATATTCTAATATATTTTGACATGGAGACTGCGGACATACACTTTACAACGAGCCGATACTGGTACAACACGCTGTTAAATAATTATATATAAAATACCCGTTATATTCATAAACAAATATTATTTAGTATATTTTGGCACTAATTACGTAAAATATAAATTATAATCGCGAGCGCTCACGTCATCAAATAACGTTAGGGCTCGTTTGTTGTAATTTTTGTGGGGGACAATAAACCCCAGTAAATTGATTAGACAGCCTGCTTTTAATGTGTTTAAATATTTAATCGCATTATCGCTGATCAAGAATAGGTTTGTTTAAATATCATGTAAATTGTATCGTTTTTTTTGTGAAGAATACTTTCGGAGAGGCATGCGAATCGATCATTTAAAGTCAAATACGGAATTCGGCAATTAATTGCACGATCGCGCGTATTATACGGTAAAATACTGGACGGTCACGTGATAAAACGAAATGATGACAGCCGATTTGAAGATACATGTATATATAGGTACATGTATATACAAACAGACAAAGCCGCTTGACCTTCAACTATTTTCTAATTTAGGACGCCCTTGCATTGAATATGTTATGTCATGAACGTTTATGCTGTTTTGATTTTGTTTAAAGGTTAACCGCATTTTGTAAAACCTGCCAATTCACACAAATAGAAACACCTGCTTCGAAAAATCCAATCGATTTTCTTGTCGATAGTGTAACAGAAATGTTAATGAAATATTAATAGACAAAGTCAGATGAGCCGCGCATGCGAAAATGTGTCCTATGCCATATACGGCCCAGCGTAGCTCCTGCACTTCTCTGTCCACTTATGAGACCGCAAAACATGACGTGAATTTATAGCGCACAGCCTACTCCTGACCAGATTGCGCGATTGCGGAAGCTATGACATAATACCCATTTTCTCATGACGCGGGCCATTTGATCTTGATTATATGTAAATGATTGTGTTTGATGTATACACAAAAGTAGCTGACACGATATTATTGTCAAGGCGTTGCACTTTGTCAATTTTATGAATGGCAGGGGAACATTCTTAGATCAATATTAATAGTTAAACAGCAGAGGCAAATTGTTCCAAACCGAATCCTAGCTTGTTTTATCTTTCACATTTGTGTATCTGCACTATTTTAATTAGTAATATCAGATTGTAATGTATTGTACGCAAACGATTAAACAGCACTAACACGGATATTGTCAATCCATTGTTTTATTTTTGTAAATCGTCCGCGTGCGCATACGTTTTGAGCAATGTCAACATAACAAAATATCATTTTGATAACAGCTTGAACCTTAAACGAAATAATTACTCCGATTAAAGATATTTAGTGTACTAGCCTCATTTTCTGCCAACAAATGATATGTCAACACGATTATTTAAGAACGCTGTTTACATAACTTCGATATATTTGTACTAGTACATTGTTGGCATTGGACTCACCGATCGATAAGTATTATTATTATTATTATTATTATTATTATTATTATTATTATTATTATTATGAAAGGACTTTTATTCGCTTTCAGAATATGTGAAAAAAATACACAAGGAAAAAATCCAACCGGAGAAAAGCCTTGTAAAAAATATTACAATATTACAATAAATCCCATATTAAAAAAAAATACGATTAAACGCATTAAAATCAAGTAAATATTCCATCATTATATATGATATAGTGTTTTCGAAGTTATATGAATTGATCTCTCATTTAAAAAAAACGGGATGTTCCTTCTACTTTCTGCATAAATAGAAATGACACTTAAATTCTAAAATACGCGAAGAAAAACCCTTTTTACAATTACACAATTCACATGTTTTTTCCAATTTGTAAGAAAATGAAGGAAATCCCCAGGGAAAGCAAAAGTTCGCATTGGAAAATAATACAAATCCCATAGGAGAGGCTATTTAAAAAAACAAGAAAAAAATGAAATGATATTTTATATTAAAAACCATCAATAAATGATAACAAAGAAGCATTGTATCTCATACGTTATCTTAAATCGGCATAAAATTTCGTGTTCGAAATTTTTTCTCGGTGACCGTTAATAACGAGAAAAGTATTAAAGAAAAATATATAGTCATTACCTGGGTCCGTATTCACCAACCCATTCTTAGACTTAAGGATAAAGAATAGACTCAGAATCAAGAAAATACATGAGGCGTTTGAATATAAACAGGCTTCAGATGGTGATTATTTCAGTTACAAAATGTTCTACAAGAGGAATGATGTTAATAGATGTGATCAATGCCAAGTTTGACTCAAAATTAAAGCAATTATTGAATTTTTCAATTTAAAGAATATTCTTTATTCTTAGACTTACATGTTTCTTACCGTTCGATTCAAAACCTATCGCCATAACTACTCCAGACTTTTATATCCATTCATGTTTTTCAACTTTCAATAACCGATCTGCGTGTTGTCAAACATGTTAACGGAAACTTTAGTACACTCCGATTTATTAAATCGTTTCACTGTAGAATTGTATCCGTTTCAAATGACTTTTACTCATACTCATTATTTCGCCAATCAACAAAACTTAATGTATGTTTGAAACAACTAAAATACTTATGTACAGCTGCTTTACTTTGTTTATTGACACACTATTTGTTAAAGGGACTTTTAGAACTTTTCTTTTTTCGTCATTCGTGGTTTACAGTCCCTTTAACGTCGTCGGCGTGGCATGTTATTGAAGTAGGAAATAGCGTTAATTTACAGTATGTCGAGCTCAAGAAATGAAATTTTTATACTTTATTCCACGAACAATTCATTAAATGTTTTTAAACAAAATCTCAAGGTAAAACATACATAAACAAATCAGTAAAGTTTAAAAAACGAAAATTTGAATATACATGTATTCCAATATTGAAAAATTAATATTGGAATATGCATAGTGGTAATGGTTATTACCAACAATCATGTATCATTTGTTGCAACCGATGTTAGTACTAGAAGTAACAGTAAATTGTATTTACTAAGTAAATAGAAATACTAAATATTTGAAATATCAGTCCAAAGTGAGGCTAGGTTATATGGGCGCAGACAGAATCGTCATAAGCACATAAACAACACATGCTACATATAAAACAAGTTGAAGCAAATGACATTATGACGTCTGACGTTCAATAATAACATAGATTCACAATATTGAGTCCAGCATTTTCACTGTCGCTGCATTAAATTGTGAACTATGGTGGTGATGTTCTATGTTTGAAAAAACTAAAGCCTCTATTACGCTCAAAAATCAACGAAAATTTCGTAATATATTTCGTGAAATAAAGTTAACATATAAATACTTCGTGTTCCTTATAGCAATAGCCAAAATGTAAACGTAGATGTGCTCTGGTAACAAAGATTATACAGAATATAAAATGCTCTTTTTTATTTGTGTTTGGCACAATAATTTTCAGTTTAATTTCCCGCAACGATATCTATTCATACGACACATGAACACTAAATTGGTACATGAACATGTGTTGAATATATTGTACCTCAAAAATAAAAAAGAGCATGTGGTATCGTGTTGAATCTATGTTACAAGAGCTCATCTCACATGTGGTATCGTGTTAAATCCATGTTACAAGAGCTCATCTAACAAACGTTTCTTTGATTTTGAGCGTTATAGAGGCTTTAAAGTAGCAATTTTATCATAAAACAAACTATATATATATTACTAAGCATTTATACAAGGATTTATCTTTTTAACCTAAGGAAGTTTAACATCAAATCTATCAGTTTACTTAACGAACTGCAGGTAATGATTCAACTTAACTTTAAATAGCTCAATTCACGACTAGACAAAAAGAATGTCCGCAAGACATACCAACGAATCAGATCGCCTAGTATGTTTTTTTTTACTAAGGTTTTGCTCATTGAACAATACAGTTTTATGTCTGTAGTTTTATTTTGCCCATTTGTAAACACAGTGATTTGAGTTTATTTGGATCTTTTTCCACAAAAGGCACAATTCCATTGGTCAATGTCAATATATTAATATTAAGTCGAATATTTGTTATATTGTTGTGGTTTTCTTCAACTGTACTTGTATAAAATCACCCACGAAAATAGGTCGTTCGAGAAATTAAAACAACGATATTTTAAATTATATAAAATTGCTTAAAATACAAGGATTGTGCAGTTACTGAATATCTGTTATAAAAGAAATAATTGCACATATATGAAATTAAATAATTAATCTTTAGCTACATACCTTTACGATTCTGATATCCGTAAATCTAGAATTTAATGAGAACCTTAAAACCTTTATCTTGGAAATCACTTTGCAATAGCCGTTACTTTCACTGAGCGGTTGTTTATATACAAAATACCAACAGCGCGTTATTCAGTGAAGCGCACAAACTGTTCGCTTCGTATTATTCGAATTCCGTTTAAATGGGTGAGCAACAACTGTTCGCTTCGTGGAAGTCGCATTCCGTTTAAATGGGTGAGCAAGAATTGTTCGCTTCGTGGAAGTCGAATTCCGTTTAAATGGGTTTCAAATGGTCACAGATTGGATTATATTATTCTGAAGTAGGACTCAATGTTATCGACTTGATACAGTTTACATAGTAACTTACACTTTTGAGTTCAATAACAAGAAAGAAAAAAAAACTTAAGAAAGGAAGAAAACAATTCAAACCCCCGTCCCTTAACGACACACATAACGTCACACAAGGAATGTAAAACAGCATTATTTGATAAAATATAACAATGCGATTATATTTGAAGATAAATAACGTAAGCAACGTAAAGGACTTCGACGCCCACGCCTTGTAAGAGACCGGATGGATCTCCCTTTATTAAGGCCATATGGAAGTGATAAGTACTATAACGTTTTGCATTTTCACACAAACGCTTCATTCGGATCATCCGCCCACGTGACCTTTATGCAACAAAAAAGTTTTATAATTGTTAAAACAAGCTTTATTTCTCTCAATAATCAATAATTATAAAAGAATATATAGCACACAATAAGAAAATACTGTATTCTTTATAAGCAAACACTATCATGATGATTAAAGCACATTTTCACCTTTAATTACCGTCCACATAAGTTAATGTAGGCTATGATACTTGACCGTACATCTGGTGCATTGTCCTTAATCCACTGCATCCCTCCAGTTGTACGATCTACAGCAAGGAAATAAAGCTCGCCTAGCATCCGCACCGTTGTCGGGTGTCATCTTCATGGTACTGCAGTTTGGACCAATCCGACTTAACCCGCCGCCACGTTGCTAAAATAAAGTGGTAGACACATCCCTGGATGCGGACCCACAACTGACCATAATGCAGTGTTTATTTCCATGTATATTCAATCAATCCTGAATACCATACATGTTTAATTTCCTTTTGTAATCCCCACCTATTCAAAAGAAACTGAAACACTTTGGTGAAACTTGGTAAACTTATATACGACTTCGTGAGGGCTATGCACGTCCATCTACCAAAGGCGAAAGGTCGTGTCACCACGACTAAGCGTAAAACAAACTGAATTTTACAAAGATTGAACAAGTCATGCTTCCTCTATGATACATTGCATGTGTTACCTCTGTCTGTATGTCATTACCTTTCTCTGATTGTCCGCTCGACTGTCCGTCCGTTCGAAAAATAAAAAGTCAAAAAGTACAAAAGATAATTATGATCATATAAAACTTGGTGTACACATACGAGAAAATGACAAGGCTGTGCATGACCTTTAGTTGCAACAATATATTTTAAAGTATACTGGTAGTCGACGCTTACACAAAATGGTTTATTGGTTGTCTACAAATGACTACCACTATATGTAAATAGGAGTATATTATATAGTCATTATGTATCTTAACAGTTATTTAAAATGTTTGTGTGATCCTCCAGCAGTCGCCTGTCGACACTGTGGTTAATAGCTGCTAAGTGGTGACTAATAACAGATCAATTTACCCATCATCAACCGGCAACTCGCACTTCATCGCCAACCCCAACTGGCAAACTACAACGTTACAAATAGTAAATACGATATTAAAGAAAATACACACCATATACGGTGCAACGATTTTCACGTGAACACCTAGTTTCATCCCATCGTTCAAAATATATTACCTTGATTTACATCTTTCGTCGTTCTACGAAAACCGATTTTAAGTATGAAGCAATTTTGCTTTATTATTTCTAAAAATACGTACGTGTCGGATATATCGGATGTAGTTAATTGCACTGTTCGTGGAATGTTCGTATGTGAACAGGATGCCTCATATGTTTGGATCGTAGTAAACAATTACAAGAAAGGAATTTAACCTTATTACCAAGAATTT
Organism: Dreissena rostriformis; assembly: GCA_007657795.1. NCBI lineage: Eukaryota > Metazoa > Mollusca > Bivalvia > Myida > Dreissenidae > Dreissena > Dreissena rostriformis. The sequence goes on along the minus strand of VMBQ01018475.1, from coordinate 54,741 downwards.
CCATTTAATTTAAATTTCGAACACGTGATTACCGTTTGACACAACCGACCGACTTCCTCGAGAGAAATATATGTTACCCCGGCATTCATAGCAATAATTAAAGGGACTTGTTCACATACTTTGGCATGTTTTGAAGTTTGTCATTAAATAATTTTAATTGATGAATGTAAACATAGGAACTAAATAGCTCCAGTATTAAACAACAAGAAAAAATGAAAGAAAGAAAAACAAAGCAATCCATACCAGGATTCGAACCTATGACCCTTGGAGTAAAAGTCTAGCAATCCTCATAATGTCACAAAATATAACGAAAACAACAGAAATCTCCAAATTATTCAATCGTTTCGCGTTTGTAACGCTTTGTAATTGTCAGGTTTTAAAATCTACAAACGATGCATTTAATTTATTTGTAGAGCATGGTGAATGTTCAGTATTACTGTTTCCTCGCAAATATCATAACTACAACGAACATTTGCAGATTTTAAACTTTTTTTTCAATGTTGTTAATTTACCAAATAGTGAACAAGTCCCTTTAACTTAAACTTTGTGAACCATAGCCATCGAATTAATTGCAAATTGTGGTCTCTATTTGTGTTTACTATCAAACAATCTGCACGTACATGACTATAATAAAAGCCTATTTTTTGGAAAATGCAACCACAGCTTGTATCCCCATTGAGTTTTGAATCAAATGGTAATATTCCAAAGTCTAACTAAAAATGTGAACATAGAAACTGTTTTTATCGTACGTGAGGCCAATTTAAAGTGCGACTATTTCACAAAAATGTGTACTATTAAACAATGCTGAATGTAGAAATAAAGTTACATCATTTGATCGGTATTTCTTTATTCAAACGAATAGTTTGAAGGCGACTTTATGTCTACAAAACAACTATTTCAAAACTTTGTCAACGATTAAAATACTTATCTTAAAAGTTTGGGATCGGGCAAAATCACTTTGGCTTTTTGATGAATGTCACTGAATCGTACGATTAAAAGGATCTTCAAATGATGAAGTTCACGCATAGAAATAAAAAGAGAACATTTAATTTGCCTTTAACAGTTTCTCATGTTAATAAACCAAAGTGTTGCCTGTTATAGCGCGGGCTGTACTGTCGCGTGGGCTGTATTTATGATGTGTTTAAAGCTGAACATTATCTGTATTGTGTGCAAACCTTAATTGTCAAACCTTTAATAAATTTCACTGTAAATAAATTGTGTAACAGTTAATTGTAAAATATTAATGTTTTACAATTAAATTTGCCAGAAACACCACAAGAACCATTCGAACCGTTGGCATCGGTCGTTATTCGACATGATTGATTTTTGAATATGCGATAAACAATTTATTTAAATGGAACATGTATGGTCAATTCACATGATAACGACTTACTATACGTTTGGTCACAAGATCTGCCTCCAGCCCATAATTCAGATAATGTGAATGATGTGGTAAGATCGTTAATGAAATCTGTCAAGAAGATAGTATGCAATCGAAAACGATGGCGTTAAGGTAGCATAATAAATATCTTTAAACACCGACTGCTGAAGACTTGACCTTGTGATATGGATTTTTACCACAGTAGACCCATATTCCGAAAATGGCATTGAATTGGTAAAATTAACAGTCTGACCATGTTTTGCCAAGACTGAGCGTATGAAATAAATGTGGCTTCTAGAGTTTTAATATGTTTTTGTTCTAAGATTTGACTTGTTAACATTTTGGACACAAGTGACCTAGATTCCAGTCTGCCTGGACATTGTCAAGATAACAAGTCTGACCAAGTTTCATCGGGATTGAGTCGTAAATGTGAATTCTAGAGTGGTTAAAATGTTTTTGCTAAGCTCTCAACTGGTGACCTAGTTTTTTTTGACGCATACGATTAAGGCAAAACTCGACCTAGACATTGTCAAGGTAAACATTCTGACAAGGTTTCATCGAGACTGAGTAATTAATGTGTCTTAAAGAGTGGTAACAATGTTTTTTTTCTTCTAATATTTGACATGGGGACCAAGCTTTTTGACGCACGTGACCCACATTCGAATGTGACCTAGATATTTTCAATATTAAGATTTTGACCACGTTTTATCAAGATTTGAGAGATAAATGGGCATTCTAGAGTGGTAGCGATCGAACAGTTGACAAACGACGCAAAACAACGGATGCTGGGCATACGGTGACCAGAAAAGCTCACTATTAGCACAAGGTGCCCATGTGAGCCAAAACATTATTTCAATGCTTGTATACAAGTCCACACTCGTTCAAACTTAACTCCTTACATGGGATAATTCACGTAGCAAGTGCTTTCGAAAAAAGTATTTAAGGTTTCATATGAACGAAAATAAACCCTTTCGTGTGAGACACTCACGTGATGATGATAATACATGGAAACACGTTATTTATAGTTTAACGTGGTAAACATACAAAAATAAATTGTTTAATGGAAAATACACCTTAAAAATGAAGATATTTCATCATTTTGCAAGTAATCTATATCTTTCAGACACATTAATTTTTATCAAAATAATACCATCGTATAATTTATTCCAGCTATTTCGAAGTGTCGATAAGTGTTTTACTTTTTCATCAGGCTAAGAGCGGATTTTAGTTTTTAATAAATCTTAATTTCATATATAAACAGGCTATTTATCTTAAAAAGAAACATACTATTCCCACGTTTACTAGATTCACATAAATGATGATTAAAAACAAATTGTTCGTAAACATTATAATCAGTAACCATATCTGATTATATATTTTTAATGGCGCAAAACACTTCACTTTACGGCATGTTTATTGGTTTTGGGATAGATGAGTGTGTGAGATATATTTTTCGTTGATACATTTATTTTAAGTGATTTTGAGCCTTCAAGCAAATCATTAAAGTTGGGAAAACATCACTTGGTTTACAACGTTTATTTTAAAGCTTAAATAAATGTTATGTATAATGATCACGTCAGTCATGATAAGCCACGCCTACAATGTTGTATTGCTGCATGCCTATCGCTGTATCAGTGTAGTATTAAAATAGCCACCAAACTGACCGGTGTTTTAGCATTGTCTTAAACCCACATACACAACAATAAATTATGCATACTGGTATGACTTGATCGATTACAAGTCAGTGGTATTTTTTTAGTAGGTCTTATACTGGGTATTGCCTGTTGGTAAAAAATACTGTGCACAAGAAAAGGTAGGAAAAAAATCAGTAATGTCGTTTGACCAAATTGATTACTCATACAATCTTACTTAGTAGACAGCAATGTTAACAGTATTTAGCTTTGCACTTGTCTGTAAATTCACATTTCCATATGACCGATATACTAATAGTCATGTATCAGGCACTTGTAAAATAACTTGCCACAAATTATTACCATGTTACCATCAACACATAAGATATTTCTTCATTTCAAAACTTTTACCTTTAGACTCAGCATGTTTCGTCACCGCTTCTTTTCGAGATAATTCAACCAACAGTGACTGTGTTTGAATATCCACATTAATGCATTGGTCACAGTACATTACTTTTATATCATTGCCAACGCGGAGCTTATTGCCATTTATTTTCCATTACTGTTGAAGCGCTCAAGAGTTTTGTGATCAAAGGTTTTTGTTTGTTTTGTCAGACTTATTTTCGTTCAGAGGACGCTTTTAGCTTACAGAAGCCATTTAAGCGACTAGGATGGTGGTGGTTGTGTCTTATTTTTGGCATAAAAAGCTCACACTAATTGCCCGTGCGAAGTGCAAGACAAACTGAATTACTGAAATAATTATGTTAGTGTTGTTAGTGTTCTATTATTTATGACCGACTGATATTTATTGCCTGTGAGAAGTGTAAGACCAAGTAATTGTCCGAAATAATGATGTTTATGGTGGTTGTGTCTTATGTTTTGGCATGACCAACTGATACTTATTCCCCATTAGAAGTGCAATACCTACTGATTGACTGCAATAATGATGTAGGTGGTGGTGTTATTCATCGCCCATGCGTTGTTGATATTAATTTCTGAATGAAGTGCAATACCTAATGATGCTGCTGGTGTCCTATATTTGGCATGACTAGCTAATACTGATTGCCCGTGAGAAGTTAAAGACCTACTGAATGTCTGGAACAATGATGTTGATGGTGGTAGTGTCTTATACGTCTCATGGCTTCCTGAAAATAATTAATAATGATAAGAGACAGAATATCACTATGTGAAATAATGATGCTATTGGTGGTGGTTTCTTATATTTCTCATAGCCCGTGAAAGGTGAGAGACCTACTAATTGACTGAAATACTGATGTTGGTGATTGAGTCGTCTTATATTTCTCACGGCTCGTGACAAGCAATAGAACAACTCAGTTTCTGAAAAAATGATGCTTATGGTGTCTTATATTTCTCATGGCTAGCTGATACTTATTGATGGTGAAAAGTGCCAGAGTAAGTCGCTGTCTGAAACAATGATGTTGGTGATGGTGGTGTCTAATATTTGGCCTGATTACATGTGGCTATATTAATTGCCCGTGACCACTACCCAGTAATTGCCTTACATAAACATGCTAGTGGTGGTGATTGCTTATATGTCATGGCGAGCTGACAAATTCAAGTTACAACTGAATGTGTTTAAATTTATTGTTTTTATCTGTTTTTTTTTTATATTTTTTTATAAAGGACATTAATACTGGTATTAACTACTGACAATGATTGTGGTTGGTTCTTAATGATCATACTTTCATCATATTTCATTGTTATTGATTGTTTATTGATTGTTTTCTATGATAATTAATAAGTTTCCCCTTAACGGTAGAACAGGGCCCTGTCTTAGCAAAGATCGTATGCAAAATCTCAAGTTATGATTGAATGCCAGTAGCTCACAACAAATGGACATTTATTGCCCATAGGTTCCTGGAATAAAAGGTATGTGTAAGATGTTAGAGAAATGAATACACTTACTGATATTTAGTCATCACAGAAGTTGTTGCTTATAGCAAGAAGTTCTTTAATTGTTATACTATACTGAGTAAGACAAGCTCCTGTGCAATGTTCATGTGTTCCCAAGTATGCAGAGGTAGAACACGGGGGACTTGTATATCAGTTAGTAACAAACAACTTGCAAATGATGTTCCGTATCTTATAATTTTATTGTACATACAAAAATATAATAAGTATCACTTTCGCGAAAAAACTTCAGTGATTATCAACTAAGACATATATATTGATCCTCGTGTATAAGAATAATGCAAGACATAATATGCAGTTTTATATATATTCTTAAATAATTTAATTTGATCTAATATTAATACGAGTTTTGTTATACCCTTTATTACTTTATCTTAAAAGTTGTATTGTCAGTATATAAAAATAATAATATTGAAATTCATACAAATGGGCCATGGTGACCCTGGTTGCTAACATGAGTAGTATTTATGTTAAAGGTCAATTTTAACACTTTTGGAAACTTTATAATATTAAAGATAATTGTTTGAGATGCGGAATACAACTATTTGCAACAATTAGACGTTACGCCTTATGCCATAAATCACCAGGTAACTCGTCCAATAACGCACTGTTTTCTTAAAGTTGGACTGACTTACCTCCCTTGCTGTGACGTCAGACATGTACATCCGCTATTTTTAACATGCGTTATTTATGCCGAGACGATCAACTTCATTGCTATTAAATCAATACTTTTATGTAAAATTATGGACTTTTTTGACGAATCTGATAATTATGAAGATGAACTGCATGAAATTAGACCGTATTTGTACAGTACACGCCATTTTATCGATTTAAAAATCCTGATTAGACTCCTTTTCCCAAAATGGCTGGAAAAAGCCCTGAACTGTTCGTTATTAGATTTTTCATCTTCTATCCAAATTATTGTATTCTTTCTTTGTAAATAAATGTAAGTGAAAGAAATCGTATTATTGTAACACATAACTTAACTTATAACAATAATTCTTATCATTTGCACCCATCGATGTAATTACATCGATGCTCTAACTGTTCATCGCGCATGTTTGTTCTAGGTCGTAATCTTTTCCACTAATGCATAGTGCAAATGTAAAGTTCAATAAAAATTTCAGACGACAGAAAACACACTACCGTATTTTTCGGGGTAAAAGACGCGACTTTTTTTCCAAATGTTCTTATTTATAGACAAAAATGAAAAACAGAATATCCTAGTTTTTTTCAAAAAATATGTGAGTGATAATCATTGGCGGTAATTGTATTGCCTCTGAATGACCCCCACGTCACTATCAATCGATAATTTAATTGGTTTATTGCAGTTGTATGACTTTGTTATACCTACCACACTAATCCTTATGTGTACTCCTCCATTATAAACTCGTTGTCAGTTACTTAAGAGACTGATGATAGCAACCGGGTGTAATCTCCTGGAAATCGTGCTTTTCACGCATTATATTATCAAAATAGTGTTTCGACACGGAAAGCGTTTTAACAAATTAATATTGAATTCATTACAAAAATAATACAAATATAAATGTTTTGTTGAATTTCCCCAATAAGAATACCAATGTGTAATCCGAACACACACTTCTGATTGTTTTATGTAAACGCGACGTTTACAAAATCCAGCGTCAAATATACAGTCCTCAAGTATATTTCGTGTTTTTCCTTTGTTCATTTGGCGCGAAAATTATGCGGTTATGTACAACATCTCGCTAAACGCATGGAAAGAGTGAGTGTTTTTTTTTTTTATAAAAACTTGGTAGCGCAGAGAACTTTTAGATCTGTTGATTTCGGTTAAAAGTTTCGTTGGTCTTTTAAACACAATTATATCACGAATAATATGAAATGGAAATATCCTCTAAATGAATTTCAAAACAAACACAGCGTATCTTTTTCGTTACGGCCTATATTATGTGGTACAATAATAAGATAAATAAGACAATGAGGGGTGATTATTGCGTGATGTTTTTCTCAGTTTGAAGCCATGGCGAACCCATAATTGATTGTAATAATTGCATCATAATTATATGCCTACATGTCGAATTTTATATTGAAACATTAGGCGGTGCCCATTTTGATTTATCGGCATTCAGTTTCGATTCAGACTCCATGCAGTTCTCAGATCATAATCTCTGTGATTTATTACTCGAACTTGTTAGGTTCTGAACACGTGTGCTACTTAAAATAGCCATCTGGATTGTGTTTTATGGCCCAAACAAGCACACAGTGGCTACGACCCGTGTGTTTGATCCCTAAATGTAAGATAAGCACGTGCGCTATTAAATATTATGTTGGTCAGTACAAACGTTCACCGAAAACCGCCGACTGCGTCTTTGTTCTATTGCCCAATCAAACCCTGAACATCCAATATCCTGTGTATTACGAAACACAAACTTTAGATAAGCACGTGTCGTCTGTCAAAACAATAATTGTATAGGTCAGTTAACATATCGAAGTAGCTCACACAGTGAATTCCCATATATGATCTCGGAAACAAGATTTGCTTAAAACATTTAAAATAACGATATTTATTTTCAAAAGAATTTCTAAAAACAAATGAGAACCAACCAACAAACACCATACACAGACGACACAAAATATAAATAATTTTGACAATTTAAATAAAAACTAATCTTTAAATACAGAAAATGACTTGTACATGTTATGATTTCTCAATATAAATTAAGTTGTTTATTGGTCGTTGCAAACGAATATGAATTGTACACGATGCTTTATTTTGTGAAATCAGTATTCAGTACAATAATTGTTTCAATAATGAACGAACAAAAAGAGTGTAACGATAACGATACAGCGTGTTTGATTTTTATTTTATTCAAAGGAATTGTCAATGTCAAATAATTCGCGAGATACCCCGGTACTTAAGTTAAAATTCACTACGAAACTTTTAACAGAATTTTCATCAAATCTTTTAATAGAAACATAATATTATGCCGAAATTCGTTTGAAACTTTAGACAAAATTGAGTTTGTGTTTATGAATTTGAGCACTGTTTTCGTCAATATTTACCAGAATTTGATGTTAAAAATGGAAATCGGCCATATACGGGATTATCTTTGTTTTGACAGATGACATCCGATGGTAATTGTATGATGTATGCAGAGAAGCTGACGAAATGTTAACACAATCGCGCAGAAGTAAATATATCAGCGTATTATCTGTATCTGTTTCTAATTTTCGTTCATTTGAAAATTATTTAACATTTTTTATAGTATACAATCAATATTTGTAAATATTTATACTCGGGTAATCGCCGCGTGTAAAGACGCGGCGTGATTCTGCGGATCGATGCCGAGGCAGAAACAGACGAGGCGGTTTTTATTTGGAGAAAACAGTTTGTGTTTGGAAACATGGAAACTGGAAAAGAAAATCACATTATCTTTGCCAGAACGTGATTTACAGCCAAAGGCCGCACAGATAACCATTTCCCTATCATTGTGCTTAACAAGTGAAAAAAAAAAATCGCGAAAATATTAATAAAAACAGACAAATAAAAACCCGAATTCTGAACTATCGCTTATCTTCTTAGCGCACGCGAAAATGCTTGTTCATGTGTGACGTCACACAGCAGGGGAGAACAGGGGAGATAAGCGAATCAACGCTTTGCGAGTTAGGATCATAAAAGTCAACAAAATCATCCTTTTTATGTTAAACACAACATTAAAACATTTTTTACCCGATAATTTAATCATATTTCAATGTAAATAGCATTAAATATATTGACTCTGGATTTTCTCTGAAATTGACCTTTAAGCAAGGTTCGTTTACGTTGTATAGTGAAAAGAAAGTTGTTTTGACGGATATACAAATATGCATCGTAAGTTGTGTTTATGTGTTTGTAAATAGTCATTTGTAACTCATTGCAACAAAGTTAAAACTATGATTAAAGTTATATGATTACAGTTATTTAATAATAAGCATAATTAACAAAAGAAAATGGAACTACTTTTTTCCACAAATTGTTGTGGGGCTTTGAAATCACGAGATAAGCATGTCAGCATCTTTGGATGTTTAATGAATACTTATAATTGTAATTATACTATCGCATACATGTTATATGGTAAGACACTCCAAAAGAAAACAAGCTGTATTTTTCTGGATCATTAACACAGGTATGATAATATGTGCTTTATGCATGCATTGTCGAATTGTTTTTCTTCTTATTTCCCCTTTTACATGTCAGTTGATTACATTATATTTTACTTCTAGCATTATTACTTATAACAAAGTATAAATAAGCTTTAGACATTTCGACACCTCCAAAGCAGACTTGTTGGGAATAACAAAGGCCTGAATCCATTTGGGTACAATATTGGATGGTTGTGAAGATGTTGCTATTTCCAGCTAGCGTCGTTCAATGAAGTGACCCATCAGATTAAATCCCATGAGTTCAATTGGTTTTGGACCTGTTAATGTAAAACTAGTTTTTTTCTAGAATAGTCTGCAGAATACAGTTTAAGGCACAGCCTTAATGAATATCGCATAATTACATGTAAACGTCAATTTGTTTTAACTTAATATTGAGTCCCAAAGATTACATAGAGCTGTATACAGTTTATAATTATGACGTTAATCATTCATGGCAGAAGTGACGCAAATGATGAAGATGATGATTACATTGATATTAGGGTTGCAGTTGTGGTGAGACTTTTATGACAATTGAGTTCACTGTTTTGTAATTCTTCATACAAATTACACTTTGTGATTAAAATAATACTTCTAACTTCTAGTATATAATACAACTTTATTATTTTTCATTCGTTATACATACTCGTATTCATAGCATTAGTCATATTCATATTCTGAACATATATAGTTATATGTTTCTAAAGAAAATATAATTAATAGACATCTCCATAAACAAAGAAATGTAGTCATTGCGTATTTTCTGGATTCAGCAGGATGTAAATAAGGCACAAATGTTAATTTACATTGATTGAGTTCAGTTCAGGTTTCTTAGGTGGCTTCAGTGGATCAGACTTCTGGCACTGTACACACAACTTCACCTAGCCAAAGTCAACTGAAACTTAATGGCAATGTCAGATTTCCAACTTTTAACAAATATTGCTTTCAGATGGCTAGAGCACCGCACAACTACTTTTCTAGAACAAATATACACAAACATATACTTGATTTAGTAAGAACAGTTGCCATGTTTGAGACACTCATTTTTCATGTTTGGTAATGCAACTAAGCAAAGATTTGGCCATACTAATCACTGGATTTGCACATTTGAACACATTTTTTTCTATGCTCGTTCCTGCAGAATTCGAACAGAGATTGCTCAAGCATTGAAGGGTTTGGCAAAGATTCCGTAGACTTTATGACCTCAAATTCATAACAATATTAATACAAAAAGAAGAATAAGTATTCCATACATTTTCAGTTTAATTGTTACGCCTTACTTATAATTGTATGCCCCATTCTCATTGAGAATTATTCATTCAAGACAATTCATTTAAGGACAAGAACAGGATTATCCGATATGATTAATGGGAAGCACACAGTGTTCAAACACTGGGTTTGTATTTAAATTTAATTAACACACTCTTTATTAAAAATCTTATAATGACTTTAATGACAACACAAATTGTATAATCCGTAGCTGAAATTCAATAACAAACATCCTGAAACTTACATATTCCCTGATTTCATGTGCTTTCTTGGGCCACCAGAACTGTATTTTCATTCAGTCGTTGGTCTTATTGAAATCACTGTGGATCCAATACCACTGGCATGAAACGTTTTCAGAAGATCTGCTCTCTCCCCCATTCACCTTACAACACCTATACCGGTGTCAACATTATCATTATAATTATAGATATCTGAGAGTTAGTCTGGAAATCTCACGACTAGACTTAACCATGTCAACAACACAACTTCCATCATCAATATTATTATTGACATCTGAATGTTGCACATTAAAATCTAATGGCTTGACTTAACCATGTTAAGAACACGACTACCTCAACAACCACCAACAACATGATTTCTGTCACAGATATGGTCTTTCAAATGTCAATGCTAGACTTAACTATATGATTAACATCATACACATGATATTAACAGGATCATTTCCCTTCATAAACGCAGGAAACGTTTCCAAATTGAGCAAGTTGACTAAATCAATGTATTCTTTTCCTCCATTATGCTATGCAGAGTATAACTAGAACAACCTTAAACAAATTTACAATTAAATATAGCATACATGATGAGTGGACTGCACTTTACAATGTCTGATTTGAACAATAGAAGAAAGCAACAGAATTTGCATATAAGATCTCCAAAGAGTAAAGTTATTGGATATCATTGGACATTCGGTCAACCAATGAAGTTTTATAAATCCTTTAAGTCTGTTTTCCTAAGCTGACCTGTCAAACTTGTCATTATTAATATAACGTCTTTTATTACTTTTTATCTCCCCTAACGTCATTGCAAAAAGGGGGTCATACCTCTTCATGGCAGGTCTCAGGTTTGTTTAAAGCAACTTATCAGAGCTAATGTAAATGAGCTCTTCACTTTATACCGCGGACAACCACTGGTGATACAAGTGGTAAAGACGTGCAATACGCGTGAAACCCACACGTGATAATTCGTGTTTCGGCAGTGATTAAAACTTTGAGGGATGCTGTAAGACGCAAACGTTGAGCGGGCTGTCACGGGCACGGTCATCGGACGGGTGTAACACGTTGGTATCAAGGGAAACCGCGTTTGTTTTTCGGCTTATCACTGACAAGTGGGTTTTTTCGCGCACATAGCACTACCTTAGACCGTATAAACGACGTCTCGAACAATTGCTAAAAACAAATGTTCACTATCGTCCACGTTTATGCTGATGAGATGCTCTCGCCGCCCGACACTGAGGCCCAGTGGCGCCAGTTGGCTGATGATTGGTACCACAGATGGAATTTTCCGCATGTGATTGGGGCTATAGATGGGAAGCATATTGCGTGTAAAGCTCCCGCCAACACTGGGTCCGACTACTTCAACTATAAAGGCTTCTTCGGTGTTATCCTCCTAGCAGTCGTGTCTTCTGACTACAAGTTCCTGTTGATAGACGTTAGCGGCAAGGGGTCCTCCTCTGATGCCCACATCTACAATGAAAGTGAGTTCAATGAGGGTCTGCAGAACAATGTCATCGCGGGCTTCCAAGAGCCGGATCTGCCGCCAGGCAAGACTGCCTGAGCCTATGAGGCTTTTAGAGCCTCGTCCTCGGCTGGGGCCTTGACCTTCGTATACTTAGTTGGCTTCTTCTGTACAGGGGAACCCTTCATTATGGGCATTACTAAATTGAGAACAGCGAACGGACTTGGACTGTAGAAGATCGGCAACTGTGAGGACCAGCCTTGCGTGGCCGCTTTTATGCATGGCAAGCTGTGCTTTTGCTTCATATCACGACATAATAAAGAATTCATGAGCAGACATTAAACGATTATAACCTACAATAAACAGAGAAAAAATACAATGACTAATAATTTAAATGTCATGGACTGGAGTCTGGACATATTTTGCGCCCAAAAACATATGTATATATTTCTTTTAAATTTTACTTCTTTGATCGTTGGACCTAAAGTTTGATAATAAAACAATACTCATTTACATATAAAGAACAATAAAAAACTACTGCAAACTGTTTAAATGTTACATGCTTTCACCGTTTTGAGACTCATGTATTTGCTAGAAAAACTGTCAATGGTCTTGTTTAAATGCAAGATATGTTTACTTGAAATATTTCAAGCAGTCATATGTATACCATATTAAAAGTGTAAATGTCATCAGCTACAAACACCCACATGCGAGTGTTCGATTTGTCATAAGTTACGCCACTTGGACTTTCCGCGTAAATTTGTTTTCTACAAAACATCTATTTAAAATAACTTTTCTTAACTATTGCTTAATATACGTTTCTTGAAATTGTGGGGATAGAATAGAATAAGTTTGCCTTTTCGATGAAAGTCACTAAACCTTGAACTTGAATAAGATCTTCAAATGAAAAAAGAACATGTGGTTATTTTATTACACCTCTTATGACGAATTTACATAGCGATACACAAAAAGGAAAACTAAACTCCCGCCGTAATAATTTCTTTAGTTCAATCATTGTAGTTCATTTCCTTGGTATTTTTCTCTTTTTTTTTTATTTTTTTTTTATTTAAGATACAAATCAATCTTACATATTGATATGTTAACGCTTCAACATGTCCCCCCTGATATATACGATCCGATCTTAAGTATCCTTAAACCTCTGGTTTAAAAAATATTCTATTTTTGTAAAGCTTTTGGAAAGCACAGTAAAGCAATCACAAGGTCACATCACAAATATATATGTGTATGTACGTATGTGAATCTTAGATTGTCCGGACGTAGCTACGTCATTTATCACTGCTTCATACAATAACTTACCAAGACAAGACTACACGATGCGCGCATCGTTTCCCTTATAAATGATTAATTGTCAGACACAGAGGACAAAGTTTAAATTGTGTCATACACAGATTGTCCTGAATATAACTTTTTCATCATGCAATTTAATATTACTTCCGGTAAATGACCACCATAAGGAGACGATATATGCCCATATAACATCCGTTTTCCTACCTCAAATGTCCAGGTAACATTTACAGTTCAATGTTTGAATGTGGTCTTGTGCGAACTGTTACTAAATCATCAGGCAATTGTGATGCAACTAACAACACATATCCACCATTTAAAGACAGTGTGTCCTGTGTAACACCCATATCCTGCCTCAAAGCTCAAGAATACACTTAAATTTCAAATATTCATTTCGGCCAAAAACTTTTGGTAAGAATTGTATCTTTATCATCAAGTGATCAATTGAACAATAATTTAATACACATGTCCACCATGAGGAGACAGCGTACTTCGTGTTACATCCCTCTTCCTGCCTCAAAGGTCAAAGGTAAATTTGGCAATAAAACAGCTTGCCTGGATAGTTATTTTATCATTCATTATGTTTGACATTATTTGCCTGACATGTTCACCATGAAGTGTAACAACTGACTCACAAGCTCCAAGGTCAATGCCACAATAAGAGGTAAATATATCAAACTGTAACGCAATCGCTTGCCAAACAAATACTTAATATGTTCACTATGTGGAGACAGTGTGTCACGTATAAGACCCATGACCCTAACTTAACGTCAGTGTCACACTCAAAGTTTTAATGATCAAATGTAAAAATTGAATATCTTGTCCAGACTAAAACTTAATTGCTTATTGGTAATTTAATAATTCATCAAATGTTCACCAATTGCAGATGGCTAGTCGCTTGTAATATCTGTCTTCAAGCTGAAGGGTCAATATCACACTGAAGGGGCAAATGTCCACTTTGGTGCTAATACAGTTTGTCTCGACTGTAACTTAATTATTAATTAAGCAATTTTGAAAATGGCATTATTCACTATTCGAATACGGTGTGTTGTGTGTACGACCAGAGTCTTGAGCTCAAAGGTCAAGGTCATATTAAAGTTAATGCTCAAAATACATGATACAGCTTTTGCAGACTGCAAAGCTAAACGGCAGTTTGAAAAAAACCTCTTCACCCTGTTTAAAGGAAATTTTGGGCATAATATCTGTGTCCACACTTAACGGTCAATATCATTTTGAAATAAAAACCAATTGAGTTACAATGACAAAATGAATCGCATGCACGACAACAAGCTGTACATGTTGCCGACAGTCATCTAGTCTTAAATGCCCAAAGAAATGTCCGTCCGGTATTAATATATAAAGAGGGGTAAGTGTGAAATCTTAATGCGTGATTTAAAAATCATCCAGTTTTTATTAACATCTTATAAATAATTAGAGTATATTGTTATGCACAATTCTGTGGGTCAGATGTCGTAGTTTAAACTCATTTATTTTAGCTTGGTCTCATACCTTAGTCTTATTGAGGCACAGGGAGTTTACTGCTGTAAGTCGGACACCATTCCTTTATGTCAGTGTAACCTCAAAATGGTCGACAGTCTTTCCATAAAGTATTTCGTGTTCACATACAGAGCTCGAATTCAACTTTCAAATGCATTTGTCCAGTTAAAATAGAACGTATTATAGGATGGATGTTTTCAGTAATTTTACAGCATATCGTAGTTTCTCAGAATTGTTATTTTTAGCATAATTTATAAACATACAATGGATAGCGTTGTCCCTAAATCGTTCTATATAATAATAACGAACCCATGATGTAAAATGACTTACATTATAAAATATATATATACTCTATCATAGCACATAATAATATGTTTAAATCGCTTTAGTAGATTTAATAGAATATCAGAATATATTGTTGATAACAAAAATGTTCCTTTTAAACAAACAATACTGACCAAAACTTTGGAAAGTTTGTCAACTGAATACAATTCATTTATACAAAATACATGACATAAACAAAAAGCCCGCAAGAATTATGTCGTTGAATTAAATAAAACTATATGTTTTATCTCCCAACGTAAACAGTACGTTTTAGTAGAGTCTACTCTGGTACCCGACAGCTACTTTAGTATACAGTAGTAAAGGCCTGGCATTTACCAAATCGTATACGGTAACACCGGTTTTATACTGTTCGACATTACGTTATGTTATATAGGGAAAATATCACGAGTTAGCAATCTATATCCTACTGTGCAGAGCGTTGTTGTGTGTATGATAAAAGCTTAATATTCGTAGTTTATCGATTGACTAAGCATCGGTTTATATTGTATAGTTTTGTTTTGAATCGCTCGCATACAAATTGTACGGCGGAATAGAGCCTCCATATGGAACTTGTTCACAGTTTGGAATAAGAAGACAGTTTTCAAACAAAATTGTCAAAAATGTCGAAATTGTCAAACAATGTACGCATTATATTTAAATAACACTCATGTCCATATATGTTCATTAATCGATAATCAGGAATCAAAATGGGAACAAACTGTATGTCTAACGCTTTTCATCGAGAATTTCAAAAGCGTGTAAAACCGAAATAGAGTTTCAACTATTATTTAAATTCAAAGTTTGCATGGTTAAGTGGTAGCGCTCACGCAATTACTTCTGTAGCTTGTTTTTTTTTATAATTGTTCTTGTTATTCTAATTTTCACAAACTGTTAAAATTTGTACAGCTTTTTAGTTCGTTTATGTTATGACATTGCTACAAAATACGAAAACCTGTGAACAAAATACTTATGATAACCATATAAGGTTCCCGAAAAGTGGTTATTGACTAAATAAAAAACGTGTTATTATTACAACCCAACATAATAATAATATAATCGGGGTGGTAACTGGCATCATATTTTCCGTCTGGCCGTTCTTGCGGCCTTTGGGCGGCTTGCCCAAGAGAAAACGTAAACATCTATCAGAGGTATCAACATGATACTTCGTAGGAGGTGTAGTGCATAATAAGCACTCTTGATACCATAATTGCATATTACAGCTTATTTATAATTATTCCGAAAACAGCCATAATTGATTCTATCCAGGAATAGAGCCACACTTTAAAAACATTTTGATTTACAATTTTTTGTAAAACGATTTTTGTAGGGGCCATAGCGCATGTATGACAATGTATCCGCTGATGCTACTAGGAACATAGCAATTGAAGAGTCTACCATTATTTACCATTGAACCTTCATAATATCATAATATAACCGTCAACAACAAAATTTTAAAGATTTAGTATAAATAACCATGATAATTTTAACTTATTGAAACTTGAAACTTGAAACTTGCTAATTTGATGAAACGCCTATTTATATAATTATATTCAATGGCGTTGTACAAAACATATAAATATACTTACAATTTATAAAAAAATAATAAGAGTGATTGATACTTTTATGCAGCATTAATTAAAGGATTAATTATCTAAAAATGTGTGATATAAATACAAATAAAAATGCTGTAAGAAACTTAAGCAATAAAACAATACAGGCTACGATATTAAAACACAGGAAAAATAAAATATTATGTAATAAATTGATATAACTAGGGTTAAGACAATAACTATAATGATATTATTAGCAAAGTTTTGGCAACATTAAGACACTTTTTTCATGAACTGAAAGAATACGTGAAAGGATATTTCTGCACTCTGGCTGTCGGATCCCACAGCTACCGGTCACCCGTCACCCTGACGGACACTTCTTTTGAGTTTTAACCTTATTTGAACTATTGCGACTACAAGTCACAAATAGACTGACCAAGTGTGACTACAAGACTCAACTTAAAAGTTAAAATTGTAATTCATTTTATATGTATTCCATTTGGTCAATGAGGTTGTTAAGGGGAATACTGGTTACGTGGACATGGT
This sequence comes from Dreissena rostriformis, assembly GCA_007657795.1. NCBI lineage: Eukaryota > Metazoa > Mollusca > Bivalvia > Myida > Dreissenidae > Dreissena > Dreissena rostriformis. The sequence goes on along the minus strand of VMBQ01018475.1, from coordinate 37,456 downwards.
GTTCGCCGTCAAATAAGTTTAATTTAGATTGTGTCCCCAGCGATAACTGACCGTTCTGTCAGGTATTACCTTCACAGCATGATCCAGTAAGGTAGCAATGTACAGTTTCGAAAGAAAATTCTAATTGGCAAGGGATACATTTTTAATTTATAAGTATATATGTACTTTGAAAATGAACAGAAGTTTGACAGTTTTAGAAGTTTTAAGTTTAATATTTCAAGGCTAGAGTTTTAAATTGCATACTTAGTGAATACGAAACTATGTTCAAAGCAAAGCCAGTGAATTGTATTCTGCAACATTGCCTAGAAATTTTGTATGTGAGCTTTTTCAGCACTGTTAAAGACTCGTCCAAAGTTTGAAATTTCAATGGTTTACGCTCAGTTTGATCAGTTGCCATAGAGTATACGGTAGTTTACGCAGCAAGGTATGCAGTGAACCAGGTGCTTCTCAACGTTTAAAATCAATAAAATGGTCTCGAAAACATGTGCAATTAGGACCCTTAAATGTGTTGATCATGAATGGTTAAATTATAGTGAAACTGTGTTCATACTAAATTCTTCTATATATTTCAGTAGCCCCAGGCACAACAATTGTGAAATGGTGTTCAGTTCGTTTTCAGTGGTTGACATAATCGGTGTCTGGAAGCCAGCTTTATTTCTGACCTCTTCAGTCCTCTGCAAAAGTGCCTTCTTCAGATTTAGTGTCAATTGTTAAAAAATGCCGCAACCCATTAAAATGCAGTTTAAAATGGTGTAAGTTTTGTCTGCATACTATTTTAGAAACATTTTTAGGTAAAGACACTAAGTAGGTTATACTTTGCCTTGAAAAGGGTGGTAAATTAAAATCAGATTTTATTGACAATTGTCAAAGTAAACATCCATGCATCCTTACTACTTGCGTTTAATGCATTTCTCAATGAAGGAATGTTTTAGAGATCGGCATTGAAGAAAATGAATATAACTGGGCAATGTTATATATTGTATTTTTTTTTTAAATTGATTTCACAATTTATGAAAATCTGTATGCCTTTTCAGCACTATTAATGGCTATTGCATTTATTTAAGCGACCTACAACCTCCACAAGAAGTACCGAAACTTAAACAAAAATAGGCTGTAAGGTTGAGAACCTGTCTTGTGTGGATGGTTACGCGAGACTGATGGTTAGAGCGTTTTGCGTGGGACAAGAGCCGGCAAGCGCATCAATTTCCTGACATACTGACTTCCTTTCTTCCATTACTACCTGGGTTCAATGATTCTGACTGACACAATTAATGTTTCACATAAATGAGACAATAACATGTTTGTTAATGTGGAACATTTGTCTTATGAAGCACAATCTGTTAATAATTCTAAAAGAGCTTTGTAGAAAAAACACATGCATTGGTCTAGATACTAGAGATACCATTTGATATGCTGTTAACCTTCCTTGGCATTAATGCCCTATTCGAAGTTTTTATGTGGAGGCAATGAAAGTACGCGTACAACGTCCGACTTTCGTATTTTCAGCACTTGACGCACAAGCATGTCATTTAGGACATATGGGTCATGTAGGATATTATCATTATTTCAGTTTGTTTCGTCCAACAAATTTTTGTCGTTTAAGAAATAAGTAAAAACTAACATATAGATCATTCGACAACTCAAAAAGTTCTTAAGCTAGGATGATCAACACGGTATGTGGATAGATAATTATCTATATATAATATATAAAGATTTAAGCGACAGTTAAATGGTTTTCAGAAAATGTTGGCGCAACCTTGCTTGGTATTTCAAGATTTTGTTTAACGGTTTTTATGGGTCACAAAACAAGCCTTATTATGTTACGAAATGAAAACGAGATGCAAACCATTGAACATCTTTGATTTGGCTACAGTTTGTTTGAATGGTGGACCGATTTGGTGTAAAGATATGTCAATGCACAGAGTGATTTTATCTTGGTTGATATTTCCTGTACCTTTAAACTGTTATTTAATTGCGGCTGTTTACGACGAAGACCTTTTTACAATTATCCATATATATACTTAGAAAAGCCAGGTTAAGGTTTGCGTGCAACTGAAAATTTATTTTAAAGTTTGCAAGCACCATGTACATATCTTTGTAACCACTACATGAATGCAATTGCCATTTCACACATAACTCTGATCTGCAATTTAGCAGAATTATGACCCTTATTGTACTTTTAGAAAAGCGTTTGTGTTATACATATAAATATCAACATTTACTTTTACCAATATTCGCTTATAGTGATGATAAATAGAAAAAACCATACATAAACAATAAAATTGCATCATCTTTAATAAACCTTTCAATGCAAACGAATGGTTAGGTTTAGACTTGTTTGCCAAATGTATAAACATTGATTTACATTCAAAAAGGAAAGTTAATGTGGATTTTAGATTAAATCGCGATATAAAATACGTTAGCGTATGTATCAGTTGTATTGTCATGCCTTTAAACATGTAATACGTCAACCGTTAACTGGTAAAACCAGTCTAGCATCATACATCTAATCATTCGGTTTAAATCATCGTTTACAACTTCAGCTGCGTCGTGCAAAAATGGGTCTTAGGACATATCCGAACAGTATAGGAACACATATCCCTACTTATAAGTATACTATTATGGAGTCATATTGTCCACTAATGAGGCAACACAATCTTGCGTGACTTTACATCGGACAGTGGACAGGGTAGCTCATGAAAAGACAGCGCGATTGTGTAGGTTGGTTTGAAGCAACGCAGGCGGCTTTTTAATTAAAAACAATTTCGGCATGACGTAGCTCACTTATGATTAAAAAAAGTATCGTCTGTTTTTTGTCGTGCATGTGTTCAACTAAACCACGTTAGTTTTGGTTTAAGCTAATCGGCGTCAACGATGTGCATTTGTTAACTTGTTTGTTACGTTAGGTATTAAAGTCTGCTTACAAGATATCACAAAACAAATATTGAACCCACAACAATTGCGTTTCCAGAGAATAGCATTTTTAGTAGTTATTTACTATAAAAGTCCATATAAAGCATGTGATCCTTGGGGCATAGTTATTATGGACTTCAGGGGCATGATTAAAAAACATTTAGAATTGGAAAACTATAAAATGTTACACACCAATTAATAAACCCATGACTCGAGCGGTTTCAGAATGCTTGAACCTTATTCATGTATAGTTTCAAGTCTATATAAACCATTTGACCCCTGGGTCGTGGTCAGTTTTTGTCCAATGGGCACGACTTGAATAAACTAAGCAGAGGACTAGTATTAGATGCTGCATGCCAATTAAAAACTACTGGATCTTGCGGTTACATAGATTTTTTAAGTTTTCATTAGATACATATAATATAAAAGTCCAGTATCCCCTAGTGCAGACGCAATAACGAAACCAGGGGTACCATTTGAACAAACTAACTTGGTAGAGGACCACCGAATGACGCTAAAACACTTAATATCAAACCCCTGACCATAGTGGTTTTGGAGAGTTTTAAAGTTATTTATTAAATAGTTCTACGTACATCTTGTGACTCATGTGCATGGTCAGTTTTGACCCAAGGGGCATGATTTGAATTACTTATTAAAGTACTACTATGCCAAATGAGGAATAATTAAAGAAACTTTGTTCTTATGATTCGCAGTTGATTTTGTAAAATCATCATCATCATCATCATCGTCGTCGTCGTCGTCGTCGTCGTCATCATCATCATCATGATCATCATCATCATGATCATCATCATGATCATGATCATGATCATGATCATCATCATCATCATCATCATCATCATCATCATCATCATCATCATTACCTTAACCGGTCTGACCGTTGGGGGTGAGAAATGAGGGACGACGACACAGAGATCCTCCGCCAATTAGGCCTAGTGTGGGCTCCTGAGAGTAGCTCTTCCATGGGGATGGAAGTCCACTCTTTCAAATTGTCCATCCAGCTTTTCTTCTGACGGCCTCGACGGCAACCTCCTTCAAGCCTGCCCTGCGGCACAGTTTGGCACAGAGAGTCGTGTCTGGTGACGTGTCCAAATTAAGCCAGCTTACGTCGTTTGACGGTCGCCAGGAGGGGATATTGTGGGCCAACAAGTGTTGCTTTACTGTTTCGGATATACTCGTTTGTTTTCTGCTCCATGTACGAGATGCGGATCAGGAGACACTTGTGTTCAAAGGCCTGTATCCTGCGTAATGTGTTTGCGAGAAGCGTCTAGGTCTCGCAGCCATATTGTACGACAGATAAAACGATGGCCTTGTAGAGCCTGTACTTGGTGGGGGGAAGATGACGGAGCTGCTTTTCAACAACCTACTTAGTCTGGCCATCGCTGCGGTCACCATGGTAATTCGTATTCGGACCACAGCGGTATAAGAACCATCTTTGGACAGGGTTTCCCCCAAGAACTTGAAGCTGCGCGCGCATTTCTATAAGCGAGCGGGGTGACAGCGATGTAATTATGGGTAATGAGGCACTTCCGTTGCTTTTTAAAATGGCGAGTGGCTTACCTTGTCAATATCTATATACATAGTCGAACTATCTTTTTTTAAGAAGACGTTTTGTCGGAAGATTTTTATTGATTAAGTATGTGTATGCATTATAATAAACAGGTTTATAAAAATTACGGCTGCAGCTGCATTTACAAAAAATGTCACAACGGATAGTCGGATGATTGAGTCATTGCCATCGAGCGCCTGTGCTTTAAAAATAAGCATGTATTTTTTATTGCATATAAACTGTTATTCCAACTACAATAGCATAAATTGTGTGTAGATAAGAACAGTGTATCATTTGTTAAATTGCTTGTTAGAAGTCCATGCATTTATTGCAGCGTAAACATAGATGTTTTATTTGAGCATTTTATTATATCAATTATGTTTAAGAGTATGGCTTAAGTATTCTTTTAAATCTACCATGCATTAGTAACTGATGCCAATCATGCCTAAATACTTGATATTGGCACATCTGCTTTATTACCAAACCTCTCTTCTTACTTTAGCAAAAGTATGTTGCATCAAGCTAGTTAGTTTCGGACGAATATAAACGTCCTTATATTAGAATATATCATCAAACTAGAACCACAAGGTTTAATTCACAATTTTGCGATGACTTACGCTTTCTAAACCTCATTTAAAACTAATTTGTATGAAGCACTATCCCAGTTCGTTAAGGTTGTTTAACATTGAAAGTAAGGTTATAAATATTTAATGTCGAGCCAAATACAGCGATATAGAAAGGCAGCTACGTGCTCATTGAAAATGGGATGTTTATGTTCAACGAACGTTGAAGATTCAATATACGATACAGTCAATTAAAATATAGCTGAATGTTGAACATTTTGTCTTACTTGTAAATAATTATATTGAAAAAGGCAGTTAAGCTGAAACGTTTAGAAAGTTTCAAGTAAGAAATATGTGTTTTACTGACGAAATTGTTATTCATTTTGATAATATTTAATTTTGCACACAAATGCATACATTTTGTGTTTTTTCGTTGACAATTTTCTTTGAAAATCGTCTTTTCATTGCAAAATGTCAACAAGTTATATACGGCAGTTCTATTTTGCCATACAAATGCGTGTTAGAGCCATAAAACACTACTTCTTATTATAGAGCTTTGGCGAGCGAATCAATATACTTAGAACAATAAGCTGTATCGTAAAGACAACGGCATAACAAGGCCTTGCACAGAAGGACATGCATTGCTTACTCGTTTACCTATAAACAATGGATGAGGTCCATGCATCAGTCTCTTTTTTAGGTGGAGTCCTCCTTCACTAGATGTATCGGCGCTGTCCAAGACATCTTCCGGAAGTGCGCCGGCCGAGGGTGATCAAATCTCGACCAAAGACAGATAAGCACTCCTCTACTGTTCTCTCATCTTCCAAAACCAAATTGCGACTGACTCTGCTTTCCTGAAGACATCTGCTATCGCCCGTCTCCTTACCATTCCAGTAATGCAAAGTACTCTGTAGGTCTTCAAGAGTGACTGCCTCGAAAGGGAGGTTCCAGATCTGCCATCCTTGTTGTCGGCACTCATAAAGTAGCGGCTGATATGTGGCTTTCTTTCTCTCGTTTGCTTCTTATGTGAGCTTGCTGGCCACTTGAACCGCTCTTTTCTGCTGTTGTTTGCTGTTGCTTTGGTATGAGTTCCTACAGGTTCTAGCGCGCTGCTCTCCTTCGAGCGTTCCATCGTGGCATTCCCTGAACGTGCGCTGTCGACTTCATCCTCTGATGGAACTTGGAGGTTCTGGACACGGTGTGGTGTAACCTGGTGCCACCCCTCATTCGTCTCATCAGGTTGTCCTTTGCGTTGAACCATCCTAAGAATGGGGGGGGACTGCCCATCTTTGGTCGGTGGATATTCAGCACCTTCTCGTTCTTGCACGTATTTCCGCAACTACCGCAAACCCTGGTTAAATCGTTGGTCTATCTCGTAGTCCGTTGGCGATCATGTACGTCGTAATCCGTTGTCTGTCTTGAAGGTAGTTCGTCCTCCCAGCTCTCGCACGACCTCGGGAATCTCTCTCTACATATCTGTCAATAGCGAGTGGAATGAGATTCTTCTCACGAAGGGATCTGTCTTTCCAAGCTGTCCCCTGTCTGCCCAGTCGTCACCGTTTTATGTATGGTTTCCAACCAGTCTTTCATAGTAGACACTGGAGTTCCAAATGGTTAATTACCTATCAAAATGGATGAGGTTCATGTATCAGTCTCTTCTTCAGGTGGATTCATCCTTCACTAGATGTTTCGGCGCTGTCAACGACATCTTCCAGAAGTGCGCCGGCCGAGGGTGATCAAACCTCGATCAGAGACTGATAGCTATCCACTGCTGTTCTCGCATTTGCCATAACCATTTTGAAGCTGACTTCTGCTTGCCTGCAGACATCGGCTATCGCCCGTCTGCTTGACATTCCAGTGATGCCAAGTACTCCCTAGGCCTTCCAGAGTGACTTCCTGGCGAAGCCCTGACTGTTAACCTCGAGAAGGAGGTTCCATCGTTGTTGTCGGCACTCATCAAGTAGCGGCTGTGAGCTTCTTCTGTGAGCTTGCTGGCAACTTGGTCCGCACTTTTCTGTTGTTGTTTGCTGTTGTTTTGTTCTGATCACCTCCAGGTTCTAGTTCGCTGCTCTCCTCCGAGCCTTTCATCGTGACATTTCCTGAACTTGCGCTATCGACTTCATCATAGGATGGAACTTGGAGGTTCTGGACACGGTGGGGTGTAACCTGGTCCCGCCCCTCCTCCGTCTCATGCAATTTGAGTTTTTCCAGCCTTAGAATCGGGGGACAGCCCATCTTTGCTCGGTGGATATGCAGGCCCTTCTGTTTCTTGCACGTTTTCTGTCTCGTAGTCCGCTGGCGATCATGTACCTAGTAATCCGGTGTCTGGCTTGTAGGTCGTTCTTCCTCCCCCGCGCTCGCACGACCTCGATGGTACCTCTCTACACATCTGTTCATAGAGAGTAGAATGAAAACCTTCTCACGAAGGGTTTTCTTCGGCCTGCCAAGCCTAGCTACTCTCGGGTGCTGTCTTTCCAAGATGTCCGCCGTCTCTCCAGTCATTACCATTATATTCATAGTTGCAAACCAGTCTTTCCTTGTGGTCAATGGGTGTGGGATAAGAACATTAAGACCACTTTCCATCATTCCTAAAAACTTTTAAATAAACTTGGTGTACAATTAGTTTTTTATTCTAATTATGATATTTCAAGATGAAATCATAATTTTAATGTTTTGCACAGCGCCTAGAAGGCTAGAAAACGCTTGCGCTGCATAAATATCTATTTAATTATTTATTTTNAAAAGTACAGAACAATTATTAAGCTACATTGTAACTGAACACGTGTATTTAAAAGTTCAATTCAAGCACTGCATTTGGACACGAAATACTATATGACAAGACTGACTAACCATGTAAATGTTACACTTGCATGACGGCCTTGCAACCGGGAGTTCCCTGTGCCTTAATAAGGCTAACGTATTCATCAAAACCAAGCTAAAATGAATAAGTTTAAACTTAAACCTCTGGGGCACAAAAATGTGCATCGCAATATACTCCCACTATTTGAAAGATGTGCGTAGTCGCTGGATGATTGTTAATCACAGATTAAGATTTCAAACAAGATTTCTTTGGAAAGAAAAGACCTGAAGCCTGTCGGCAACATGTAAAGCTCGTCGTTGTGAATTCACGATAAGTGATTAAGTTGCAGTCGTGAAAATATCTACCTCGCTAACATATCTCTCCATCAATAAATGTGAGGTAAGAACATTAATACCACATTCCATCATTAATAAAAGCTTTTACATAAACTTGGTGTATTATTAGTTATTTTATTCTAATTATGATATTTTAAGATGAAATCATAATTGTAATGTTTTGCAAAGCGCCTAGAAGGCTAAAAAACGCTTGCGCTGCATAAATATCTATTTAATTATTTATTTTTATCGTGCCTTTGCACAAACCCACCTATCCCAGACCAATTAATAAGCTATGAAGTGAAGTGCTTTGCGCCATTACAGTTTTGTAACCAGACTTGCTTACTGATTATTATAGTTATGAAAAGTTTGCTATTTTTTATCATAATGTATGTGAATTCAGTAACCGTGGACATATTACTTTTCTTTATTAGATTACTAACCTGTTAGGAAAATGTAATTTACATCTATTTAACCCTAAAACCACCTTAACTTTGTGAAGTATCACTAAACTAGAAAACTTTCAAAATACTTGGTATTAACGATACTATCATATTGATTAATAGTTTTAAGGGGCTTTTTTCACTTTAAACTTAACCTGGGCATGTCTACCATGTTAAACTGTAAATAATGTGTATTCATGTGTTATGGTCATCACTCGATTGTCTAGCATGAAGGGGTTTATTTTCGAATATATCAAACCTAAGCTACTTTTGTCGACAGTAAGGACTACATGCATTAGCCCCGACGTGATCAAAATTATTACACCTCTATAAGCCACAGTAACGACTCAATTTTTGTTAAAATATTCGAAAGATAATCTTGAAAATATCAAATTATAAAACACCATCTACATTATTAATGAATTTATCCGTTTTTTAGCGATAGCATACTTATGATTAAAGGTTTACGTGTTTTAATGTCAATAATCAGGTGTACCAAAAACACACCACAATAACATTACAACTTAAGTAAAATGTATGTATAGGCCGTAAAACAGACCCATTTTTGATATTGCCACGTTCAAACAATTTTGAGAATGTGTGACTTACATTAATACAAAGACATACATACTTCTTAATTTGTTACTTATTGTGGCGTAAAACAACCGCGGGTGATTATGTTGTGGTTTTTATTCGTATGAAGAAAACTCAGAAAGTATCCTGTCAGACATTCTGCTAACTCAGTCAGATTTCAGTAAACTAAGTCGGACATTCACTTAATTAAGAAAGACATTAAGTTCACTTAGTCAGACTTTCAGTTAATTTTGTCAGACATTCAGTAAACTTAGTCACACATTCAGATAACTTAGTCAGACATTCAGTTAACTTAGCCATAATTTCGTTAACTTAGTCAGACATTCAGTTTACTTNAAAAACACCTTAACTTTGTGAAGTGTCACTAAACTAGAAAACTTTCAAAATACTTGGTATTAACGATACTATTACATTATATTGGTTAATAGTTTGAAGGGGCTTTTTTCCACTTTAAACTTTCCCTGGGCATGTCTACCATGTTAAACTGTAAATAATGTGTATTCATGTGTGTTATGCCCATGTATTGATTGTCTAACATGAAGGGGTTTATTTTCGAGTATATCAAACCTAAGCTACTTTTGTCGAAAGTAAGGACTACATGCATTAGCCCCGACGTGATCAATATTAAATCAACTCTATAAGTCACAGTCATGACTCATTTTGTTTTAATTATTCGAAAGATAATCTTGAAAATATCAAGTTTTAAAACACCATCTACATTATTTATGAATGTATCCGTTTTTTAGCGATAGCATACTTATGATTAAAGGTTTACGTGTTTTAATGTCAATAATCAGGTGTACCAAAAACACACCACAATAACATTACAACTTAAGTAAAATGTATGTAAAGGCCGTAAAACATACCCATTTTAGATATTGCCACGTTCAAACAATTTTAAGAATGTGTGACTTAAATTAATACAAAGACATACTTACTTCTCAATGTGTTACTTATTGTGTCGTAAAACAACCGCGGGTGATTATGTTGTGGTTTTTATTCGTATGTAGAAAACTCAGAAAGTATCCTGTCAGACATTCTGCTTACTTAGTCAGGTTTCAGAAAACTAAGTCGGACATTCACTTAATTTAGACAGACATTAAGTTAACTAAGTCAGACTTTCAGTTAATTTTGTCAGACATTCAGTAAACTTAGTCACACATTCAGATAACCTAGTCAGACATTCAGTTAACTTAGTCATAATTCTGTTAACTAAGTCAGACATTCCGTTTAGTTTGTCAGTCATTCAGTTAACTTAGACAGAATCTAGTTAAGGGTTAACTTAGTCGGAATCCAGTTACCTTAGTCAGAATTTACTGAAAGTAGCCATAATTCACTAAACTAAGTCAGCCATTCAGTTAACTTAGTCAGACAATCTGTTAACATAGTCATATATAAGTTAACTTAGTCAGACATGCGCTGAACTTTTCCAGCATTCACTAAACTTAATAAGAATTCACTTAACTTATGCGGAATTCACTTAACTTATTCAGTTAACTTAGTACAAATTCAGTTTACTTAGTCAGACATTCAGTTGACTTAGTCAGATATTGAATTAACCTAGTCGGAATTCAGTTAACTTAGTATGATAATAATATTTTAGTTAGATTTCAGTAAACCTATTCAGACGTTCAGTTAAGTTGAGTAGAATTCAGTTAACTTAATCAGACATTCAGTAAACTTGTTCTGAACTCAGTGAATTAAGTCAGGAATTCATGAAATTTAGTTAGTCATTCCGTTAACTTAGTCAGAAATTCAGTTAATTTAGTCAGACATTCCGTTAACTTATTCAGACATTCAGATAAAATTGTAAGACATGTTTTCAATCAGTCATTCAGTTAACTTAGTCAGACATAAAATATAATATAGTCAGACATTACGTTCACTAAATCAGACAGTCAGTTAATTAAGTAAAACCGTCTGTTAACTTAATGAGGCATTCAGTTATTTTAGTAAGACATCCAGCTAACTCAGTCAGAATTTAGTTAACTTAGTAATGCATTCATTTGACTTCGTCAGAATTCAGTTCACTTATTCAGAAATTCAGATAAAATAGTAAGGCATACAGTAAACAGAATTCAGTCAATTTAGTCAGCATTCAATTAAGCTAGTCAGAATTAGGTTTACTGTGTCAGACATTCGGTTAACTTAGTAAGACATTCAGCAAATTTAGTCAGAGTTCAGTTCACATTGTTAGACATTCAGTTCAATTATTCATAATTCAGTAAACTTAGTCAGAAGTCAGTTAACTTAGTCAAACATTCAGTTACATTAGGCAGACGTTCAGTTAACTTAGTCAGACGTTCATTTAATCTAGTCAGATTTCAGTTAAATTAGTAAAATTCAGTTAACTTAAACAGACATTCTGTAAACTTAGTCAGAATTAAGTTACAAAGTAACACATTCAGATCTAAGTCAGTTATTAAGTTAATTTAGTTAGAACTCAGATTACTTAGTCAAAATTCATTTAACTTAGTCGGAATTCAGTAACGTAGTCAGACTCTGCGATCACTTAGTCATATTTTAGTTAACTTAGTCAGACATTAAGTGTTCTTAGTCAGTCATGCAGTGTCTTTAGTCAGACATTCAGTTAACTTAATTAGAGTTCAGTTAACTTAGCCAGACATTCAGTTAACTTAGTCAGAATTCACTTAACTTAGTCAGACATTCACTGAACTTAGTCAAACATTCAGTTAACTTAGTAAAAAAATCACTTAACTTGATAGACATTCAGTAAACTTTGTTACACATTCACTTAGCTTAGTCATACGTTCAGTAAACTTAGTAAGAAATGTAATTAACCAAGTCGGAATTCAGTAGACTTAGTCAGAAATTCACTAAACTATGTCAGACATTCAGTTAAATTAGTCAGAATTCAGTAAACTTAGTAAGACGTAAAATTAGTCAGAAATCCGTTAACTTCATCAGACATCAAGTAAACTTGTTTAGAACTCAGTTAACTTAGTCAAACATTCTGAAAACTTAGTCAGACATTTAGTTAACTTGGTTAGAATTCAGTGAACGTTGTCAGAATTGAGTTAACTTAGTCAGAATTCAGTTATCCAAATTCAAATTCAGTTAACTAAGTCAGACATTCAGTTCACTTAGTAAGAATTCAGTGAATTTAGGCAGACATTCAGGTCACTTATTTAACATTCAATTAACTTTGTCAGAATTCAGTTAACTTAGTCAGAATTCAGTTAACTAAGTCAAAATTCAGTTAACTTACTCAGACATTCAGTTGACTTATTCTGACATTCAAAAACATTTCGTCGACAACTCAGTTATATACGTACAATAGACATGTATGGATATCTAGTATAAAAGCTAAGAATAACTCATACTAGTAACGCATAGTTTGTTTACTTTCATCAGTAACGACTGAAGTTTTAAGCTTTAATATATAACCATGTAGGATCGATATTTTCCTTAAATATAAAAAAAAACAATTAAAAGAGACCAAGGAAATAATCTTCAATGATTGAATTAAAAAAAAAAACATTAGTTGTACTGCTAAGCAATCATACTTTGTGTATTTCAATTAACAGTTGTCATAAGAGGTTTAATACAATGAAAACAGATTCTTTAATACGAACTCAGTTCTTAATATTTTTAAGTATATGAGTAAATATTGAGTGCCCGATTTAATATGCATGTTTACATTTGTGGGCTGCTTTCATACTGTATGACCTAAAGCCTCCGTGTTCGGCGCAGACGATATGTACATATATCACTGACAAAAGTCTTACCAAATATTCACATTATATGAAGGTCTAGATTCAGCCCACGTTATAACAGGCAAGTGTTTGGTGTACTAAACCAATACAATTTAAAAACCAAAATAAACCAGTTAAATGTGATTGCTTTGTGTGAACTTTATCATGTGAAGATCTTTTTAAATATCAAGGTTTAGTGAGATTCACCGAAAGGTGAAACTTATTCTACTCTATCCCTACAATTTCAAGAAAACTATATTAAGCGATAAAAAGAAATTGTTATTTGAAATAGATGTTTTCTAAAAATTAAATTTACGCGGAAAGTCCCAGTGGTGCAACGTATGACAAATATCGAACACTCGAATGTGGGCCTTTGCAGCTGTTGACACTTACACTCTTAATATAGTATCTGTTATGTTCATGATATTCGTTTGAATGCTTGAACTATTTAAGTAAAATATATGTTGCATTTTAACAAGACCATTTACAGTTTTTCTAGCAATACAGGGTTCTCATAACGGTGAAACATGTAACAATTAAAGAGGCTGCAGTAGCTGTTTATCGTTCTTTATATGTACATGTGTATCGTTTCCAATCTAATATCCAACGATCAAAGAAGTTAAATTTAAATGAAATCATCAGACGTCTGAACCATACTGAAGAAAGCAAGATATACCCTGTAACCCTGACGTTTGATATATTGATTTGAAAATAATGTCAACACTTAACAATTTTACAAATTGATGTTTATAAGATGTGTTTTAATTACTGTTTCAATTTTCAACGAGACGAAACGTATCGAAATTTCTTGTGTTCTATAGAGCATAGTGTTATTGCGGTTTAATCGCGTTTTACAACTAAAATATAAAAATTTCCCCATTATATTATACATTATCTATGTACAAACACAGTCGGTTGACTTTTCCTGGATCAGTTTGTTTTACATTGTGTAATTAATTTAGCATTATTTAATAATACAAATGTTCTTTTTTAACCGATTTGCTTTTGCATTTTTCTCAATTGGTTCCACTAAATTGGTCAACAAATGACCAGACCGTTATGTGCCATTAGTTAACGGGGTCAAAAGTAGTATTTGGTATGCATGTAATTGGTAACACATTTTTTTCTTGTCGATATTGTGTCGAACAGGAAACACGTGCTCGAACCCTTATTCAAATATGAATTCTTGGTATTAAGATTTTCTTTTTTACATGACGGTTTACAATTCGGCCTTCATTTTGGAGACATCCTGCTCAAATAATTACATTCAACAAACAGCCCAAATAAATTAAAACTAAGGTCATACATTAAATCTGTTTTCGTATTATGAACATTGATGAAGTTCAAGGTATTTTATTTTGAACGATTTGTTTCTTGGTATTGTTGTTTACGTGTTTTTTTAAAATAAGACATCCTGCTCACATGATCACATTCCACGAACAGCCCACTATTTTTTTTCACAAACGTAATTTTGGCAATAATAAAGTAAACCTAATGTCATACATTAACTCGGGTTTCGTAGAACGCAAAAGAAGGAACGTCAAGGTAACGTATTAGGAACGCTTTTATTAAAACATGATTTCTTTGTATTGTTGTTAATGTGTTATTTAACCATGGTTGACTTCGTTACACACTTTAGATACATCATGCCCACATAATTACATTCCTCGAAAACTGCCATTTACTGTAACCGACTTGAGCATTTATTTAGGATTAATAACGCAAAAATAATTAATTTATTAAATCGGTTTTCGTAGAACGCAAATAAAGAAAAGTCAATGTAACATATTTGGAACGACTTGATTACAACGTTATATCTTGGTATTGTGGTCTACGTCCTTTCTTACAATTGTTAACTTCGTTATAAACTTGTAAGACATAATGATCACTTAAAGACATTCCACGAACAGCCCAATAAAACAAATCCGACCCGAACGTATTTTTTGCAATAATACAGCAAAACTGCTTTTATATGTAAAACTCGGTTTAACATGACGAAGAAAAAGGATAGTCAAGGTAAAGTATTTTGAACGTTTGGATCAAATCAGTTTGCTAATAAATGGTTTGGTCGTATTTTGTGCGTTTTTCAACACTATTATATTTACATGTTACTACGTAATTTTCCCATCGGGGGTTTAGGCAGGTGGGAGGGGGATGCTTAATTCAGTTTGATGATGGGAAGATTAAATCATATAGCCCAATGCATCAAGTTTCATAATTTTTTTTTAGGCTTTTGTGATGTATTCAGTTTTGTTATTTTTTAGTAATTGTGAACTGACATCTAACCTTTGGTTAAAATTAAAGGTCGTGAATAACTACACGCTGTATTATACCAAGCTTCAACAAAGTGCCTCCAATTATTGTTAAATTATGGCAGCATAAAGGTTTGCGTCTGGACGAACTGACAAACAAACAGGACGGATGGATGGCACATATACCGTCCTCTCCGGTGAAACATGGATACGGGACTTACACATTACAAAAAAGAACGTTTATGGTATTTCGGACTGAGTGCTTGAGTAAACAGCTATTCCTCAGATTTGACCTGGTGACACGTTCTTTAATTCCACTTGACTCAAATTCAAACTTAGCGTAGATATTGTCAAGATAAACATTCTGACCAAGTTTTACCGAAAAATGTGGCCTCTAGAAAGAAAACAAGCGTAAAATTGGCGAAGCTGGGCGTGGACATATATTGATATAAAAAACTTACCTTGAGAACATCGTGTTCAATTGAGCTTAAAAGAGTGATTGGTTAAAAATGACAACATCATATAAAGCATTTTCAGCACATAGTACAGTCCCTGGGCACCTCCAGTGTGCAAAAAAGAGTGAAAGCTGATTCATTTATCATTTTTTAGGTAAATGTCTGAAGTGTCAGAAAATTTTGGGTGGACGTGCCGCGTGATGGTACGTTTTTTGTTTTCCAAGATGTCGTCCAAGATGGCCGCCAAAAATGATAAAAAAATCCAATTATCTGTTTTTCAGTCTGAATTTTCTGAAATTGAAGTTGATCCTTATTTTTCTTGAATAAACAATGATAAACATGTCTTTTTCGCAAAAAATGTCACTTTCTGCCATATTTTTCGACAAATATTTAAAAAATGAAAAAAAAAGTATCAAAAAAGGCGAAAAAAGGCATAAAAATTGAAAGTGAGTGCAAACTTTCATTTCTGTTGAATGTAATTTTGTAAATTATTTCAACTTTATAGCTGTATAGTGTACGGGCATCAATATTCTTTACATTGATGCTATTTTCATCTAAAACGGACGCGGCGTTGTTGTTTTATTCACATTAAAAGGTGGGTGGGGTAAATCAGAATTCAACAATAAAATACATAACTGTAGTAGGGTCAATATATGAAAAAAATACCTTCAACCACCAAAAAATTGCTACAAAAGTTTTTTTTAACTGATCCTGGTAGGAAAGAAGGTCCTTAAAATCATATCAAACGTTTACCACAATCGGACTTCCGGAAAGATATTTTTACAAGATGGCCGCCAAGATGGCCGCCAAGGCCTATTAATGATCATAACTATGTAACTATACGATCAATTTTGATGAATTTGGTGTCTATACATAGGTTTCAATGGGGCAAAGAACACACTCAAATCATCAGACATTGTTTAAGTTTAGAATAGTACACACAAATCCAACATGGTGTTCAAAATGGCCGCAAAGATGGCCGCCAAAACCTAAATGATCAAAACTATGTAAATATCCACTCAAATTTGATTATTTTGGTGGCTTTACATAGGTTTCAAGTAGCAAAGAACACATGAATATCATCAAACAAAGTGCTAGTTAATTATGTTGCACAGAAATCGAACATGGCGTCCAAAATGGCCGCCAAGATGGCCGCCAAAACCTATTGATGATCATAACTATGTTACTATCCACTCAAATTTGACGATTTTTGTGTCTATACATAGGTTACAGGGGGCAATGAACACATTACGATTATCAGACACTGTTTAAGTTTATTAAATTACACACAAATCCAACACAGCGTCCAAAATGGCCGCCAAGATGGCCGCCAAAACCTTTTTATGAACATTACTATGTAACTATCCACTCGAATTTGATAAATTTGGTGTTTATACCCAGGTTTCAAGGGGCAAAGAACACATTTATATCATCAGACAAAGTGTAAGTTAATTATGTTACACAGAAATCGAACATGGCGTCCAAAAAGGCTGCCAAGATGGCCGCCAAAACCTATTAATGATCATAACAATGTTACTATCCACTCAAATTTGAGGATTATGGTGTCTATGCATAGGTTTCAGGGGGCAATGAACACATAAAGATAATCAGACATTGTTAAAGTTTATTATATTACACACAAATATAACACAAAATGACCTCCAAGATGGCCGCCAAAACCTATTTATGATCATTAAAAATAACTATGTAACTATCCACTCAAATTTGATGAATTTGGTGTATATTCCCAGTTTTCAGAGAACAAAGAACACATTATTATCACATTTATATCATCAGACAAAATGTAAGCTAATTATGTTACACAGAAATCCAACACGGCGTCCCAAGTTGCCATCGACTCAATACGAAGGACCACAAGTCCATAACTTTTTACTCAAACATTATGGTTGTTATGTAAAACGCCATAGTTTAGGAGACAGGGAACACTTTAATCGAATTGAGGTTATCATTAAGGAGTTGAATAATCATAAAATCCAATTTACGACATTTGGCAGAGAGAATGAACTAGCACATGACTTCATTATAGGATCAGGTTTTACTAACTTATGTAGACTTCATTTTTTACCGTTGTTGAAAATCATTGAAGATTAATTATAGCCTGAATAAGCACGAGTTCTTTCAAAAGGTTAATATTATACACTTTGTGTTCCTTTGACTATTTATTTACATCAAAGCGGAAGTAGATGGTCGTATTGTCTCTTTCGGAGTAATGCAGAGACAAGATGAGCAAATCTGTATCCTCGCTCACCAACGTTGTGGTGCTACGAAGGGATCGTTATACTGTTGCTTGAACAATTTTAACGTCTGCATCCTCTGAAGACAGAACTACATAGCATCCCATTTTAGTCAGAGTTATGCTGATCAGAGCAATCATGCCGGCGTTGTTTCTGTCACGAGACAAAAAGTCTTCCCTTTTTTATATGAACATTCTGTTTCTTTGCGGAAACTAACAATATGATTCACGTTTGTTTCATCGTCTCCGGTGCGTTTTGTCTTTGTTATAATGACCGTGTTCGTAGCCATCAAACCCCACTGTCGCTTGTCCGTAATGCCTTTTTCTGAATCTAGATAAGACTCGGCTATTGCGTTATATGAGTCGCCATTCTCCATGGTCAACGATGCAGCGAACGGCCACCATCATGCATCTGTTTCATGAATACAGTTCATCACAGCCTCACATGATGTGTCTACAGCATACTCTCAAATTGCCTGAGCGATCTGAGGCTTATCTGCNAGTTTTATGTCGTAACCAATGTTTTTCGGCCTTCCTCAATGCACATTTCAATCGGTAAATATCTTCGTTGAACCATGGTTTTGGCGCTCTGCAAATTTTCATAACTTGCTTACAAGGCGCATGCTTCTCAATTGTGCTTTCAATTTGCGATTTAAAAGAAACGACGTAATCATCGACATCATTAGCATCAATATTAATATCTTGTAAATCACGCGAGAACGACTCTTTGTCAATGTTTCTAAAGTCTCGTTTTGTAACTTATTTTCGTATTATGTTTTCCTTTTCTAAGTCAAGAGTAAACTTCACTGCAAAAACAGAAAACAATGGTCCCTTTTCGCATTTTTGTATGGTCACACCTAGAACTGACTCAGTGAGGACCAAATCTAAAATATGTCCACCGATATGAGTGATAAAATCTACATGCTGGTTTAGACCCAAGGCAACAAGACATTCCTGAAATTCAAACACGACAGGGCTGAATACTTGAGCTCCATAAAAGAGAAACATAACACACATTATCGTCCCCAAAAAAACTCATATCAAATACAAAACAGCTAAATGTAAGTGGTATATGCTAATAAAACGTGAAACTCGTGTTATCAGCACATCAAAGTTTGAACATATATTTTTATTAACATAAAAACAATTAGTTGACAGGGCCGTAAATATTGTTAGCAGAAAAATCTTTGCGCGGATGAGGCATCTTTATGACGCACAAGTCCCGGATTTTAGTGAACCATTTTCACATAGTATCAATATAGTTCATATTTCAATGTTTCAAATATTTGTTAAATCACATCAGATTCAATGAATGTTTGCATCAACTTCATATATCAGACATGTAATAATTATTGCGCTTTCTAATATAACTAGCATACGTTTGCGTGTATTCGACGGCGACAGTAAAGAAACAACTTCGGGATTATTCATTTCAAGTGCGACATTAAAAGATGGTATCACAAGTTAAATGATGCACGCAGCCCCTACCGGGTAACTGAATCATTAAATGTATTGCCCTCCCATAAACATCTTCTTAAAAAAACCCAGCTCATAAGCAAAGAGGTTTGTGTCATTATAAGTGTGAAATAACCAAGATAATCGTGACATCAAACCTTAACAGCATTTCGTTTCAATTCAGTTTCTTTTAAAAGCAGCTGATGAAATGATTGTACTCGCTATAAGTCTGTGTACGTTGCTCTGGTATACGAGCATTAAACATTGAAATTTGATATAACATTAGGACGACTCAATTTATTTCATTAATTTATTTGAATCTGATTGAATTTTTTTTATTTTACTCAGAGTGATGATGAGTACTTAATCGCAATTTAATGCTAACATAATCATTTTTGTAGTTATTAATTCGGCGTTGCGAACAGGTCCCGTTTGAAATTAATAATTTCAACATACCTCTTAAAAGGTCAACGTTCAATCGGTATCTGTCTTGATATTAATTGAAAAAGTTAAATAAGACTTGCGTTTCACAATAACGAAACCACTGCAGTCACTTTTGTGCGTTGATCATTCAAGAGGCTTTGTACGATCTCATCAGAGTATCATAGAACATAATGAAAGTAGAGTAAAACCAATGAAACGTGGACCGATATCTAGAATGACAGCTAAGAATAACTAGTACCATGAAAGCGATTTATATCTTTAAAACTCGTTTCGTCGAAAACACAGTCATTCAAATTCAATAAACATGTATAGATACATAGTATAAAAGCTATGAATAACTCATACTAGGAACACATTATGTTTTTTTTTTACATCATTTATAACTTTCAAATACATTTCGTCGAAAACCCAGATATGAACGTACACTAGACATGTACAGTTTAATGATGGGAACTCCTCAAAATCAGTGTATTGAATGTTTTTGTAAATGACACGTGGACACATTTTATGATTTTACCAAAATATACCATAACATTTGTTTGTATCGGCGTATCGCTAGGAATACTGAAGTTTATAAAATATTTGCAATATGGTTCATGCTAGTATTTTGTTTTTCTCGTTTATATTCTTCATTTTATCGCTGTTTTTCAAAGAATGAGAAACAATAATGTTGACATTAAAATACCGTTCGAGGCCCCGATTCTTTTATTCTTTTAATATTATTTTTTTCGTGTCAATAGTTTTATAATACTATTACTATCGTAATACCTTTACAGATCGGAGGTTGGAAATGTTGCATCGAATTATGCAATGGCATACGGGTACTACATCTGTTATCAGCCTCTGAGTGTTCACTGGTTAACCCACTTCATGACAGGCTGGCCAAAGCTTTAAGTCATAAAGCCTAGACGCTTTGAGTTACAGCAAGCAAATGCCCCATTTCTTTCTAAATCAGAAAAGATTGACAATGTTGATTAAAAGGGAATATTTAAATCCCATCAGCCACATTTGTTGCTGTGTAATGGTAGTAGCAAACTCGTGTCAATCACATCTGCAACCAGATTTACATTTCTGTTATATGTTTCGAGAATACCATACAACAGAAGTTCTAGTCAGTTTTGTGTGTGAGTATGTTTGTTATCAACATTAAATGTCTGTTACTAATAATGCTGTTTTGGTGATGGTAACATTAGTATGAGAAATAATGGTGTACATAGATAATGGACAATATCAGTCATTTTGCATCATTTGTTCGTATCCATTATATCGAAAGATTGTACTTAAGAAAAACACAAGAAAGCACTAGAAGACACTCTGCTACTCATATAAATTATTTAAAAAATATGAAAAATATATAACTATGTATAACGCTGTATAATAACAGAAAAATAAAAAGTATATTAAATTACTTTTTAACTGGACGAGTGCATTGATACGTTTAATTCGAGCTCTTCATGTGGGCACGAAATGCGATATGGAAAGACTGGCCGACCATGTTGTGGTCACACTAGCGTGAAGGAAATGGTGTCCGCTTAGACTTAGGTATTCGATGAGACCAAGCGAAAATAAATGAGTTAAAACACAAGAGCAGACCCACAGAACACTGAATAACAATATACTCCCATTACTTGTAATATGTGAATAATGACTGAATGATTGTGAATCACACATTAAGATGTACACTTACCCGTTTAAATATATGTATAACAAACGAACATTTCTTTGAAAATGTAAGACTATATGTATGTCGGCAACATGTAAAGCTCGTTGTCTTGAATTTTGTTTTTATTTCACATACAGAGTTGCCCTTACCGTTAAGTGGAGACAAAGTCCTTATGCCAAAAATTTCCTCTAAACAGGATAAGGAATTATTAGTGTAGTTTTTTTAATTGCCGTTTGAAGTTGCAGTCTGCAAAAGCTCCATCATGTCTATATTTTGAGCATTAACTTAAGTATGACTATGATCTTTGAGTTAAAGGCACTGGTCGTACATGCAATACACCGTATATGAATGTTGAACATTTTTTACGTTATTTGAAGATTGCTTAATCAATAATG
The DNA here is from genome assembly GCA_007657795.1 of Dreissena rostriformis. Classification (NCBI taxonomy): domain Eukaryota; kingdom Metazoa; phylum Mollusca; class Bivalvia; order Myida; family Dreissenidae; genus Dreissena; species Dreissena rostriformis. The sequence continues at coordinate 15,607 of VMBQ01018475.1, read as the reverse complement.
AAGTGATCGTTGACACAAACTGTACTATCCACAAAACGAACAGTTTGCCCTTAAATGTGACATTGACCCTTAAATTAGAAGACAGTTATTACGAGCGATAAGTCATCTGTACATGGTGAACATTTACTGTATTATTAAATTCCTGATAAGTGATTAAAGTGAGACTATACGATTTTTATATGTGTCAAATTCGAATATATTGATAAAAATATGTTACAATAACACAAAATAAGCAAGAAAAATTATACATTGAAAACGTATTTCATTAAATTCAGCAAAGACAAGTTTGCGCTGGTTAAAGCCGATGCCGACACTTTTACTCGTATTTGTTAGGAAACAAAATTGTGTCTTTGTGTCGTATAAACGAATCTGCACATAAGCTAAATTTAGATTCACATTGTACATGCATGATATATATGCTGGCGAATTTGGCTGTACAGCCATTTTCGATTTCCGATTTAAATATCTGGCTTATTTCGCATTTTTCGACACATTTTCTTCTTAACTTTTATTTTAATTTATATTGAAATATATGTATAATAAGTTTTTCACACATTTATAAAAAATCATAAATATTTGACAAAATCGTATAGTCTGACTTTAAGTTGCAGTCTGGACAAGATGTATAATGCTAAAATTTGACCATTGAAACTCTAAGTGTGACACTAACGTTAAGCTTGGACACGGGTCGTACACATGGCACTCTGTCAACAGATGGTGAACATATTGGGTAATTTGTTCGACCAGTGGTGAAGTTTCAGTTTGATCAAGACCATTGACTTCTCATTGTTGCATTTACATTGGAGCTTGTGAGTCAGTTGTTACATGTTTGATGGCAAAATTCAACCGTTGACGGGAAGAGTGATGTTATACGAGAAACGCTGTCTCCTCATGGTGTACAATTGCAGTAAATTAGTACATGGATACAATGTGTTTGTACGATGTTCAATTGATACATGTAATACAGAAGCTATTCTTACAAGCTGTTTTTTGGCCAAATTGAATATATGACCTGTGAACTAGATTTTTTAGGCCTGATATGGGTGTTACAGGAGAATGCTGTCTTTTAATGGTGGATATGTGTTGTTAGTTACATTACAATTGCATATTGATTAAGTAACATTTCAGGCAATATATTTAACGACCACAAAGAACATTATATTCTTAGTGTTACCTTGACCTTTGAGGTAGGTTAACGGATGTTTCACGGGCATATACCGTCTTTTCATTTATTTGAGTAAATACTGAGTGCCCGATTTAATGTGCATGCTTACATTTGTGGGCTTCTTTCATCCTTTATGATCTAAAGCCTTTGTGTTAGGCGCAGACGATCTGTACATATATCATTGACAAAATTCTTTCCAAATATTCACATTATCTGAAGGTCTAGCTAGATTCATCCCACGTTATAATAGGCAAGTTTTCGGTACATTCTTTAACAGTGAGCAATATATTGCTTGTATATGTTTGTTGGTAGAACAATTGCTGTGGTACGTTGATCAAAATACTGTTCATTTGTTTATTTATAAGCGGTTTAAAATGCGTTCATAATTGATAGCAACTTTTTCATTGTCTCTGTTAAAATGTTTACATAATATAATTTTCCTCCCATCCGCCGGCGGCTTACGCATGTTGCATTTGTTTCGCGCGTATTCAAAATGCATAAATGCTTCAACGTTTATACATTATGAACACTTTCATAAGGGTTTGATTTAAACATCTATGCGTCTTGGTACGTTGGTGCACTTTTGTCTGATTGCAGCGAACTTATGTCCCTTAAGCTAGAACGTGTGTAAATACGTAAAATAATAAGACTAGTTTATGAGGCATTACATATAAATACAGCATATTTCCGACATACAACCATATGTCTATGTATTTAAATATGTATTGACTCGTATCAATCTACCGCTCCTTTACTGTTTTATGTTCCACACAACTTTGGTGATATTGTTTAATGGTTTGCATATTACGAACGTATTAATACATACATCATATGGTTTAGCTATACTCTAAATTGCGATTTCAACTGATATGCGCTATCTTTGTCTTTTGTTTACTTGAATAGTGTAAGTTTGTCCTGTGTATAAGTGTATGTGTAACCTGACTGAACGTGAAAATACTTTCAATTGAAGACCAGTCGACATATTGTACGTTTCAATTTACTCAACATGTCGATAATATCGAACTAACCAGTGTAATTGTATGACTGTGACAGAAGGAAGTCCTATAAATAAACTATCGCACCAATCCAATCGATGCTTTGCGTGTGCTATAGTATCGCTTTAGAAGTAAAGGTAAACGTGGAGGTTAATATAAATTGTAACGCATCACAACCTTCAATAGATCATATAGCAGACATAAATCTCGTTTTTGAGTGTCTGTAAATGGGAGCAATAAGAATATTTATTCTAGATTTAATGACAATCTGAGTGATTTGTTCATGAGCATTATACCCATATTTTGAGAATTTAAATCATCAATTCATGCTAATTTAAGATCATGTAACAGAAATAATGAAATAAGATACGTTTTGTCATAACGAATGGCTTTAACGAGAATAACAAACAAGTAATTACTTTGGTAGACACGTTATGAAATCAAAGAACTGACAGTACTGGTGTGACGATGCTTTTGAAGAAGATGGATATAAAAGCATCAATTTAAGTTTATTTACATCACCACAATTGTGTATGTGGGGACGAAAACTTTGGGTACGAAAAAAAATTGGGTACGAAAAGAAATTTGGGTACGAAACAAAATTTGGGTACGAAAAAAAAATCTCCAACTTGTCTGACACAGGCTAGTCCAACTTGTCTGACACAGGCTATTCCAACTTGTCTGACACAGGCTAGTCTAACTTGTCTGACACAGGCTAGTCTAACTTGTCTGACACTGGCTAGTCTAACTTTTCTGACACAGGCTAGTCTAACTTGTCTGACACAGGCTAGTCCAACTTGTCTGACACAGG
>VMBQ01018474.1:0-10807 GCA_007657795.1 Dreissena rostriformis | reverse complement strand
GATGATGATGATGATGATGATGATGATGATGATGATGATGATGATGATGATGATGATGATGATGATGATGATGATGATGATGATGATGATGATGATGATGATGATGATGATGGTGATGATGGTGATGATATAATTACTCCATGCCCTGATAATACCGTAATTAATAATTAGTGAAATATAAGTCATTGTTATGCTTTGAACGTCCGCATATATCCAAATATTTACATGTTTATGTACGTTGTTACTTTTAAGATTGAACCTCAGCCTGATCCCTATTCGAGATCGCCCACCTAACCGGCTGGCACACTTTATCACTTTGCGCTCCCCCGAGGATCCTGAATCGTCATTGTTATCTTACCTCTCGTTTCGGCGTGACCTGCTAGTCGATTGTGGTATCTGGTACCCGGTTTCCAACATGCCCGGACTGCTTCGTTTATCGCCTGGTTCTCTTCGTCGTAACCGTACACGGTATTTTCAATTTATAAATTTCATAGATTGGGCGAACTCATATGACATGAAGGAAAGATCAAACCTGATATCGTTTATTGAAAAAGGAGCATTTATAATACAATGCTCTTAAATAGATCAAAATCGAACAATTTTTACTGAATGGCATAATGGGCGATAAAAACACGCTTTTCTTGTAAAATGTCTTTATGTAGATCAAAATAGAACACCTTTTTTTATTAACTGGCACAATGAACGGTAAAAACGAACCCCCAAAAAGTTTGTCTACGACAGGTTTATAAAAACACGGACTTAAAAGCTATGAAAAGAAAGAAAAACAATAGAAAATATTTACAACAATTCAAAAGATTAAATGTCTTTATAGTTACTTAAACAAATATAGAATGTTGCCGACTAAAATGGGTAACAAACAATATGGCAGAGAAGGGGTGGAGGTGGATGTTTAATTGACAGCAATTAATGACGAGGCATCTGCAAAAGATATGTTATATTCAATCCAAGAAAGAACTCGACACAAATCGAAATCGACTGTTTTGGCACCGTCTTTTTTCGACCGTTTTCTAGTGGAATGTTACCTTTTTCGGTGCATTTTTTTAAACTATAATATCTTATTGTATCATATGCCATGGATTCAGTAGTGAACATCCATGCTTACCCTATCAATATCTCCAAGAGATAAAGCTAGAACAACAGTCTTACGTGTAAAATATGCCTTCGAGTAAAATATGGTGATTTGTTTAGAGAGTACAGCCCTACATGCATCGATTAATTAGTATAATGTAACCTATGCGACAACTTTATCTTTTTTACCCGCAAAACATAGGCACTGCTTTATTGTTATTAAACTATTGTCAATGTTCATGCCAAATTTCAGATCGATCTTTCACGTAGAAAAGGTTGATAGTAAAACCAAGAAATTCAGTACATAGAGAAATTATTTTGTATAAACTTACTCCAAATACTAATTCTACACTAGTCCTTTTACATTACTTTACTGGCGTAACAAGAGAACACTTTAACATTACTAACGATACGTAGAGTATTTTTTACGCTTGTATTATATTTTTGCTTGCCCTATCAATCGTAAATGTAAACGCCGATTCTCATTAAAATAAAAACATTTTAGTGTTCATAATAGATTCGAATCAATTTAATTGATATAAACTCGATTGTTGTCTTTTTACTGATAAATGTATTCACTGTACCATCGTTGTCTTGTGTGTGGGACAGATAATACAAATTATGACACTTTGTCTTTATTAAAAGAAAATTGCCCGTACGTACGGAAAATGTTTTGATGAAAATAAAGATCAACAAAAGTATCGATGACAATATCGAAAAAGGGGTTGACTGATTTGGAATATTAACTATAAACTTAATTTCAACCAGCTCGTTTTTATAAGTTATGAAATTAATAAGTTTTATATCCGGAAGCGAACAAAAGACATCAACGATAAGATTATTATGAGTATTTACAGTTTGCATAAATACAAATTATACACGGCGACATTCTCCAGTTAGGTTCTGTAATGCACGCATGCGCAACATTTCACAACTGAACAAGTTAGAAATAAAAACATACTCTGTACAATTTTTCTTGGCATTTCAATGTCTTCTGTGCTTTAATTAAACATGTTTGAACCAAACACTATGGAAAAGTCACTCTGTATATATTCAGATTTGAGAAAATGGAAGAAAATCATGACACGAACGACAGGACGGTCGATAGGCTTCCGGTTATGTCAGCATCACCTCGTGAACTAGGAACGAGGAACAAGGTTTGTGGTTTGAGATGGATCCATAAAATCAAAGTGTTTCTATCAAGACATCCGGTTGTTTTTATTTTTATAAAAGAAGCAAATAACCATGTTTTCTTTCTGCAGCTGATTACGGACAAAACCAAATTGAGTTATCTATTAAATTCCGAAGATTGCATGCATGTGCTTATTTGAGCGATATCGAATCTATGGCAATAAATTGGTTAATGTATAGCTTTAGTAGCACAATTGAGCAATACTTGCTTTACACAATGTATATTTATGATAAACAAATGTCTGTTTGCTTTTCGCCTTGAAAATATTTCCTATGTATTTATAAATAAATACGTATTCATTTTAATTAATTAAATTAAGTAATTAAGTCATCGATAATTAAGTAAACCATTGTCTTATCGATAAAGAGTTCGAATTTGTATTCAAATTGAAAGGCCTGCGTGGTCGAGTGGTACAGCGTTATTTTTTGTTTCTAGAAGTATCGGGTTTGAACGCAGGGTTGTTCTATTTGAAAGAATATATATTGCTTGTCTTGTTATTATAATTATTTAAATCTGTTCCAAATATTTTAGTTTTGTCAGTAAATTTATTTAATGGCATTTTTCACATAAACGAATATCTGTGAACAAGTCCCTTTAAAGGACTTTTGTAAGAGATTTTGGCATTTTTATGTTTGTCATTCAATGCCTTACCTTGGTATATTTTAAGAAATGACTGAGCTCAATAATAATAACCAGACACATTTTTAAACCTAAACCATATTTGTAAAAGGTGACTTCACCATGATTTGAACCGGGGTTGCCGGATACCGATTAAAGCGTTAACCTCTCGACCATTATGGCCGCCTTATTGCTTTATTATTTTAGCTAATGTAAGTTATTATCATGTTTCAAAAAATGAAAGAACATAACATTAACACTCCAAATACTCCTTCGTTTTGCGTTTTTAACATTTTTATTTTTAATTAATTTGAAATGATTATTACTTCTTAACGAAATTGTATTTTCAGTTTATGGCTATGTGTATTCTTTAATTTTAATTTTTCGAATCGGTCACAAAACAAATGAAAATGGTCCATTTGGTAATTTGTCAGAAATTCATTAAAAGGGGATTTTTCACAGATTGTCGAATGACAATGTTCCATCATATTGTCACAAATTAAAAACGGAAATAAGACTGTACGTGCGACAATAATGACGAAGACTCACACTGAAAATATTTTACCGTTCATGAGTAATAATCAAATTTAAAATATAGTGTTAAAATCAACACACGATTGAATAATATGGAGCGCTTTTGTTGTTTTCGTTACGTTATGTGACAGTACGTAAATTGGTTAAACACATATAATATGTTTCGCTGAATGTTAATGCCTATATGGCCGAGTGATATATTTTTAAACCAAAGGTTTATTGCTCGTTCCCAGGTGGGGTAAAGCTTTTTTCCTTTTTAAACTAATATTATCGTATTAAACTGGAACTCTGTATCGATGTTGTAATTTATCAATTTAAAAGCATTGAATAACGATCTTAAACAACTCCAAAATGTGTGAACAGGTCCCAGTCAGTCAATTCAAGACATGCACGCGTATGCATTTCGTTAAATACATTTAAACCACAGACGAATTGTTAAGAATACATGTAGAAAGTTAAACTACCATGATTACCTTTTTTAAATAAAAACAAATAATTAAAAATATCAGTGAAATCGGATTTCTGCGTATTCAAGAACCACATCTGAATATGATAAAGTTTTTTTTTATTACAATGATGATAAATTGTTAGATAACTGACACAATGCTGATTGAAAAGTTTTACTTCCAGATTCCAGAGTACTTCCCAGCATTGTCTATCCGGATATCGGAAGAACTGGATGATATTGGAGCCGGAAAACTCACTGTAATGGAGCGGAGAGGAATATTATTGTGGAGAGAGCGCTTGGAGATGATAAAAGCCCAGCTAATGGGTCACAACGTGGAGTGTTTTCATTTCGGGAGCCAATCGGAAGGGACCACCATTCCTGGTCTCAATTCTGATATTGATTTTCTAACAAGTTGCAACAATTTTAACATCATGACACACTGGAGAGACTGGACTGAACCTTCTGATGCTTCATGACGACATCACTCCACCACAACAGTACTTGCTACAGGTCATCATGCACGACACACCGGAGCCGGAGACACGACTGTGTGATGACAGGTTTGTGAGGAAAGATTCTGGGCATGTACTGTTCAGTTCAGAACAATGGAAAAAGGAAACAGAACACATAAAAAAAGATCGATGAGAGATAACCAAAAATGGACCTTTTGTGAGTAATATACCCAACTGGCATATTGAAGACGCATTTCATGTTTGCCAACCTCTTCTTGAAATACAACACTGGATTGACATATGTAGGGGAAAACACTGGCCACCTGCCGAATTACTTGAGGCTGCACGGGTAGCTCCGTCTTTCCTGGAACCTGCCGGTCATCATGGCAGTGATTACAAGCGCGAGAAAAGGAGATTGTCTCCGAACCTTATAGAAATAATGATGATGTTTAGTTTAAATATGACACAAATTAAATGTTACATTGTTTTAAAATTAATTAAACAATCCTTATTTAAGAAAATAGTGGGGGGTTTTACTACAAGTTTTCATTGTAAAACTTTAATGTTCTACACTATAGAGAGAACACACCTTTCTGTGTGGAAAGAACATAACCTTGTGTTTCTACTTTTACTGTGTTTAAAAGTATAAAGGAAATGGCTGCAATTGGGAAGCCTCCCTCATTATATCATAGAAGGAGTGATCTTGTTAGACGGGAAACTGTATGTGGCGCAGCAGAGACGCCTTTTACAGTACGTTGACTACTTAATAAAGAACGACATGCTCGATTTATTTTTTTAGGTATAGATACATTAGGATCTCAGTTACAATCGTGGGGTATAAGGCGAATCGGACAAATTGGGGAAGGTTAACTAGGACGTCTACTCTTGTATTACACGATCAGTTTGTTGCTGAAGTATGAGTCCTTGATGAGGTTTCTTATGCACTTAAGATAATTTACATATAAGGAAAACAGTTCGATTTCAACGTTCGAGCAAGATATAAAATATAAATTACGCATTTGTTTCGAATATTCCACCAATCCCAAATTTAAAACTGTTGCTTTAGAATGTATTAATTTAGAATGTACGCTTTACACAATTCAATTCAATCATCCAAGTGTTTGCGACTAAGAAGCCCTGTTTTCAGCGACATCATAAGGCAATTCCAATATTCTTTAAACACGGATGTAGCTTCTAATCGCTTAAAGTTGGCTTCAGTGCTATACTGTTGTGGGCATCTTCACGCTGCAGAGAGAGTGTTGATCGACGTGGAGAGGGGATATCATTGCAAAGTCAAGGCTGTGTGCAGATGTAGAAATATAAAAGGACAAAGTGATCTCCATGTGTTTGCTAACATGATATCAGATAACTGTGAAAGCGGATCCTGTGAACCGCCATTCGCATTTTGTGTCAAGTTTTTTAAACAAGAAGCGCACTGCGCCCCGTACATATTGTGGTTTGAAATGAATCGCGCTATGACTGAAGAAGAAGTCGCACATAAGACTTATACAGAGAAACAATGGATGGAATCCGCCGAGGTGGATGCTCTTTCTTTCCTACACTATCTACAGTATCTTACGTATGGAGGACTCAGTGAACGTGACAATCAACTAAAGGCGATGAAAGTTCTCGAGTCTTATATATGTGATCCATTAAATATTATAAATCTATATCACTACGAGACTGCAGGAAACTTGCTTGGTCACTGCTATGAAATGGATGGAGACTATGAAGGGGCGTTACATTACTATGGGGGTTCGTTGCGTAATCGCGATACTAACAATGCTGCTAACTGGCACGTACAACGTGTGCAGCGTCTTATAAGTAGATTGGAATAAAAAAAGAGTAACATGAAACATAGAGGTATTTGTTTAACTGTGTTATCAGTTAATGATCTTTGTTCTTTTAAGATTTTAATTGTGCACTGTTAACTGTTATTGTGCTAGAGGACGCGGAGTGGAGATATCGTAGCAAGGTCAAGTGTGTTTGCGGTTGTAGAAGAAAATCAACCGGAGTGATCCATATTTATATTTGCAAATATGATGCTGGGTTACTGTGACACGGTACTCAGTGAACCGCCATTCGCATGATGTGTCAAGTGTTTTCGACAAGAAGTGTACTGCTTTTTATACATATTTAAAATTAATCGCGGTATGACTGAAGAAGAAGTTTCACATAAAAGTTATGTTGAGAAACAATGGATGGACTGCGCGGAGTTGGATGCACTTCCTTTTCTTCTCTATCTTCAGTACCTCACGTATGGGGGAATCGGTGAACGCGACAAACAACTACACGCGATGGGAGTACTCGAGTGTTATATATATGATCCAATAAATGACACCAACATGTATCACGATTAGATACGATATATTATTGCGTTCTTTCAGTACGAATGGTGCTACTAACTGGCACTTGCAGCGAGTGCAGTGTCTTAAAGTAGTTAAGAATAAGAATATTAAAAGCACTTAAATTGCCAGATGACTATAGTTCACCAATTTTAACATGTCAGTTATAATATGTTTGCTGTTAATGTTATTGATGACGCCGAGAGGAGGTATTATAGCAAGGTGTATGCTCCACGAGGATGTAGACGTACAGACGGAAACGGTAAAATCCAGCTGTTAACTAACATGATACCAGATAAATGTGAAAACATATTCAGTGAACCTCCATTCGCAGATGAATCTGTATTATGTGTACACTGCACTGGACTTGTTCGATCACTGCATTAAAATGGAATGACGTTTTCACCTGGCATTGTATAGCTATGATGTATCTTTGAAACAGCGACATACAAACAATGACGCACATTGGCATTTGACGCGTTTGATAGGTCTAATTAATGGTAAAACATAATGTACGAAATGTTGTATGCTCAGCGTTAAAGTTTGCACTTTAAAATTTATAGCTGTTTGATAAGTTGGTATATTAGGTATAACATTTAATGTGGATGCTTTAATCGATATATTTAATTGTTTATCTTTGTACATTAACAACATGTTAATGGATTGAATGAGATATGTCTTTAGCAAATGTGTTGTTTATCATCTCCCGCAAAATTCGTGCGTGTGAACTTGCTTCCGTTCGCCACTCTCTTCTGTTCACAACTCCGCCTGCATTTTGATTGCGAATTTAGTCATACTTTTACAAGATATTTATCTCCAAGTGCTACCGCGAATGTTGTCAAGGTTTCGCGATTGCGTTATTTGTTTTGGGAGTTATTTTCTTTGCTTTAAAAAACATATAACAAGTTCAGTGGGCATCTTCTCCCAGATTACATATGCGGCTCTTGTCAAACTTTGACAGAACAATAATATCCAAGTACTTTAGCGAATATTATCAAGATTTTGATTTTGCGATATTTTTAAGGACTTTTATTTTATACTCTGTTTAAAATTACATATAATAGCTTATGTGTTCAACGTTTTATACATTATGCAAGCGATATTTTAATAAACGTTTCCAGACAAATTATATCGAAGTTCTACATTGCATATTGTCAAGATTTTGCAATTTCGTTATTTCAAGGAGTTGTTGCCCTTTGTATATATTTCAAATAACATATATGACTAACTCCTTGTGTGTGGCTGTCCGTTTATAGCAGCTTCTCACCTAAGCGATCCGTATTAAATCACCTCTAGCTTCGGATTCGAGTGTGGTTGGTGGTCACCATACTGGAGAGGGGCGGTTTTCAACAACACGAGAAGACCACGCCGAAATTTGAATTTGAGTTAAAAACAAATTGCTTAATTTTGAGGCTATACTTCGAAAATAGTTCCAACTTTCGTGAGTCTAGATAGTTAATTCGGTAGGGGTTCTGGGATACATTGCTGGTCCTCGCATAATGCAGTCCCTGGTGCGAAAAGACGGCATTAACTCAGACACACTTAACCTACATTTTGCATGCGACGTTCGTCAATTCTTTACATATTCAATATTTCTAATTTCCACAAAGCATATTGTCAAGGTTTCGCATTTGCGTTTTTTGAGGCGATATTGCGCTCTGTTTAACAATACATATCCAAGCTAATGTGCGCAATTACTCATTCATTGTGCAAGCGAATTTCGTCAAACTCATAACATAATTATATCCAAGGACTATAGTGCATATTTGCAAGGTTTTGCAATTGCATTTGGTTAGGACGGATTGCTGAGATTTCAGCTTATAACAATCTGCAAGTGCTTATTCCACATCACGAAAGCGTTATTTACAAAGAGTTATTGCCCTTTGTTACACATTACACATACAATCTTCTGTGAGCAACTAATGCTACCGAAAAAAAATTCTTACTCTTTCGACAACAATGGCGAAGATAACATGGTCTCTTACAGCTTCTTGTACATAATTAAACCAACTAAATCGGACTAAGTTTGTTTAAATTAAAAATATATAATATAATAATAATAAAAAAAAACTTATAAATATAGCAATAAATATTTTCGTAATATATGCAACTGACATTAAACATCAAGTCATAACAAATAAGAATTCATAACACAGGTATAAAACAAGATGTAATTCAGTTTATATTGAAATAATAAACATTACACAGAAATTAGAAATTAAATGTACGATAGGTCCCCAGATAATATTCAATACTAAGTTAAGATAATTGTATATGTTGTACAGTTCTGATTTCAATAAAGTATTACAAATAGGGATTGGTGTCGCTACACACAGAGCAAGTTGTGCCCAATGTAACGAGATAGCTAAACACTAATCTGCCTCAAACACTTTGAATGTAAGGCCTTAACCTTCATAAGTTTTGCAAATACGCAAAACGACGAGCATTTTTTAGCCCAAAGTATTCAGTAGCTTCTTAAAATGTTTTAATCAAAACCATGTGTGGACGTCTGCTGAAGACAAAGAACCTGAATCTGAAACCGAGACATTTGGTAATTTTCGACAATAAGCCAACGCGACCGCAATTATGACAATAAACCGTAACTAAACAATATAATATTTCGATTTGTTGTAAAGGATAGGCTCGAGAAATTAAATAAACCACAAAGGCATGTAGAAACTGAGAATTTTTAAGCAACCGCATTTTAAAGCGCGTAAACATGCATTTAAAGGGATTGTATTACAATATACACATGTAAAGCGAATTTTACAAAAAAAGTGTTATCGTAGAAAGGCTGTTTAGTCGAACTCTTTAATTTAATAGGGATGCAACAGTTTAATAAAACATTAACCGGTAGACTAATTATTGTAACATGTTAATTTACCGGTTAACAGGTTTATTTTCTTGTATTTGTTTATGTTCGGGCCGCTTACGTTAGCGTTTCGCCAACAGCAATATTTGTAATAATCGTAATTCTTTAATTTTTCCGTTCAAACTCTCTGATGTTTGAAATTTACTTTCTGTAAGAACTTTTTTTTATATATAACAGGTCGACGATGCGAACGAGTGATTACTACACACGTTATACAAACGGTAATATCATGCTTGTGATATAAATATATTATAGATAACACATGTTATTCATATATGCAAATGTATGCTTTATGTAATTATCTTGTGTACAAGCATATGCATTAGAAATACACTAATTAATAATGTCCATTTTCATTGTACTTTTTATGTGGTGCCGTATACGTTCGTGTCATTTTGCTAACGGCAATATTTGTAATTATCGTATTTCTCTTGTTTTTCCGTTCACATTTTCTGATGTTTGAAATTTACTTGTTGTAAGAATCTTCTTTTAATTCTTTTTTTCTATATCAGGTCGACGATGCGAAAGAGTGATTACTACACACATTATTAAAACTTTGCAATCAAGTTTCACAAAAAAGAGCATTTCGAATAAAATTCATAAATCATTAGTTTACGTTGGGATTGACCTTTCCAGGTGATATGAACATTAAATCATACACTGTAGAGAATAACAGGTTACATGCCGTTGATGTATTCGTAACGAGCCTGATATATTACATAACGATAGGGCAATAACCTGTTTTCTGTTCACCATACCTCTACGTGCCTATTTGTTAAAGAAGTAATCACTACATCTAAAAAGGTTAAGTTGGTTGGCCAATCTTGTTTTAATTACATCTAGGAGATTTCCAACTTCAAAATCGGTTGGCTACATATCTTTATGGATATGTCGAAGTTAATGTTCCATTATATTAATAACTTTCAATACAAAAACAGTTTAGGCTCTTCATAAACACATTGACTAAGTCGCGTCAATGGAAACAAACCACTCTTGTTATTTTACACCCTCAGCACTCGATAGCACATGACGAATAGGGATTGTTTACTGTAACTGACTTGCTATTCACAAAGCGAGGAGGGTCAAATGTTACCAGATAGCTAAAGGCTAGGCTGTCTTTATGTCAGCCCTGAATCCTAACCATGCATTTGTTTTACACATAAACGACACGAAAAGCGTCTTTGTTTACATAATACTTGGTCGCGTCTGCACACCTTTGTAATTTGATACATTTTTTTGTCTAAACCTTTTGTTGTC
>VMBQ01018473.1:34396-37063 GCA_007657795.1 Dreissena rostriformis | reverse complement strand
GATGATGATGATGATGATGATGATGATGATGATGATGATGATGATGATGATGATGATGATGATGATGATGATGATGATGATGATGATGATGATGATAGTGATGATGATGATGGTTTTACCGATAAAGTTAATCTATTCAAATTATAATTATAATATAAATAATGCAATGTTGTAAGAAACTTATTAATAAGATAACATATGTACACCACAGTACAACCAAACACATTTCGCAACAACAATACCTCCATTGACCGTTTAAACATAAACATAAACTATATGGCTTGTGCTTGCGCTGTTAATTATGTTTGCGTGTTATGAGCTATAAACAGCATAATGTATATGCGCAATATATGAATGTTATAAAAAGCGTTTAAGAATGAATTGACCCCGATGGTGCTTTGAACCAAACATCCGTCTTAATTTTTCTATCTAGGCTCATGAACAACATTACGAATAACTATTTTGTTAATCCGTTGCATAACTGTAAACAAACATTTACGAACACTATCGCCGAGCACTATCGTAAAGAACGTTTAAGACATTGCATATATATTATTGTATGCAAGAGGTAACGATAAACAGCCGCCACCAAATCATCCACCGTTCATAAAAACACCGGCTGCTCTTCAAGGACCTAATCCTGCCATTGCTGAAAGCGGTCAGACGTTCGCTGTAGTTTCATGGGACAATCCGAAGATCCACGATAATGAAGACAATACAGATCTAGAGTATTTATGACGTTTTTGTTTAACATAATTTCATGTATTCATGCTTAAAACATGATTATTTATAAAACAAAAGCGCATTTCATGTTATATAAAGTCAGTTGTATAACTTTACAAGGACCGCACTTGACGTGTTGCTGGCTAATGAATCCCCTTTAATATTATTTGTTTAGATACACCGCTTTACCGCAACTGCCAATGTGATATTTGTTGTAATAGTGTTACAAAGCGCTTCAATGTTTTACATGATCAAACACAAACTTATGTTCTGATGAACTGCATTCATGACGAAATAACAAAAGCCGATTACATTAGCGTTGTGAAAATTGCTATACATGTACATATATGGTTATTTCAAGAAACTACAATAAGTTGTAAAAATGGCAGACGTGTTAATCCTTTATACTGTTACAACTTAAATTTAAAACGGGCGCTTAAGCCAAGTTGGTTTATTTTGAAAGCTTTTAAACTGATGCTGGCATTAACGTTAAATATATTTATTCTAACACCGAAACATCATTAAAATTAAAGTAACTATGTAGAGTGCACATATTTGTACGTTTTCAAACGCAGTTGATTTCGCTTTTTTGTTAGCGTAACGACCTCTCCGAGTAATTTACAGTCAGGCGTCACATTTTCTGAAGGACATTACACAGTTTTTTTTTCGCAGCCACAGACAGTGGTGGGCTTATTGCACAGACAGCTCTTTTCTTTCAAGTCAAAGGTAAACCCATGCAATATTATTTTGTTTATTTAATTAGTTATTGTTGTAACCAATACATTTCCTTGCTATTTGGTACCATTTGAAACCGCAAATGTTTATGTTGAGATGTATAAGTAGACCGCTTCTACTACGACTGCTACCCGTCGGCACGGTATACACTAGCTAGCTACTACCTAGGTACCCAGTACCTAGCCCTTGGTGAAGGCAATACGCTCGGCCGCCGAAGCGGCTCGCAGTGGTCCCGGTCGCATTCACACCCGGCCAATGGGACAAACCACAGGCGAGCCCTCGGCGGCTTGAACGGGGACTAGTCGGTCCCGAGACGCACACAGTCGGCCACGGCTTCCAAGCCTTCGATCTAGTACGGAGAGCCTTGACGTGTCCTGCCAGCTCGGCGCGGTCTTGCAACCGAAGCCGGGCGGCGACCAGTCGAACGTAGTAGGATGTACGAGGGAGCTCGCTCGCCGCAGCCATCTCGCGGAGAATAACACGAGCTTCCCTCGGACGTCGTCATCGTTGTTCAACCGAGGCGAGTCGCGGCCGCCAGCATGGGCTCGCGTCGCTCACCGAGGTGGCAACGGTCTGGTATTGTGGAATACTGCGAAAGCATACGCTTTGTATATGCATTCATTACGGGCCCGCTCGCAGTATATGCGAAGGTCCGAGGGGACGAACACGACAGCCTTTGGCGAGAGCGAGCTCGGGGAGACCAGGGGAGTCGCGCGTACCCTGTAATCGACTCGAGCCGCCGCCGCTGGTCCCTCTTTGCTGCGGCGGTGTTTCTCGCGGACGGAGACTATACCCTATGGGCCAAGCCCTATCTACCAGGGGGTCTCTGACGTCGTCGCCGAGAACACCGAGCGCGGCGTGTGAAGCACAACTCACACGAAACAATAGCTATCTGGTTGATCCTGCCAGTAGTCATATGCTTGTCTCAAAGACTAAGCCATGCATGTCCAAGTACACGCCTTCACACGGCGAGACTGCGAATGGCTCATTAAATCAGTTATGGTTCCTTAGATCGTACAATCCTACTTGGATAACTGTGGCAATTCTAGAGCTAATACATGCAACGAAGCTCCGACCCCGCGAGGGGAAAGAGCGCTTTTGTTAGCCCAGACCAACGCGGTCGCTCTCGGGCGGCCGCAACCAGTGGTGACTCTGGACAACTTTGTGCCGATCGCACGGCCCTGGTGCCGGCGACGTATCTTTCAAGTG
>VMBQ01018473.1:6896-29396 GCA_007657795.1 Dreissena rostriformis | reverse complement strand
AACGATTTATAGATACCATAAATTATTTTAAAAATGGTGTCCATTATGTTTGAAGACTAGTTAGCCTTCTTGAAATAAATATTATTTCACATTAGTATTGGATCATGAAACAGAACTCACACGCAATTACAAAATTAAATAGATATAACTCTCGAAGCATCGGCAGGATTTACACCCCTTTTACCACCCCTTCTAAAACCGCAAAGCACATCGATATGTTCGTGCGTAGCAAAGCATATGTCTGTTGTTTTTTAAGGAAAAGGCGTCAAAACACCCGGTTCAATCCTTGGAAAGGCAATGCTTGATCGGAGATCGCAATGAATGAAGTAGCCGGATCTTCTAGATATTCGGCGGAGACCAGCAACAGGAAGTTCCCTTAGGACGTTCAAGGGAATTGTTGCTCTTCCCGGGACTTGTAGTTTTACCCCGTGCGATGGTTCAGTGGAAGTGTACAAAATCACTTATCAGTGAAGAACTGCTTTTACTATGTTTGTCCTTTTGGTATTACTTGTATATCATTATTATTATAAAATGTGTAACTATATTTAATCTAAACGCTAATAAGTAATGATTGTTTAAACACTGTTTCGTATTCCTAATTTGTATTTCGTTTACAAGTAATCATACAAATTTATTTATTTTTGTCGCATATGTGTATACATTTCTAATTCAAAAATATTATATTCTGCATTTGTTGATTATTTGTCATAAAGGTAAGATGATGAATAAATATTACCTCCGCAACGCGAAAACAGCCGAAAAGCTTGCGTCACGCTCATTAAATAGTGAAATGCTTAATGCAACTGCAATTTCTAGCGGGGGTGCGCTTTTCTGTTGTATGCTTTCCAATTTCTATTTTTACTTTTTATTCTTTAGTCTTTATTTTCGCAATTAGGTTTAAGTGTGTCCATACGTTGTGTTTTACGCTAGGTTGCCATCTGGTCATGTTTTGGAAATTATTTGCTCAACGATCTATCACGATTTTTCGTACTATGTTGAAATACGACAATACGTTTGTTGACATTGTCATCGAAAGAGCTCAAGTATCGATTTGATACGACCATCACTAACGGTTAACCAGAATTAAGACGCTCGAACGCGAGCAAATAAGGTTCCATTGCAGTCAATATTTCTTTCATGGTTATTTGATTGAGTTACCATTTGTAACTATGACTGGACCCGAAAGAAATATGTATACAGCCCGAGTGATACTCGACTGAATATAATTGGGAGTACATGTGCGTGTTACCTGCCGAAACTGCATACACTTTGTTTATATAGTTTAAGATTATGTAATTCTCATAAATGCATAACAAAACTCTGGCAACGTTTGAATATGTTTATTGTTTGATTTCCGACATTTAATGAAAATATTCTGCTTTGTTGTAAAGTGTTATAATTGTACTTGGATTGACTGACCCATTGTTCAACATAAACATTAATTTCGACGACCGCACGTTTTTTATATCTGTACACCTCTTACGTACCCATGACACTTTGGCAAGTGTTTTCTATGTTTCATTTATGTTGAGGTATATACCCATGAAATGTGTAACATAAACAAACACCTAATGTCATCGTAATTATTTTTGAATAACCTTATTAGGATATATAACTAAGCACGGAAGCTGAAAACGCTAATTTTAGGCAGCATTATTTATAATAATAATGTTCACAGTTTCGTCAAGACCTATCACTAAATTGAGTACATGGACATTACATACGGAATGTTTTAATTGTTTTATAGTATATATGTTTACTTCATTTTCTCAATTTATATGATTTTGATTATTTTCGTTTTTTAAGGAAATGAATACTTAATGTATGTTTTGCTATTAAACCAACAAATCCTTATGCTGACGCGTCATGATAGAACTGTTGTTATCGCATGTGTTTATATTTGATGTTATAATTATCATTCGAATAAAAGAATCTAATAAAATCGTTCTTATTTTCATGTTTTCTTATGTTCTAAGATATTCAATCCCCCAAAACAATACGACTTTTCGAACGCTTGAAGATGGGATGAAAAATATGATGTTGAATTTCCATTTCGAAATCTCTGGGTACAAAATACTTTGTAATCTGCAGGCTTCGACTAATTGAACCTATACCTTAATAAATTAGAGCAATATAAATGTATTTGGAGCGCTTTGTTGATTTTCATGAAGTCGATGCTTTCATTTTACGAATAGACGGCACAATAAAAACGGGTTAATCCCACTTACAGCGTGCAGAGCAAGTTTCTAACAGTTTTGTTAAAAAGATTTGTTCATAGATTGGGGATATTCATTAAAGTTTAATGGCAAATTCCTTCAATTGCTAGATTTTAGTTGCATAATTGTAGAACTGCATACTGTGAAGACTATAATTAATAAAAATGTGTATTGCGGGGCTCGAACCAGTGTCACGTGGGTTAAAATGCTAATGACTCTACCAGCCGTATTATTCGATAGTTTTTGTCAGTGTATGCTTAATACGTGATCCACATGCTGTTACAAAATTTAACGAAACTAACATAATCATTCCAAATTATTACATAAGTTGCGTTTAAAACGCTTTATAATTGTATTAATTTGAAATGATGATTATTCATAAACGAGTCTTTAATTTCAGTATGAGTCTATGTCGATAGTCTTATTTCGCTCACTGATTTAAAGTGTTCTTTCATTTTTTGAATATGTAAACAAAAGTTTTTGAGCAAGTCCATTAAGATAGTCCGTACAAAATGTCGATTATATTATATTTCAAATATCAATACTTGAAGTGATTTGTATCGTACCAGACCCCACATCGCATATCATGAGTGTAACAGCACCAGGGTAATGAGGTCCACACCCTTCACGCGCTATTGAGTCAGCATGAAGAACTGTAGTGCTTACGTTATACGTTGCATAATCAATACTACGCGATAAGGTATCGCGCAATTATATTTCTTTGTTTCTACATTTGTTAGTACGGTTGTATACACCAATGTACAGCATGGCTAACCGAGGGTCGTATGTTGTATCAACTAGATCGCACAAGGAAAGATTCAGACACCGCAAATAACTGATGATTTAATTTGTTTCCCATGTGAAACTTTATTTATTTTTTTTAACACATTTCTAATTAAACTTCAAATAAATTGCCACATCTTTCAAAGCTTACGCCTTAGTTTCATGGATACAGATTTATTTTGATCTTCAAGTAAAACCTCTTATTTTACCCAGTTAATAAGAAAATGGACAAAAAAAAGCTACTTAACTGTTTTAGAGATACAATGAAAACCCGAAAGAAAGATCGATCGAATTAAAACACAACATTTACAGAAAGAAGACTACGAGGCGATCTAATACAGACATTAACACTACTTAAACAAATTGGTAGCATTGATGTGCACGTGTCTGTGTCGCGCCCGTCGTCGTGCGGTGTCTGGTCAGCGTTATCAACCTTTAGCTCGTCACCGCTCTTGAAGCCACATAGTTCGTCCAATCTTGATGAACTTGGTCAGAATCTTTATAGACAATATATAGAAAGAGTATGAAACAGGGTCACTTGCGTCCAAAAACAAAGTCACCAGGTTAAGACTTACAAAAAAATTATTATATGTATATATACATTTTTTGCTATTTTCATATCAAGAAGTGTAACTCTTTCTAATTAAATACTGTACAATCGTGTTTGATTTGTGTCCCTTGTTTTATTGTGTTGCTTTCAATTTACTATCATGTTAGATCCGGTGTGTGTGCATATTGTATATTATGAAGGTTGCATCGTTGTCATGGTAAATATTTTGAAAGTATTGTTTTTTACTTGCAATTGTTCCATTTTAGACATCAGGTACGGGTTTACAGTTAGTGTTATTTGTAATTTATTGATTGTAATGTGTGTGTTATTTTCAGAACGTTTTTGTTTTATAAGAGAATATAATCACTATTGATAGAATATTGTACCAATTGAATGCATAAAAAAATATCGGTTTATGACCTATGGAAAACATTTGTTTTGTTTTTTTTTTGTTGGTTTGGACTTTTCGCCATTGTAACCGTATATCCCGTCATATTGTAACCGTCAAAAAACAGTGCTTAGTGAACCTATGCAGAATTGTCCTGCACATGCTTAGCGTGTATAAGTGCCTTACTCGTACCAAGCCTATATACTTATGCCAATATCTGACATCTACCCTACAGTGACTGGCATCTACCCAACAGTGACTGATATCTACCCTACAGTGACTGATATATAAACTACAGTGACTGACAACAACCCTACAGTGACTGACAACTACCCTACAGTATCTGATATCTATCATACAGTATCTGATATCTACCCTACAGTGACTGGCATCTACCCTACAGTGACTGATATCTACCTACAGTGACTGATATCTACCTACAGTGACTGACATCTACCCTACAGTGACTGACATCTACCCTACAGTGACTGATATCTACCCTACATTGACTGATATCTACCCTTCAGTGACTGATATCTACCCTACAGTGACTGATATCTACCCTACAGTGACTGATATCTACCCTTTGGTGACTGATATCTACCCTACAATGACTGATATCTTCCCTACATTGACTGATATCTACCCTTCAGTGACTGGCATCTACCCTAGAGTGACTGACATCTACCCTACAGTATCTGATATCTACCTTACAGTCACTGATATCTACCCTACAGTGACTGACATCTACCTTACAGTGACTGACATCTACCCTTCAGTGACTGATATTTACCCTACAGTGACTGATGTCTACCCTACAGTGACTGACATCTACCCTACAGTGACTGCCATCTACCCTACAGTAACTGACATCTACCCTACAGTGACTAATATCTACCCTACAATAACTGATATCTACCCTACAGTGACTGATATCTACCCTAAAGTAACTGACATCTACCCTACAGTGACTGACATCTACCCTACAGTAACTGATATCTACCATACAGTGAATGAAATCTACCCTACAGTGTCTGACATGTACCCTACAGTATGTGATATCTACCTTACAGTAACTGATACCTATCCTTCAGTAACTTATATCTACCCTACAGTGACTAATATCTACCCTACAGTGACTGATATCTATTCTGCAGTAACTGAAATCTACCCTACAGTGACTGATATCTACTCTACAGTGACTGCCGTCTACCTTGCAGTGACGGATATCTACATAAAAAAGACTGATATCGACCCTACAGTTACTGACATCGACCCTACAGTGACTGATATCGACCCTACAGTGACTGGCATCTACCCTACAGTGACTGATATCTATCCTACATTAACTGACATCAACCTTACAGTTACTGATATCTACCCTACAGTAACTGAAATCTACCCTATAGTAACTGATATCTTCCCTAAAGTGACTGATATCTACCCTACATTGACTGACATCTACCCTACAGTGACTGATATCTACCCTATAGTGACTGATATCTACCCTACCGTGACTGACATCTACCCTAAAGTGACTGACATCTACCTAACAGTGACTGATATCTACCCTACAGTGACTGACATCTACCTTACAGTGACTGATATCTACCCTACAGTGACTGACATCTACCTTACAGTGACTGATATCTACCCTACAATGACTGACATCTACCCTACAGTAACTGATATGTACCCTACAGCATCTGATATCTACCATACAGTGACTGATATCTACCCTCGAATGACTGATATCTACCCTACAATGACTGATATCTACCACTACAGTGACTGATATCTACCCTACAGTGACTGATATCTACCCTATAGTGACTGACATCTACCCTACAGTGACCAATATCTACCCTACAGTGACTGATATCTACCCTTCAGTGACTGATATCTACCCTACAGTGACTGATATCTACCATACAATATCTGACATCTACCCTACATAAACTGGCATCTACCCTACAGTGACTGATATCTACCCTACAGTGACTGACATCTACCCTACAGTGACTGATATCTACCCTACAGTGACTGACATCTACCCTACAGTGACTGACATCTACCCTACAGTAACTGACATCTACCCTACAGTGACTGACATCTACCCTACAGTAACTGACATCTACCCTACAGTGTCTGATATCTACCCTACAGTAACTGACATTAACCCTACAGTGACTGACATCTACCCTACAGTAACTGACATCTACCGTATAGTGACTGACATCTACCCTTCAGTAACTGACATCTACTCTACAGTGCTAAGAGGTGAATAGCCGTACAAATAATGCCATAAAAAATCGCCACACAAGTTATGTTGCTAGGCTGGGATTCGAAATCACAATACTTAGATAAACAGTTTTCATCTGACCGTGTCCAAGTTTTCTGATGTTTATTAGCCTTAAATGGAGGCCAAATTTAATAATGAGCCAAATCTCATCGATGTTCTACGAAATATGGCACTTAAATGTCTCAAAATATTTATCTTTCATTATTTTCGCTCTCTTACTCATACAATTTGTATCTGATTGTCACAAAACTTTCTGAACATGTTAACCGTAATAAGACATCGTGTCGCGTGTAACACATGTCTCGCTACATCAAAGGTCTAGGTCCCAATTAGAGGTCAAATGTAACTCATTACTACCATGATGAGACGGATAGTCCTTTGTCTTAGTGGCAGTGAAAATTAATTGTGTTCAATCAGTTTAATTATTATGATAGCTTTCACTTTTAAAAATTTGGGTTTCTAATCCATGTTAAACTGCGAGTGCTTATAAATCAACCACCAGTTTCTAGTCAGTAGGCATACAGCCCGAGCGAAAAAAGAAGAATGAATGGAAATGCGTAAAGATATGTCGAACATTGCTTATCTCCGATCGTACAGATCTTTACTGACCGAATTGCAATCATTCCTATTTGATAATTAGAACATGACCATGTCTCACATAAGGTTTATCCTCGTAAACAAAACCTTGGCCTTAATTTAAACCCGTCTATATTGTCATTTAACATTAATTATTAAAAACAAAATTCTTAAACACGGTTCCATTGTAAGCATTCGCGTTATGGTACTCGTGTAATTCTAATTCATTGTTTTCTATTACTGTTTGTCCTACGACCTCCATTGTGGCCGCTACGCAGGCTGGTGTGGAGCTACGCTGGCCCTATGACATAAGACCCATTTTCGCACGACGCGTCTAAAATGATATATAGGAAAAGTGAAACTCCAGAAACATTATCAAGAGAGCAAATCTTGTTAACATTCGATAGTCTTTTATTTAAAGCAAATGGCAAAATGCCTGTACAACAAATGACAGCGCAAATATACGAATTGTGCATTGATCAACTCATTCAATTTAATTAATACTATTTTCTTCGCCGTTGGAATTTGCGGTGACTGCGTTAGTTATGATGGTTTTAATTGCCTTTTTGTTACGAATTCCTTCATAATTTTAAACATTTTTCTGACTATTAATTATTGTACAGGCTACTAGTGGGCTCAGCAAAGTGTATATTAAGCGGTATATGCACACTTCTACAAAGAAAATTAAAAAAAAAAAAGAAGATAAGGGAATTACCTTTTAATGAAAAATATAAGCGTACATGTTTTCTAAATGTGTCAAGTGTATAATTGTGCATGGTAGAACATGTACGTTATTGCATTAACGATAACAACAACGTAATTGTAAACGAGTATTTAAATTGTCTTTAATATTGAAGCGTTGTTAAACACGTTGGTCATATATTCCACATATGTTAATATTTTTGTAGTTATTAGCAATTTATAACGACGATTCAACATGGTAGTAAATTTATATCTGACAGAAATATGCATTAAGACTATGGTTACGTGCGCTCGCAGCAATGATATACGCTTTTGTTAATGAGGAAGCTTGACTTTGAAAGAGTAAAATGGTATCCCATTAGAGTCGTTTATCCCAAACACAAAAAGTCGCTTTCGTTATCAACATGTTTCTGATCTTATAAAAATAATATGTATTTTCGTTACCATTGTGCTCTTTTAAGTAAATAGAAATCTTCAAATGTTTAAGAGTATTTTAAAATCATACACCACAATGACTTTCTTCGCGAAGTTCACGAACAAAGTCAGACTGACATACTGCGAGTATCTAATGTAAATGACAAACAAATCGACTCTTTAATTTTGGTCGAATGCCTAATGTATTAGTAATACAATATTTGATACTTCAAAGCGACTAAATGTAATCATAACACGTGATAACATGCCACGATTTCGTGACAAAGTCGGTTCGTCATCCTGAGAATGTACACGTTTTGTAGAATGGTATATAAATCAGGACCGCAGAGATTGAAATTTCATTACTTACCGGTAGTTGAAACACCACAGAAATGAAGGTTGCGATTGTGTTTATGGTGCTTGCAGTCGTTGGTATGTTGTTGTTTTATTTTTATTTTGTATATGACTTTTAACAAATTTACTTAGTTTGAATAAGAACCAAATGTATAGTATCAACAAAAATAATTTAATATATAAAATGAAAAGAAAAACAATCAAGCTCTTAAAGATATAAAGACGACGCTACCGCTTAAACGGAAATGGTTGCTAAAGACACCAACATTTAACGTCCTTTTAAACTGGTCATATATATATGTTCTGTGTTAATTAATATTTAATTTGTTTTGAACGTTTCAGTATATTTGTTTTATAAACAAAAAACCACTCCGATTAATTCTTAATTATCCCTCATAATACATACTTTAGAGGTGAGTGTTGATTTCTGAGTTTATGAGGTTTTTCCGCACCTGAAGGTGCATTTCATGTGGACACGGAGTTTGTCCCAGCACTCCTTCCTAATGAACCTACTAGACACACGAAAGTTTGGACCAGTTTTGAAATATACCTGCCACTTTCAGTTATTAAGTTTTTGCTTAAAGGTTTTCATTTTCTGTTGTGGTCTTGTGTTGTGGGGGAAGACGGAGTACCCGGCGGAAACCCAGCCTGTCCGATATGTTGACTACCAACCAAACTCATATGCTTCCGGGAACGGGAATTAAATCCGGGTCGGTTAGTTAAGAAGCGCTGGTACCAACCACTGCGCTAACCGGACAGCATAAATAATTAGCAATGCCTCCATAATCGTATACTCTGTTCCAGTTGTTGTCCGCGGCCAGTCCTGCACGGGCCTCCTTGGGGCTGACACCTGGTGTCAGAGTGACCCCACCCTGGTGTGCAACGGTGGAGACGTAGAGAAATGTTCTGGGGGATTCTGTGTGTGCGAATCTGGTGAGAGCTGTTTGATATCGAAAACGAAATAAATGAAAGTCCCGGTACACTAGAAATGAATCTCGTATGATATATATCAAACTCCATGTATATAGAGTAGTAAAACTCATCCAGGTGCCAATACAACACCACACATTACGATGAGTAAGAAGGAAACATAAGAAAAACTTGTTTGCGCCGCCAAATGGTTCTACATGATTTCAATAAATAACTGAAGTAGTGTTGAAAAATATGTAAACCGTCGACTATAAAATTTCGAAATAACAGGATGAATTATTGTTAACAATATGTTGTAGCAAGCAATGCAAGTAGTAAAGGTTATGAAGTAGATTCATTCAAAGACGCATGCGCATTAGACACTTGGCCGATTGCCTTAAATAAATTACTATGGTTATAATATTTTCTGACCTGAACAGATTTTTAATCTTATTGTGTTTATTTATAAATCTATATTTCGTGTGTTCTTGTCGTGTTAAGTATAAAACATTACCAATGCATACCATTGATGTTGCTTGTTTTGCCATTGCAGCTTGCGGCGGTGACTGCAGCAACAAGCACTGTCAACAAGGGCATGCGCACTGCGGAGCTGATGGACACTGCGTTTGTCCTTAAACCTGTAATGGTTTTCACGATTAGTAAAACATGATTTAAAATATATGTGTTCAGTTCTTTTTTTTTAGTATCCACTTCCATATTGGTCGGTTTAGTGTTATGAATACTGTATCGATCGGGTTGTAGGTATTACGTAGATTTTAACGATAAATGTCTTACTTTTCTGGTAGTGCATTCTGGTTGCTGAAAACAAGAATTGAAGCCGCAGGGTAGATCATTAATAACAATAAGAACATAACACCATTTACAGCTTGTTATGAAGTGAAATATATATTATACAATATATTTTGCACGATGCTTTTGTTTTTCTCGTAGCACAGGATTGTGATGTTCGTTTGGATATTTTCGCATTGATATGATAGTTCTTTCTGAAGGTCGTAAGAATAATTTCTAATCGCAAATAATTATGATATTTAATGCATCTTTGTCCTTGAGACGTTTGTTCCTTCGTATAGAATATATGTGTATTGCTTTTCTGATAGTATTCTTTGAAAAACAATCGAAGAAAATGCTAATTTGAGAAATTCAGCAGACGACATTTTAGCAGACGACACATTTCCCAGCATGCAAAGGGTTAACGAACATTTTGCACCCACATGTATTCAAACAAAGTCTTCAGTTGTTCCGTAAATTCAGAAAACATGAGGTACACAAGCATTGTAAACAAAAAGAATGAAAGAGCTGACCCAGTGTACTACCACGGTGCGAGGTTTCTAATATTTTTAACCCATTTATGCCTAGCGTCTAGAAAAAAGGCCTTGGCAAACAGCGTAGACCCAGATGAGACGCCGCATGATGCGGAGTCTCATCAGTGTCTGCGCTGTTTGTTTAAAGAAATTGTTATGTAAAAAATATTCTAAATATAGAAATAAATATACTAGACATCCCTAATTTTGGAAGTAAAATGATCCAATTTAGAAGGATGAGAGAGTCCACTAGGCATAAATGGGTTAATGTAACGCCGTCTATTTCCTAGACTGAGGCTTATGTTTTCATTCATGTTCTTGTTTTTCGTCCTTTTAACTTAAGGATGTTGTGAATGATATGCGGAAGTTAATGAGTGTCATGTTAAATTTATCGTATAATAGATATTGGAACTGTTGCTTCTAAACGAAACGGACCTATTCGTTTATGAACATTAATGAACAGAAAATGGTCAGATGGATCGGGTCAATGTTGTCGCACTTAAATACAACCGTCAATAACGTAATAAAGGTGGATCACAATTAACAATTCATAGCTTAATTCCATGTAATGGAATACAATCAATTACTGGTGCAAATTTAGAGTTATCCAAAGTTATTGTAATCAGAAAATAACAATTTTAGCGTAATGTTATCAACTACTTATCCAAGTAATCAACACCTAAGGTTCCAGAAGTTTAACATCTGACATGGAATTGTTACATATCGTTGCAAAAAGACCCCAATTCAGTTTCTTCCGAATTCGCTTTTGTAAATTATTTGGAAGCCCTGTAGACTGCAGGTTTTATATAAAATATTAACACAAACTTCCCTCCTTATGGTATCTTTAGAGATTCATTTTAACTATACATGTGACTTAATATTGCGAAAATGCTTGGAATAGGGATAGCTGCGTTTATTTTGCAGGTAAAGCACGAAATGGCAATTTTCGAAAGATGCAAACATCTGTTAAAAATCCGTCTATGACTTGTACTATACTTTACTCGGCATACACCATACGTGCTTGCATTTGAATAATAACAGTATTAAGCCACAGTTCGCCGAAAATAATGCAAAACATTTTAAAGGGCATCGGTTATACTGAAAGAAAATGACGTTTATTTCACTGATAACTGTTATGTGTGTCAAGAAAAAAGCATATGTTGATGTTCATTTTCGGAAAGACCTTTATGGGCATGAACTATAATATTATGCTATCGACGCTAGGTACGAAAAGGCTTTACACAAAAATAAATAATGGATTAAAGGGACTGTCCACTAGATAAAGCGTCGCGCGACGCGAAACGATATTTTGGGAACCTACGAGGATTGCTTATATAGCTAAAAAATACATCCGCTTTAAACATGAGCGTCCGTGGTCGAGTGGTCTAATCAGGTAGCTTTTTACTGTAGGACTCCAGGAATCCGGGGGTCAGTGGTTCGAGCCCTGTTGAGGGTTACTTTTTTCCTTTTTTTAAATTGTATTCTTGTTTTTTTCTGGAGATTTTTAGTTCAAATGTTTAAATTTATCAATATAAAGCATTTAAAGCATTTAATGACAAGCTTCAATACATGCCAAAATCTAGTGGACAGTCCCTTTAAGAAGGATTAAAGGCCATAACGTATTTGGCTCTTATCTTCTGATAGGTACTCTTTGTAGCATAAGTGATACAAAAAAAATGAAAACATTTGACATGTGGAACTAGGAAATGAAGTATTGACGTGCACGCAATTCCAAACCAAATCAAAAACCTTAACCAGTGCAAACTTGTCTCCTGTACACAAATACACAATGTCAGTTTGGAGTATCTCTGGCTTTTGTTTTGAATCCCGAGCATTCTCATTGTTACGGCACAGAACCCATGTTTGTGACAGAAGATCTGATGACCAGTCAACTTTGATGTGTATTTGCTTGACATACCCCGTCATAGGTCGGCATCGTTGTATTCATTAATTCACTATAAAAAATACGACTATCAATGATGCTCATTTTATTTAAGAATCCGGGAAAGCTCGTGATCTGGATGGAGAGCTTCCTGTCCAACCGGAACAAACAGGTCCTTGTTTAATGTCATACACCCCCATAACCACCCATCACAACTGTGGTCCCTCAACAAAATGCTGTTACCATGCAAGCCACTTTCATGGGTTCATAAGTTTGGAAAGTTGGCATGTTAGGTGTTTGACGGAAATAATAAGAAATGCATTCTGTTTAGCTGCATTACAGTAATAACATTTACCAAGCAGATTGTGGTAACATTATATGACATACTCGTTGATCTTCTTATACATTATAAAAACACCACTTTCAATAGGCATTTTATGATTTGTACATCTAAATTAACAAAACCCATTTGCAATGTGATTATGCAAATTATTAAAGTAATTTTCGTATACAATGTCATGCTGTCTACAGTAAATACATAATCCCAATTAAATCCCCATTAAACCACTTGCCACAGTGATGCAGTGTATATAATAGATAATAACAAAGCTGCCGGACAGTTGAACATGAGTTCAAATATCAGTTTATTCTTACTTTTTGTTTCATTGTGTCTTGCAATTTTCTATTATTGTAGGATATTCATATTCAATTAAATTAAACAAAAGCTTGTTAATATTCACATTTAAAGTCTAATCTATATGAAACTAAGTCAGAACATGTGTTGTAAAAATATCAGCTTAGTTCGAAATTGGGTCTGATTTGTTAGAAAAACATTGCCACCATGGCGGTTTACCCCAGTAGATTACACATTATATACAACTAATGAAAAATAATATCAACATTGCATGTGGAAGCAAGGTTTGTTTTACTTATAAGTATTCATTTTAGTCTGGATCATTTAACTGAGCAAGGTCAAACTTACCAATTGTGAAACAATAATTGCTTCTGTTTGTCTCTTCATGTGTGTTGTTGTTTTACAGAGATAACTCTGGCCAAAGTATTATGTATTAGATATAATCTGTATACATTTTTGTGCCATTCTTGTTAGTTCTATTTCCAAACATGGAATGGCAAATTTAAGGTAAGCAGTCCCGTCAAACAAACTATAAACAAAAGTACGGCCAAACTTATATTAATTAAAGGGGCCGTCCAACAGATTGGTAAATTGACAAAATTAAAAAAAGTTGTTTCATATTCGCAAATTTTCGCGTTTGTTATGATATTTTTGAGGAAATAGTAATACTGACCATTTACAATGCTCTTAAATATCCATTATATGCATCTTTTGACGATTTGAAAACCTCAAAATCATAAAGCGTCGTTCGACGCGAAACGATTGAATAATTTGGAAAGTTCTGTTATTGTCGCTATATTTTGTAAAACTACGAGGATTGCTTATATATGGTATAAAATACGGCTATCGTACATACTTGTCAGGATGGCCGAGCGGTCTAATTGGTTTTTACTCCAGGACCCCGATGGTCACTGGTTCGAGCCCTGATGAGGTTTACTTTTTTTTCCCTTTTTAAATTGTATTCTTGTTTTTTAACTGCAGATTTTTAGGTCAAATGTTTGAATTTATCAATATAGAGCATTTAATGACATGCTTCAATACATGCCAAAATCTAGTGGACAGTCCCTTTAACTTATGCCAGATGTATAATTTGCTTATAAAACTATTTATTCTAGCAGTTTACTAGTACGATGACAAACTATTTAAATTTGACTTCAGTCTGTTATTTCTAAATATTGTTGCTTCATTTGCCATTTTGCTGTACCCCACACTATCCCCTATATCTTCAGCGGACCCCCTTTCACTATCGTTTTTGTTGTTTACATAGGGACGCACCTGCCAGACACTACCAGACAGGGTCGACGGTGCCAGACAGTCTCCCAGACAGGCTGGACACCTGCCGGACACTCCTAGACAGGGACGACGGTGCCAGGCAGTCTTCCAGACATTCTGGGCACCTGTCAGACACTCCCAGAAAGGGAGGACGGTGCCAGACAGTCTCCCAGACAGTCCGGGCACCTGCCAGACACTTCCAGACAGGGACAACGGTGCCAGACAGTGTCCCAGACAGGCTGGTCACCTGCAAGACACTCCAAGACAGGGACGACAGTGCCAGACAGTCTCCCAGACAGTCTGGACACCTGCCAGACACTCTCAGACAGGGACGGCGGTACCAGACAGTCTCCCAGAAGGTCTGGGAAGCCAGAAAACCCAGACAGAGACAACGGTGCCAGACAGTCTCCCAGACAGTCCGGGTACCTGCCAGACACTCCCAGACAGGGACAACGGTGCCAGACAGTGTCCCAGACAGGCTGGGTGCCTGTCAGACACTCCCAGACAGAGACGACGGTGTCAGACAGTCTCCCATACAGTCTGGACATCTGCCAGTCACTCACAGACAGGGACGACGGTGTCAGACAGTCTCACAGACAGGCTGGGCACCTGCCAGACACTCCCAGACAGGGACGACGGTGCCAGACAGTCTCCCAGACAGTCTGGGCACCTGCCAGACACTCCCAGACAGTCTACTACGGTGCCAGATAGTCTCCAATATAGTCTCTGAACATGTCAGACACTCCCAGACAGTCTACGACGGTGCCAGACAGTCTCCTATACAGTATGTGAACATGCCAGACACTCCCAGACAGTCGACGACGGTGCCAGACAGTCTCCTATACAGTATGTGAACATGCCAGACACTCCAGGATAGCTCCACTGATTAGATCTACCAACTGATCTGGTGAATCTTCTGCAGGCTGGACAGGCTTGGTAAGGATAAGCTGCATGAAATAGTTGTTGTGAAGACCTATTGGGAAAACTACTCAGACATTTCTTCCTCGAGAAATTGACCATAAAAAATAAAATAGAGAAATATAAAAATGTGTCGGCGCAATTTTGGGAATCGATCGGGTTATGCCAAACAAATCTTTTTTAAGGATGGTCTCAGCAAGAAAAATTAAAGCGATTGCAATTAATTTATGTGGTATTCCAAACTTTTGAAAAAACGTGTGTTCGTTACATCGTGAAGTATATACGATTAATCAAAAGCTGAGTGACCGTCATCACCATGACATTGTGCCTTGTTATCGTATTGTGTATTGTAATTACATATAGAATTTTCAAAAGCTTCGTTAAGCGCAATAAAGTTGTTTTCCACTTTCCCGACCGGCCTTTATTTTTGGATCTTAACCTCATTTTGTTTCGTATTCGTATTGTTGATCATTTCCGCTGCTTTCGATTTTATTTGCAAACTTAAATTCTTCATATAAAAAAAACGTTCAAAGAGACATGGAAGCTTTTGTTTTCATTAAACATAATTACAATGTGAAATAACTATTGTATTGCAAAAGAGTTGACGAGAAAACCCTGTATACCCTATGGTTGGAGAATGTTAGAGGAAACAGACATGGTACTCATTTGGCTTTACACAGTATGCGGAATGTAACAAATGTGAAAGAACCCATAGATCGCAATGTGCCATGTATGGCTGAAATAACTGGTTTATATGTGATGTATATCGCTTCTGTGTGTGTGGTTGAACTCATTTCAAGACATGATTTGACACTACAAATGTAATTATATGTTTAAAATCGTTGATATTTCTTTGTTTAAGCCACATCTACTCGAAACGGTTGTATTTGCATAAGTTATAAGCAATTGAGCTGATACATTCATTAATGACTGACACTCATACATTAATTATGAACACATACAAACAAATTTCCTGTAAGCTATGGCTCAGATGAAAACAATAAATGAAAATATACAATACAGTTTACTCTATGTCGCCTTTAAACGTTATTATCAAAGCCATCTTATTGGGCTTCTCGTTTTAATAAGGTGTAAATATCTGCCAAATTGTATATCATTTCCAGCGTATCCATTAGGTTTATTTGTATGCGAAACTGGTATTGAGTTTGTTTGAAATATTAAATCCCTAGATATGCTTTCATTAGGTCAAAGACAGTTCGAGAAAGAGGTTCATCCTTGTTAAACCCATGTGGTGATTATAATCTGTATGATCGTACTCAAAAGATGTATTATGTTTTAATGCAATATTTGAATCCGATTTTATTTTAAGTTTCCCAATAGCTTTGTACATTTTATAGTACATGTAGTTATAACAATAGTGTTTTTCTATAAATAGACTTGATTTTTATTTCATATATAAACAAATATGCGGACTGTAGAGTGTGTTGATAAATTATTTATATAATTACTATGATAGCTTTCACTTTGTTAAATTTTGGTTTATTATCCATGATTAACTGCGATTGCTTATAAATCAACCACCAGTTTCTAGTCAGTAGGCATACAGCCCGAGCGAAAACAGTAGAGTGAATGAAAATGCGTAAAGATATGTCGAACATTGCTTATCTCGGATCGTACTGATCTTTACTGCCCGAATTGCAATCGTTCCTATTCGCTAATTAGAACATGACCATGTCTCACATCAGGTTTATCCACGTTAACAAAACCTTGGCCTTCATTTAAACCCGTCTATATTTTCATTTAACATTAAATATTAAAAACAAAATTCTTAAACACGGTTCAATTGTGAGCATTCGCGTTATGGTAAAAATCGTACGAATTATTCCACGAAAAATGCATAATATTTTTTTATATATATCAGGTTTACCTTTCCCCAAAATGTAACCGGTTAACTGGTCGTTTCGCTAGGTTAACCGGTTAAACGGTTAACCTCTTGCATCACTAATATTTTCATTTAATATAAATTATTAAAAACACAAATCTAAAACAGGGTTCGATTGTGAGCATTCACGTAATGGTACTCGTGTAAAACTAATTCATTTTGAGCGTTCTGTTACTGTTTTCCTCCGACCTTCAGTGTTGCCGCTACGTAGGCTAGAATGGCATAAGACCCATTTTCGCACGACGCGTCTAAAATTGTATATTGGAAAAGTGGAACTCCAGAAACATTATCAGGAGAACAAATCTTGTAAACATCCGATAGTCCTTAATTTTAAGCAAATTGCCACATGCCTGTGAAACACATGACAGCACAAACAATACGAAGTGTGAATAGATGATCAGCTCATTCAATGTATTTTTAATATTAAAGTCTTGGAAGTACAACATCCCAATGGTATAATTCAAGGGACATTTTCACAGATTTTGGCATGTTTTGAATCGGAACTTAAGATATCCAGTCTAAAACAAAAATAAATTAAAGATAGAAAAAAAGATATCCATACCTAGGCTCGAACCACTGACCCTTGGAGTATGAGTCTAGAGCTTAGACCACTCGGCCATCCATGCTAACATTAAGCTGCATATATTTTATTTCTAATATAAGCAATCTTCGCAATGTCACAAAAACAACGTTAACAACAGAACTTTCCAAATTATGCAATCGTTTCGCGTTGCAACGCTTTATAATTTTCAGGGTTTTAAATAGTCAAACGATGCATATAATGTATATGTTAGAGCATGGTAAATGTTAAGTATTACTGTTTCCTAGCAAACAAAACATAACTACAACGAAAATTTGCAAATCTGTTACCATTTGATTCAATTTTGTCAATTTATAAAAACGTGAAAAGGTTCCTTTAAATCAAAATATTGTTGTCTTTGCCAAAGCAGCATGCGGTGACTGCAGCCACTTACACTGTGTTGATGGGCGTGCGCACTGCGGAGATATTGGACACTGCGTTTGTTCTTATTATGGTTCTAATTGCCTTTTTGTTACGAATTTCATCATAGTTTTACAAATGTTTATGAGTCTAAATTCTTGTACACGCTAAGTATGGGCTCAGCATATATTAAGCGGTATATGCACACTTCTACAGGGAAATAGAAAAAGATCAGGGATTTACCTTATAATGAAAAATATAAACGAACATGTTTTCTAAATGTGTCAATTGTACCATTTTGCATTTGAAAACATGTACGTTATTGTATTTACGGTAACAATAACGTAATTGTAAACAAGAATTTGTATTGTGGTGAATGTTGAAACATTGTTATATACGTCGCTCATGTACTCGAAACATGTTAATACTTTGTAATTATTAACAATTTCTAACGACGAGAGAGCGAGAGAGAAAAAAAGGTGTAGTTAATTAATATCTGACATAAACATGATTTAAAATAAGGGTAACGTGCGCTCCTAGCACTGACATACGCTGTATGTCATGGGGAAGAATACGTTGATATCACATAAGAGTCGTGTATCCTAAAACCAGTTGTTTTCATCATCAGCCTGTTCCTGATAATTTTCGAAAATAAATAGTCGAATAGTCGATAAATCTCGGGGCTCCTTTCCTTAAATATGAATCTTCAACTGTTCAAGGGCATTTTAAGTTTATAGACCATCACTACTTTCTTCGCGACGTTCACAAAACATCGTCAAGCTGGAACACTGCGCTTATCTAATGTAAATGACAAACAAATCGGTTCTTTTAAAGTTGGTCGAATGCCTAATGCATTAGTAATACAATCTCTGTTGCTTCAGGTCAGAACATGGAATTTTAACGCGTGATAACACGCCACGATTTTGTGACAAAGTCGGTTCGTCATCCTGAGAACGGACACGTGTTGTCGAACGGTATATAAATCACGACGGCCGTGATTGCCATTTCATTACATACCTGTATTTGAAACATCACAGAAATGAAGGTTGCGATCGTGTTCATGGTGCTTGCAGTCGTTGGTATGATTACATTTTTGTTTTTGAAATATTTTGGTGAATTAATGATTGACTGTTTTATTTCAATAGTATAAATAGTCTAATAGTATACCACGGCATGTATCTTTTTATGCTTATTTCAATCACAGGTGGAAGTAACGTACCCTGGATAGTATATTCAAATAAATATATAAAATCATGTTTAATGAGAGAAAAAATGAAAAAAAAGCGAAAAAAAAATCCCCACCCTCTGATATTAAAATCATAATGATTTTAATATCAGAGGGTGGGGATTTTTTTTTTTTCGCTTTTTTTTTCATTTTTTCTCTCATAATGATTTTAATATCAGAGGGTGGGGATTTTTTTTTCGCTTTTTTTTTCATTTTTTCTCTCATTAAACATGATTTTATATATTTATTTGAATATACTATCCAGGGTACGTTACTTCCACCTGTGGCGTGTACTTGGTATTATAAACTGGTGAATTTAACAATGTTATGTGTCTGCGGTGTGTGCTCTTTTGAATGTACCTCTATCAACATAATGTTACAAGTATTTTATTAATCATTATTCACACTAACGAATGATTTTCTGGAAACGTATCTAATAGTTCCATTTCCGAATAGAATAAGTTAAAATTACTAATAAAAGTAGCATACATGTGTTCTTATTTAAACATGTACTTAGTTTTTATAAGAACCATATGTACATTATCAGCAAATGGTTTTATCATTTAATGTACAGTATAAGATGAAAAGCCATCAGCATTTAAAGATATAGAAACACTGGAAGCGCTTACGCGGGAATGGTCGCTAAAGCAACCAACACCAAACATTGTTTTTAACTGTAAATACATATTTAGTTTCTGTGTTAAATTAAATATCATTTGAGACTTTTTTTTTAAATATAAAACGCCAATCCGATGAATTCTGAATTAGCCCTACAAAACTAAAACTTAGCGCGTGTGTCTGTGTGTATCCGAAGTTTATAAGGTCCTCCCGCGCATGAGGCTGCATTTCATGTGTAACCGGAGTGTGTCCTATCAATCCTACCTAATTTACTTACTAAACACACGAAAAATGGGACCAAATTTGAAATAAAGCTGCAATTTTCAGATATTTAGTTTTTCCTAAACTATTTCAATTGTGATCTTGCGTTACGGAGTGAAGCCGAAATACCCGGAGGAAACTCTACTTGTCCGGTATGGTGACTACCAACCAAACGCACATGCTTCCGGGAACGGGGATTGAACCCGGGCCGCGTAGGTTACAAGCGCTGGTACCAACCAATGCGCTAACCGGACAGCATAAATAATTAGCAAACCCTTAATGATCGTACACACTGTTCCAGTTGTTGTCCGCGGCCAGTCGTGCACGGGCCTCCTGGGAGCCGACGCTTGGTGCCAGAGTGACCCCACCCTGGTGTGCCACGGTGGAGACGTAGAGAAGTGTTCTGGGGGATTCTGTGTGTGCGAATCTGGTGAGGGCGGTCTGATATTGAAAACGAATCAATGAAAGTCCCGGTACATAAGAAAAGAAACTTATTTATGTTTATGAAACTGTATGTAAATGTGAGTAGAGAATCTCATCCAATTGCCAATACAACACCACACGGTACGAACAGTAAGAAATAAACATAAAACAAATTGTTGGCTGCGTGAAATGGTTCATTTAAATAGATAACTAAAGAAGTGTTGATAATCTAAAATATGTCAACCGGCGACTACCATAAATAATCAGTATAACTTCGAAATAATGATGAAGTATTGATTACAACAGTTTGTGGCAAGCAAGTAGTAAAGGCTGTGGCGTAGATTCATTAAAAGACGAATGCGCATTATGCAATTAACCGATTTCTTTATATATGACTAGCGGATGATTACAAGAGTTTTTCTCCTGATAGGATTTGGGGATTTTTATTATTGTTATGTCTATTTATAAATCTATATTTCGTTTATATTTATCATGCACAGTATAAAACATTATCATGGCAATAACACCAATGTCGCATGTGACACCATTGCAGCGTGCGGTGACTGCAGCCACAAGCACTGTCAACATGGGCATGCGCACTGCGGAGCTGCGGGACATTGCGTTTGTCAGTAAACCTGTTGTGGTCACGAGTAGTAAAACATTATTTAAAATATATGTGTTGAGTTCTATTTCATTATCTACATCATGGCCCAGTATCATGAATATTCTTCTCCGAGGGTGAGATTTTAGTTTCCACTCAGTTTTATATTGAGAACGTCGGTCAGCTTTCGAACAATCTCAAATCTCAGCTATCAGAATATGCACATATTCCTCCTCAAACTCATTGTATGAGTCGGACTCAAACCTCAAAAAGCCTTTGTGAACACCAAATGAGCATGATGGTCAAAACTCAACTCAAAAAATGAGTAAAAAACCTAAGTTGAGTCCGAATATTGACTTACGTATGTTCGAGATACTATGTCCATAATGGACGATTAAGGGATATTAATGTTGTATCGATCGCGCAGTAGGTATGACGTAGATTTAAACGATGAAAGTGTTACTTTTCTGGTATTGTATTCTGGTTGATGAAAACAAGGCAAAGCCGCAGAGTAGATCATTTATAATGACAATTAGGAAAATAGCGCCATTTGAGCTTTACATTATTGAGTAAAGTATATATGACAACGTGTATTATGCACGATGCTTGTTGTTTTACTCTTTGCACATTATTGTGATTTTCACTGGGATATTTGTGTCGTGTTCTGAGAAAACTGGGCATAATGCTTGCGCGTAAAGTGTCGTCCCAGATAAGTCTGTGCAGTCCGCACAGGCAAATCAGGGACGACACTTTCCGCTTTTATGACATTTTCCGTTTAAATGATGTCTCTTCTTAGCGAAAATCCAGTTAAGGCGGTAAGGGTCGTCCCGGATTAGCCTGTGCGGACTGCACAGGCTAATCTGGGACGACATTTTACGCACATGCATTATGCCCAGTTTTCTCAGAACACGACACATATATGCATTGATATATAGAGAATAACAGGTTACTGCCTGATCGTTTTGTAATATATCAGGCGAGGCTTAGAATAAAATAACGGCGAGGCTTTGCCGAGCCGTTATTTTATTCGTGCCGAGCCTGATATATTACAAAACGATCAGGCAGTAACCTGTTTTTCTGTTTATCATACCTCTCTCTAAGTCCCCATTTTAAAAGAAATAATTAAAACAAAATCGCTACGACGCTGCATTTTTAGCGGGAATGAATATCATCGTTGACGTTTGACTTGTTACTAATGACGTCATGAGCACTTGCGCTTAATATTTGTAAAATATGTTTTTCGCTGTTTTGTTTGCTTTTTGTGTCTAAAATATAATACATCCTGGTATCAACGTGTTTGTTTTGTT
>VMBQ01018472.1:229786-279995 GCA_007657795.1 Dreissena rostriformis | reverse complement strand
CAATAAAACAAAAACTTAAAACTAATCAAATGGCTATTTAAAACAGCAAACAAACAAAAACATGAAAAATAGAAACAAAGTAACAATCAATGTAATTTGGCCCCTAAACTTGCCATATAGCACGAGGTATATGCTTACAGATTTGGTCAAACGTTTGCCTTTTGAAACACACATGTCAGTATATGAAATTAAGTTACAGAAAATGGACACTCAATATTTATTGAACACCAACAGGGAAAAAAAACAGTACCAAGCTAGCAGAATCTAAACTTCTAAAGAGTCAGAAGAGATATCATTCAAACAAGAAATGTGTTTGTCGGAAACACTATGTCCCCTTCTGCCCTGCTTTGAAGCTATATATTTGACCTTGAAGGATGACCTTGACCTTTCACCAATTAAAAATGTGTAGCTCCATGAGATACACATGCATGCCAAATATGAAGTTGCTATCTTCGATATTGTAAAAGTTATGGCAAAATGTTTAAGTTGGAGCAAACAAACCAACAGACCAACAGACAGGGCAAAAACATTATCTCCCCCACTATAGTGGTGGAGGACATAATAAAAATTGCTTCATTAAAATTCTGACCAAAATTGAGGTCTTATATATTACATGCGTTGGCAACTAAATGGTAGTATTTTCTCAAAGTAATTGCACAGCTTATAGTCTGGAATTCTCTACGAAGTCTAAAGAAGTTAAATGAATACCCTAGGTTACCCTAACCCTCTAACCCCCCNACCCCCCATGCGCATTACAATACCAGGCCTCGCTCGTTGTAGTTGTCCGCTTCCCATGCCATTAGCCCTCCCGTTATCACTTATCCAACACATTTCCTGTAACAAATGCAAAACATAATCATATATTTCACAATCACACTATACAAACAACACATAATTATTTTCACAATAGATGTTTAAGGTAGTTCAACTGTAATGGGCAATTTTCCCAAACCCATTTAAAGTATTAATTTCATAAACCTCATACCATATATGGCCTTATAACACATTTTTAGGGTGGCTTTCCATGCAAACAATTTTATTGTGATTTTTTCTGTATGATGACCCACAATTTGAATTTTCTCCAATCTTGAATTACCAAAAGGGATAAAGAAATTCAATAAACTCGTATGTTTTAGAATTTTTTTTAGACAATTTTGGTACGGTATATTTAGTACAGGATATGATAGAAGATAATAAAATCATATAATACAAGACGATTGAGAGATAACAATAATGAAGAAAATTTGATTTATTATGTAAGGTCCTTCAAAACAATAAATTCCACCCGTGTATGCAAAAACGACCCATGCAAAATTATCATTTTTTTTAAATAGTTATATATAAGATTCTTTAGAAAGTGAGCATTTATATTTTATCAGAGACATGTGATAAGCTTAAATCGATAAAAAAAAGCAATTTGCCCGTGTATATTGTGAAAAATCTACTAAAATCTAATATGACTATTAGAAATATTTTGAAAGAAATTCAAAATAAAAATAATGGCAAATGGTCGAAGTAAACAGAGTGCATAACATTTACCAATTCAGTTAACACCTTCAATGTTCTCACTCACTTAATTAATATATTAAATACATTATGCAGTTTATGCTAAATCTGCCAATGAAGGGATGGCATTGGTGAGGTGGGGGTGGGGATGGAGGCATGAGTAGGTCTAAAAACTGAAAATATAAACAATGATCATTATGAGCAACTAAGCACACATTTTTAAACTTTAAGTCAATGAATCATTCTTTGACAGCCACTTGTATTGACACTAGCTGCACAACTTGTCCATTGACTGTCATCGTCCCATCAGTCATAGAAATGCCTGTAACCTGACCAGTTATTAGTTCTGCATAATTATTAAAAGTAAAGTTGTTAGTTTCATAGCATACTGAGTCCAGAAGTTTCTAGGTCAAATGTAATAATGGTTGGTTTCCCTGGCAAGATTACTGGTTTGAAGATTACCTCAGGTTTCATATCTGGTATTTGCTCTTTGTCGGGGCTGTCTATGGCGCTATACCTGTGCAATAAACAGCTGATAAATAAGGTTTGGAATGCACATTTTTATTTAAGCAAGAAAACAGTAAACCAGTTCCAATCACCATGTTCATTGAAATGCAAATAGATGCATTTAAAAAAGTACCAACAAGTAAAAAAATAATGATAATTTGATTTTATGGTAACAAAAAAGCCCCACTTTACACTATGTTGATGCCCAAAATCAATCTGATCATTATAAATATTAACATCCATGTACTTGTCAATAATATAACAATACAATTATCCGTTAGGTCAAAGTGATGTAATGGATATTGTGTCTGCCTAGCGATTGGGAGGTCTTGGCTTGGATCCCCAATCAGTGATTGTTCTCATGATCCCCTTCAGAGACACCAAGTTCTTCCCACTGAACTGACTCAAGCATCTTAATAGGCTTTCGATGCATTTTCCTAGAAATTAACAATCAACATAATTTTATAGAAAAGTTTTAAAATATTTAAGATTTATGAAAAGATTAAACGGTTTTAAAAGATAAAATATTTGTAAAAAGATGTAAAAACAATAACTTGGCCCATTCTAAATTTTTAAAACAATAACGTGGCCCATTCTAAATTAAATACTTGTTCTACAAAAAGTTAGATTACATTTAATTTCAAAGCCCAAAGTTAAATTACATTTTCGATTTCAATAACTTTCTTTATACACAATTGTTGTAAAAGGTTGGAAGCCTTGCAACACAGAAAAACATTTCATTGCCATTCAAATACAGAACTTTCTCCTCTAAGTTCGCGACAGGAACAACTTCCTTTTGCCCTTTGTGTTCCACCAGAATTAAATGAGTTAGATTGTCGTGTAGAAACCCAGTCACTTTAAGATTTTGAGTTGATGCAAAAATATGCTTACTTCATCATATGCAAAGTAATCAACTGACTTAACTGATCCGTTGGTCAGTAAAACAGTGTGACAGTTCCGTTTCTGCATTCGCTGGTAACCGGTAGAAGATCCCGGCTGTACATTTTCCGCACTTGCATGCGGAAAAGGAGTAAAAATATGTGGAATTATGAAGAAAATATGCGGAAAAAGATTAAAATATGTGGACATTTGATTTTTTATGAGATTGCGGACAAATGTCTGCATATAATTTAC
This sequence comes from Dreissena rostriformis, assembly GCA_007657795.1. Lineage (NCBI taxonomy): Eukaryota > Metazoa > Mollusca > Bivalvia > Myida > Dreissenidae > Dreissena > Dreissena rostriformis. Next base: position 276,848 of record VMBQ01018472.1, on the reverse strand, counting down.
ATGCTGAACAAAATTCGTCGGCATATTTTTGCAGACATTTTGTGTTTATATGCGGAAAGTAGATTTCTGTATGCGGAAAGCTTGATTTTGTATGCGGAAAATACACTTTTATATGCGGAAAGTTAGGACTTAGTTTATTTCAGGCTATTTCACAGTCAGATTTGTGCGGAAAACAGTTTGTCAAGTATTCTGGACTTATGCATTTTCGCAAAAAAAATCTGAGTGCTGTTTCAGACAAAATTTAATTACCTCTAGAAAGCATAATTTTGATCAACAGGAATGGAAGCAAACACATATTTAATTTTAATTAATCATTAAATTACTTCAATTATTTTCATTAATATTTCAAATGATTTAAATTAATATTTCTTTATTCAAGTTATACAATTTGAAGAATAAAGCAGAATATTGAAATAAATTTTAAACTTTTTACAAGATAACTGAATTTACATCAATTGCATTTTTCGACTGTTTTTAGATCAATTTACATTTTAAAAAATTAAACAAGGTTATTGTTCACTAATACAAGTCATCTGTACATATTTGTTGAATTTCTACAGTTTCATGCATGTTCTGCTAAATTGTTCTATTCCTTATGAGTTTCCTCTGTTGTTTTGTCTGAGTGCCCAAGAATGGATATCCTTTGTCTTGTAGAATCTTGCGGCAAGTAAGTTAAAATTCAAGAATTAAGATGGGAATTATAATTTACATCGAATACATATATTTTCAACACTTTACATTCAATTCACCTTATAAATATTTCAATAATTAACTGATATTTCACTTCTCACTTTTTGCTATGTTCTATTCTCAATGATTTAATTATTTCATAATATTTTACTTAACCTTTCTGCCATATAATAGTACTTCCAGTAGTTATTCACTTTACATAAAAAATGAATATTCTCTGCATTCCACGTGTCTTGAATACTTAATTAAATGAATTCATAGTTTTTATTTCACTTTTCACATGTCAGTAAGTTCTAACAGTCTTTTTAGCTCACCTTTCACNCGATTCAGGGCCATCATGGCCCTCTTGTTTTTATCAATCTGTTTCCATATTGTTTGGAAGTTTTGTGCAGTATGTATTGTCTGCTACATTCATGACAATAAGGGGTTCCTGCAGCCTTTCAATTTTCATCGCTGTGTTACTTCCCCTGAAAAAATATTACACATTTTATTGTATGTCATGTACAAGATATGATTGTAATACAAAATATGAAACAGGCTGGTGTACATGTAAATATTTGTTTTACTTTAATTAATTATTAAAGCTTCATACAGGTACGAATAAGAGATTCATGCAAAGTTGTTAAGGTCGCCGACTCCATGCCCCTCACCGCTGTACAGAGCATTACTTTAGTAAATCTCGTTACAAAAGCAAGACACGATTATAGAAGGTTTGATCTTAGCGCAGGGTCTCAAATCATTCATGTGAAGAAGGTATTGAACTGCCTTACTTAACAATCAATTGATCTAAATATTTGTGATTATGTTAACATTACACTAAACAAGAGGAATGTCCTCGCATATATACCTTTCATACTTTCTAATATGTGGCACTCTGTTTGCCAGAATCAGAGCTGTGCCTCTTAATAGCTGACCAACGGCATACAGCTTCTGTGTTGGTACATGCATAATGTATCGCATCACTTCAATTGCTGTTGGACAGTCAACGGAATCAGGAGAATTGTGTAGGAGTTTTGTTTGTTCACTTTTGAGCACTTCTTGCTGTACATCAAAAATCCATTTCTCGAAATCTTATTTTCACACCATATAGTCTTGCTTAGCATACTCACCATTTTCTTTTCGGAGGAATTGTTGTTCATCTGCATCCAGTTTCCTGTACGGCTCTTTTTTAATGACTGTACATTGTCTGGCATTGTTGGCATTCCTGTGAATTTTGTTTTCCAACATGTTTTGAAGAAAATGGCTGGTTTTGTATTCTTCTGGTAAATCTTGAGCTTTGAGGTTCACTCTTTTATGGGACTGCAGGTGCCAAAACACATCTTTACACACATTGCCCTTGCCATGGATACTGTTGATGACATTACCATTATATGACTTGAAGGGAAAGCAGGACCAACTCCATAAAGGTCTCCATTTTTCAACCAGAGCAGGTAAATGCAGGATGTTGTGGACATTCATGCTCATATATCTAATGCCATACAGAGCCTGAACATTTTTGACGAAGGTTCTCATGAGTAGGTTGGCTCTCTGGAGATCTTCTGGTGCAATTCCTTCTTGAAGAAGAATGTAGGTGCCCTCAACAAGACAGTGAGTGAGAAATGGTTCAGTCATTATATCTTTCAGACAAGGACGAGAGTAAAACAGAAGCCAATGCCTGACTTCGGAGGCCTTCCAGTCATGGTGGTGAGAGCTGACTGACCTTGGCCTTCTGTGAATAAAGTAAGAAGGAAAGATCTTTGTCAATCTTTTGTCTACCAAGTTGACATTATCTCCCAGGTACCATTCTTCTTTGTTGTTCTTGTTGTCGAACCAAAGTTCCAATACTTTTTGGTGACACCCAGCAGGATACCTTGCAGATCCATTGTGGCCACAAGGAGCATGATTTTGGATGTGAAAGTGTTAACTGTTACTGTTTTTAAGTTGAATCCATCTCTGTATAAATCAAGCATGTCGGTCACAAATGGCTGAAAAAACATCAGCATATTTGGTTTACCCACTCCCTGACATATTCCCCACGGTATCACATTCTTCAAGTAGAATCTCTCCTTTGGCGGAAGTTCATTGATGAGGAGGTAGATTGGCCTTAGTGATACAGAAGAACTTTTGAACAAACCCACTACATTAGTAAACATTGAAAAGGTTATGTTTGTAGACTCGTGTAGAAACCATCCAGGTTCTTCCAGCTTCTCATTCATCTTTATTCTAAAGATCTTCTGAAGCGAACAGTTTTCTTTCCCAGTCTGCTTGGCTACTTCATCCTGAAGGACTGGGTCTTCAACTGTGTGTACTTTTCCAAGCAGACTGCAAACATTACGTTCCCTTCTGGCCTTGATCCTTCTACCGGTCCCAAGCATATCTTACGTGAACTCACGAAGATCTTTATTTACAATTTGCTCTGCCTCACTGTGCATTTTTTTTTCATTAGTAAAGTCTACAGCAGTTGCCGACNAGTCATTTAAAAAAGATCAATATTATTTCGGTATCGGATTTTCTTTTATTATATGCGATAATTATGCTTTGAAAACAATATTTTTAGTTGATTTACAATGCTTTTGCACGAGGTACCTTACCAAATCGCATTATGAAGTGATTTTTTGTTGAAACAATCTAAGATCAATCATCATTTTGACATAAAAAGCTTGCACACACGTGGCTATTTCTTCCTTTACCGCTTCCGATTTTAAATTTTAAAATAGATTGTTTTACTCCTCGTTGTTCACTATATTAAAGTATCAAGTGGCATATTATTTTAGCACAAGTTACGGATTACGCAAATAGTTGTTTGTCGATATTTTTGCTTTGCCGGACGACTGTCGAAACTGCCCAAACAAGGTGTAAATACTGCAACGCGTCCATTATATACACATATACTCTTGCAAGTATATTTATGTAATATATAGATATTCACAGGAGTATTTATTTACGTATACGGATGTTTATGTCCGCTTTCCAAAGTCGTTTACAACATGTGTTACCTTTTAAAACTATGTTGCATCACGTAATTTAAATAACTTGCCATTAAGACGTAAACAACATATGTACAAGAATGTCTTGGAATAAATCGACTCACATACAAATGAAAATAAAAATCAAACAACTGTGACTTAAGTTTATATTCGTTTGACATTTAGTGACAAAACATGGAATATGTGTTGGTTACACATTAGATATCATTTTGGTATATCTGATTGCTTTCATCGAATTACTTGTAAAATCATCATTTGTCTGCTGCTACCATATATGAGTTACTTAAACCAATAAACAGAAAACAATATTTATAGGCCATATTTCTTAATTATCGGATGTTTTAAACATCCAAATGCTTCTATTAATTGACATTCGTATACTTCAAATTTGAATGAAGAAATGATTGTGGTCTACACAACTCAAATTTAACAGATGTAGTAACTATCTAAAAGATAAATCAGATCGGGTAATGATTGAATAAAGATGAACCAATTACCTGATATTGAAAAAAACGACATGCATATGCATCTAAATCCTAATATGTTATCATGTGTTAACATTAAATTTGGATTGATAATGATGCAATTATTTATTCTGTGTTACTAAGGCTTTACTTAATTATTACTTTCTTTAATGCGGCGAGTTCGCTTTTTTCGACTAAAGTCCATTAGTCCGACGTAATATTCGTTTTGCAAATTTGGCGATTAGACATAAATCTTCATTAGACAACGTCCATACTGCTGTTGTTACCATTTTTTTATCCGTATATCCAGGAAGTAAACTTTGAGCTCAAACGCCAAATCAAATGATGGCAAGAGATGGGATTTAAATAGGTAACAACCAAAATCAGTCAAAATAAACATGTATTTTGCACTGACATATACAAGAAAATACTGTGCAATTAGTATTTATATTTCTACTGTTCAGATGCCTAGCATTATGTCGAATCATTAGAATAAGTAAGCTTGTAATGTTTTACCTTTACATTAAATGTATCATAAAACTATGTTATACTACTGAAATATGCCTCTTATATGTTTCAATACGTGCTTTGACCAGACCATCCAAACTATTACAGACGTCATTTAAGACAATCAGAACTCAGTCCTCGTCCGCATGACCATTATTCATCGCCTCCTAGCGTCCGTTCTCTTAACAACATGTTGCTGCCAATATTGACAATTAATTTAATCCTAGTATACTTAGGTCATACATGTCATGGACTGAACTATTAACATATTCCGATGGCAGAGAAACATATATTCAGCTTCACATTGATATATATATTTGCTTTTTGATCAAACCAATAGAACCTATGTATACACTATATGAACATTTACTTCTGAATCAATGTCAAACCGCGATCGAACAATTTATTACGGAAGTAATACAACTGGTGTGCATGGTTCAAAGTTATCGGTATGACACTTCTGTACTTGAGAACAGTTCATGACATGCACAGTGGATCATTGGAAAATTGACTGATTATCACAACATGGTTCAATCGAGTTACAAGGCGCAAGGGACGTGGCGCTGTTGATTGAAATTATTTCAATTGCTGCAGCAATCCACATGTCAGGGAAAAAAAGGGTTAAAGTAATACCAATATTGAAATCTTTTATGGAGATTTTGTCGGACGAATATTTCATTATTGCGTACAATGAAGTACATTGTTGTTCTATTGCGTCCTCTATAAGAAAAATTGAGAAATACACATATAAGTCACGTTTACAAACAAGGACAAAGTATTTGATGTTTTTACATTCATCAATAATACCAGACAATCTGTTTTGAAACGTCTTGCAAATTTTTGTATTGCAGCAATATATTGATTCCATGCGTCTCTTTTTATAAAAACAAAGATACGGTATTCTGTCTCGTTTTTTGCTAAATCAACATTGATCAGCTTTCTGGAGAGTAAATGGGGCTTACTGTGCTCCAGAAAATGTACTATAGTTGGGAAGTTAGAGTTCAAAGCAGACCACAAATTGGACTTATAAAGTGTCGTGCCAATTAGTTTCAATTTTGAGTTCTTTAACTTAAATTGTTTAAGTGCGGTGTTCATTTCATTACACAAACACAACTCAGACATTCTTACCACAGTTTTATTTTCCTATAAGGACATTAATTAAATATAAAATATAGACAATGTATGATGAGCCTGAACAACTGTCAAAACGTTGCACTAAAATTCATGCAGAAGACAAAAAATACCCTTATTAATTACATTTACCAAACAAAGACACATTTACATTTTACCAATTGCTGGGCGCTTCATTTTCCATTATTTTAAGTACATCGCATTTAACAAGAAGGACCGTACATGTATATGCTGTTGCGATACGATCTTGATTCCTAACGGATATAAAATGTTATAAAACCATAAATATTCTAAAAATATTGGCGTTTTATAGCCGACAATAGCTTACACAAAAACCCGTTATGTTTTATATGTCTACCGTGTATTCCTATTTATAATGGTTTAATTCAAATTCACATAATACAATATTATTATAAATTTAGAAAACAATCTTAATATGTAAACGTATTTATTTTAGCGATTTTATGATAAGAGATAGCAAATATGAAGATGATTAAAGCACGTCGTTAAAATAATGCAGGAAGACGAAACCATGATTTAACCAAAAACTAGAGCTTGAAGCCTTTAATTTAACACGAACTGCATAATGCAATATTGGAATAACATTACTCTTCTACCTCATCACAGTTTTTGTCTTCTCTGTTTGTAAATGACATCTGTATCGCAATGTTATAAGTCAGTGGGAAACGATGCGCTTAATTGACTGGAAATGGTAGAGGAAGCAAAGGAAGCGACATCCGTCGTCAGAGCGACTGTGCATGCATGTTTATGTGAAATAAAAGTCAGAGTCAAAGGACAAACGTACAATAAAAAAGACAAAACGAAAAGAATAGATCACAATAAGATCACTATCTTACAGCTGCATGTTAACCGATTGCATGACCCTGTCGCTCGAAGAAACACATTAGTAGTGTATTTGATATGACATCAAATGTCATTGACAGTATTCTCGAATATCACACTAAACAACCCAAACTAACGCATTTGTATTCAAAGCCAGTGTATGTCCTACTAATAGCCAAAAACAGAAAACCCAATCAGTTGCATCCAAAAGTCTTCACTTATTACACAGTTTGCACTATATTTATGAAGACCTCAATTGAGAGTAATTTAATTTATACTATTTTCTTTGTAAAAGATTTTATATTGTTTTATTTATACTATTCCACTTGAGGATGTGTAAGAACAGATGTTCAAACAAAGTTTCATGAAGATTGGACCAAAAATATGCGTTCAACGTTATTAACAATGTTACAATACTACCATATAAGAAAATATGCCTCGTTTTCTGGCGGCCAATTTTTAAAACGGACCAGAGCCATTTTCGAACTCAGCTGAGATATCATTTGAACAAATGAGAAATTTTATCACGAAAAAAACGTTTCTGAAGTGCATTATCACTGCTTACTATCTGCCAAAGCATCTTACATTTTGCCGAAAATATGTTGTGGGATTACGTATCATGATTCATTGTAATTGTTGCGTAGCTACATGTAGCGGGTTGTAGGGAATTTATCTCACATACTATGTATATAAGTTTGACTTGGAATTTGCTTTCATTAAATATGTGTTCTCGATAGTCGTTTTAAATCATGTCTTGCCTGTTACATTTTGCTTTTAGTTAAAAAGTGAGTTATACTAACCTAGAAAAGTAATGGTTCGTTTCAAGGCAGATTGATTTTTATCATTTGATTTGGTTGATGCAAAATGGCTGATAAATTTATAAATTAGCACATCGTTATTAAACCTGCCCAAATATATCACCACGAAGCATTTATACGCCCAGTATTATCCCATATTCCATGCAAGGCAAGAGAGAACCATTATCAAGATCCATATAACGAACAAAATATTTTACGCACTTCAAATTAAAAACCATGCCGAAACCTCTAAAGCTCAAACTAAATGGCAAAACCTTCTTGGAGAAACAGAATTTAATTGGAAACAAATATTTATCATGCCATGTAAATCAACTACTGATAGCACACTAAGAATTTTCAATATAAATACATTCAGAGAATCATAGCTACAAATAAATATCTTTTTAAGTGCAACCTATCCAACACAAATCTATGTGATATGTGTAGTGAACATATTGAAACAATGGAACACCTTTTCTGGGAGTGTAAACATATTCAAACTCTATGGAATCAATTGACAACCTTTCTAGAGAAGCAAACATTACATGTTAAACTATCTCTCTTAGACATCAGTCTAGGAGTAAATACCTTAAAAATACCAGAGGTTAATAACACCGTGAACTACATAATAATATTAATGAAATATTTCATATTCAGCATGAAATACAGAAAACAAACACCTACAATGAACTGTTTTATCAATTATTTAAAACTTAATACTCATCAATGATACACTTCACATATTTGAACATAAATGGGAACACATTAAACTTTCATAAACAAGCCCAGTTTTTGCTTTTCTACCCACTTTATGCAACTCAGCTTTAATCTTTAATCTTTACTCCCTTTTTTTAATCTTAAGGAAACCACAAGGTCAAGTGAACCCACATCGAATAGTATAGACCAGGGATCATATTTTCCCACAACATCAATCGGTCTGGATTTAAATTGGGGATAGACACATCGCGGATGCCTTCCTGGGCCACTCCACTCCATATTGCCTTATCAGCTTCATTCAAAATTGAAGTTATTTTTCTTGGTTTACATGGATCACCAACAGGAAATGTTTTTGTGTGTCCTTTTCCTTTTTGAACAACAAGACCTGGGGTTTCGCAAGTAACACATCCAAACTGGCCATTGTGTGGGACCATCTCCATGACCTGGGATTTAGCCTGTAGATCCATCGTTACACATGTCAGGGAAATGTCTACGTTGTTTCCATCTTGACGAAGGGAATTAGCTCTTCTGTAAGAGGTTTGAGGAAAGACCTGAATAGAATATCGGCTTCCCTCTTCCTTGCCAGATCCCACACACAATAACATTCTGCATCAGAAACCTCTCTAACAGTTTCAATTGATTTATTACAAGGAAAACTGGCCAGAGGCTGACGGACGATGAACAGTACAGAGGCACCTCATCTGTGGTCATGGTAATAGTAATCGGTCTATTTTTTAACAGAATTACATTTCTGTGTAATATGTCAAAGATCTGAGAACAAAAAGCAGATGTTGCGAAGTATGTCTTTGGTCTTTTCAGATGTTGATTTTCAACCAGTCCACTGTAGCGTAAACCAGTGCATTGTGGGGAAACGCACTGCTAGATGTCTGCATCTTCCGGAATAAAGCAGGAACAGAGTTCACAATAATCAAAAGTTGTTATATTAATTTTAGTTAAGCTCTCTTTCGTCTAAATAACTGATAATTCTGTGTTACCAAACATTTTAAACAGTTGAATTAGTTGTTCAGAAGCAGTTCCTGTCAATTGCATTTTTGATAAGTACGAAAGAACTGCTAAACATATTTCTTGATTTGATCCAGCAATTCTGTTAGTTGCAGATGTTTGGGTTGCAGAATAGTTTGATATGCTGTCTAATGTTGAGCAGGCATATATTTTTTCTGGTTTGCGGACAGTCCTGTCATCGTCATCAATCTGTTTCTCAACAACTTCTGTCTGATACCTAATCCTAGTCCTTTAAGGCACTGGTACAGATTCATCTAAGTCATATGTCTTGTACATTCCTCTTTGGTTAGCAGATCACCTTCAAATATAACAAAATAGCATTTTTTTTTATTGATAATTAATATTTCCTTAAATATGTGTGTTTTAATAACAGCGTGCTGGTTTCGGCACATTCCAACATTCCCAGGTTCAATTAAATTCCTTTCTAGTACACACAATAGACCAGTTGATTGTTATTGTTTACATTCTGAATTTTCCGCGCATGCGCACTGACTGGTTGGCAAAAAGTACTGGTTGCAGTAACGCAAAACATGTATAAAGGGCGTTTGTTAAGTCAATCGATCAATAAAAAGAATCCGATGTAAACATTAAAAACTTAATTATAGTGCAAATATAACATATTTGGTACAAATAAATGTATATTCATAAATACAATTTCCTCTTTGTAAAAATACTAATTATTTATTAGCACAGAGTAAAGGTGGTCGGAAGACTGCATGAATATATACTGACAATTTTACATAACAAAACAATAAATTAGCCGTATTTTTTCTTAAAGTAAGACTTTAATAAATGATATTTCAAATATAATAACACATATAATAATTTTATTATACCCCATTACCATTGGTAATAGGGGCTATATAGGAGTCACTTTGTCGGTCGGTCGGTCGGTCGGTCTGTCCCGAAAGCTTGTCCGGGCTATAACTATGTCATCTATCAAGGGATTTTAAAATCATTTGGCACATTTGTTCACCATCATTGGACGGTGTGTCGCGCAAAAGAATTACGTCAATATCTCCAAGGTCAAGGTCACACTTTGAGGTCAAATGTCAANAACATGTTTTATTGAAGCAACAGTTACAATATTTTAAATTTATAGTTATTAAACACTTTATTATTATGATTAAACTGGCTAATATCTATACACCATATAGTTTCTGTTAATCCATTTCGGACAAATGTGTTCATAAAAAAAAAATGTTAACATGTTTTATTGAAGCAACTGTTAAGTATTTTGGCTTTAAAATTTGGCTTTAATGACTGCTCAATATGCCAAGAGATGACATAATGGTATCATAAATTGTCGTCTGCAACATGTGGTTTATGGAGGGACCCAAGTATAGGTCCCAAAGTTTATGACACCATGTTTTGTTTGTAATTTCCTGGACAGTATCCGATCATAACGAGATAATCGGTTTGTGATGAACAAATGGGCAATTACAACGCGTTAAAAATGCTCAAACAAAGAATGTCAAAATTGTTGTGAACTATTAAATAAAAACAATTACATGTATCAAGGGAATTTTTTTAATTGTATTAATGTAAGTTTTTACAGAAATATAATGGTTCAAATCAGTTACTATATGTTGCGTACATAAAATCGATCTATTTGTTGTTTGTTTTCATCCTTATTTGTGTTCATTAATTAAATTAAATTTATTCTGAAAGAATTTCCATTTCTGAGTTATTTTGTTCTATAAAATGGTCGCGAAGATGTGCCAAGTAGAAAGATTATCATTTTATTGGTAACCCCATTCCTAGCTCATAGATTGCGTTCCTTTCCCCGAGTACGTTGTCAGTAAAAACAAATGATAACAATATGATCGTTCCAAAAATGCATTTTCTTGCATGCTTATGTTTTATTACTACATAATTAGTTAGATTATATTTGATATAGTGTATGATTATCAATTGAAACGATTATTATGTCAACCGTCTCTATATATGCGCATATGTGAATTTCACCTCTTTTTGCCAACCAGTTGGCGGAGTTTTAACTTTGCAGGTGCGCGTGACGTCACTCGTCAACTGGTCTATAGTTGCTTGGTCTTATGCAATGTCAACCATTGCTGAGGGCAAACACAACAAAAACTTACTAACATAAAGTAACTAGCCTAATTGATCTAAATGTTAATTTATCATTTCAGTAAAAGAATTTAACCTCAAAATCAATTTCAATTTATTTAACTCTTTGACTCAAGCATTTGGGTCTGTTGAAATATGGGTTGGACTGACAAAGCAACTCATCCTTTTCAGGCCATAAATAAGCTGCTTATCAGTGAAATTAAATAAAGGTGCAACTGTTAATACCTGGCATCTTGTCAGTAGGATGTTTGCTAAGATTTTGGGTCTGCGGAAGTTGCTTGTGTGACAGACTTAAACTGCAGACATGGCAGATCCATTGGCCATGTGAAATTGCAACTGCTGTGTTAAAAAGTTTGTATGACAAAGCTGAATTCTTGCAAAAACTGCAAAATCAGTATTTACATTACATGTTTAATATGTAATTATGTACCTAAAGCACCATTAATAACACAATCTGTAATCCCTCTCCCGTTCAAAGCTCCTTTCCCCAAATAAAGTATATACTGAACTAAGTCCCTTATTATACCCCCACAAACGAAGTTTAGGGGGTATAAAGGAGTGAGCTTGTCTGTCTGTCTGGCTGTCTGTCTGTCGGTCGGTCCGTATTGATTGTCCGCTCTTTAACTCAAGTCTTTCATCCGATCTTCTAGGTGTCTAGGTCAAGTTCGAATATGGGTCATACCGGATCAAAAAAAAAGTCACGGGGTCACTTAGTGCGTTTTAAACATTCAGCATGTTGTCTGCTCTCTTATTCAAGAAGTTTTCATCCAATCTTCACAAACCTGGTCAGAAGTTCTATCTAGATGATGTCTAGGTCATATTCGAATATGGGTCATGCTGGGTCAAAAACTAGGTCATGGGGTCACTTAGTGCGTTTTTTTTAAATTCAGCATCGAGTCCGCTCTCTTATTCAAGTAGTTTTCATCTGATCTTCACCATACTTGGTCAAAAGTTTTATCTAGATGATCTTAAGGGCAAGTTCGAACATGGGCCTTGCCCGGTCAAAAACTAGGTCATGGGGTCACTTAGGGCGTTTAAAACATTGAGCATGGTGTCCGCTCTCTTATTGAAGTAGTTTTCTTCCGATCTTCACCAAACTTGGTCAGAAGTTGTGTATGGATGATCTCTAGGCAAAGTTTCATCATGGGCCATTCCGGGCCAAAAACTAGGTCATGGGGTCACTTACTGGTAGTACGTTTTACACATTTAGTGTAGTGTCCGCTCTCTAATTCAAGTAGTTTTATCTGATCTTCAACACACTTGGTCAGAAGTTGTATCTAGATGATGTGTAGGTCAAGTTCGAACATAGGCCATGCTGGGTCAGAAGCGCTATCATTGTCGTCGTCAGATTAATGCATGACGTTCCCAGAAGCGCTATCATCGTCGTCATCGTCGTCGTCAGATTAATGCATGACGTTCCCAGTAGCGCTGCCATCGTCGTCGTCAGATGAATGCATGACGTTCCAAGTAGCGCTGCCATCGTCGTCGTCAGATTAATGCATGACGTTTCCAGAAGCGCTATCATCGTCGTCACCAGATGAATGCACGACGTTACCAGTAGCGCTGCCATCGTCGCCGTCAGATGCATGCACGACGTTCCTAGTAGCGCTATCCTCGTCGTCATCGCCAGATGAATACATGACACTAACACTAGCGCTGTCATCGTCGTCGTAGTCAGCCTTGTATGGCTGTTTGTCGACATTCATGAAGGTGTCACTGGTCACGTTGACAAATCACTGGTTACCGATAACGTTATCTTCGCCGCTGATTTCAACACTCTGTTGTTCCATATCAGCGTCAATTTCTCCACCGACATCTTAAAGGACGGTGTCGAGATAATTATCCATCTCAAAGTTTAATTCGTTTATTGTGAAGTTTGGCTGGAGCGATGAAAAGTCCTATATTTCTTGCAATACGTCAAAGGTAGAGTCATCACTACTTACTTCTTCGTAATAAGCAGCTGGTGTGGCATTTATTTCCCTCGAGGGTGAAACTGCTTTCTGGTATGCAGCTTGTTTGGCGAAGTTGTGGCACATTATAAGATGCCTGTATAAATAGCCGCGCCTGATAAATCGTTACGAACATGCCTCTATAACACACTTCCAGTTTCGATCTTTGAGAACATGACATTTCTGTTTATGTTTGTACAAACTCCGTTTATGTCTGTACTTGTAACATATATCACACGGATATCTTGTCATTTTTAAACTCTAAGTGGTTTTGACTTTTACAATCAATTTATTTATATACAGTCCATGCATAGGAGTGCACGGCATCCTCGTGCATCGATATCACCGACGGTGCATACGTAAATAAGGCGGTGATATAAGATAAGCTCGTGTATACAAGTTAACACAATATTGCACGGCATCTCCGTGCATACATATAGATATCATCGACAGCCCATTTTACATTTTGTTATGTATAGATACAATACGTTATTTACATCACTACAGGATTCAAATAAGTGTCAAATTAATGTAACGGAACATAACTATTAGACATTTACAACTTTATGTCATACAAATCGATTTTATTCCAAACGTTAATACTAAAATGTATTCAAGTGCACCAACTGTAGTTTACTCTGTCAACATAACAAATTATCACACATTGTTTTTTACTGCGAAAGCTGTACACACGTATATACATGTGAGTATACTGTCCGGTGGAAGTACAATAAAACTTCGTCACAACACATTTTATTGATTTCCCTGTTTGTAGAATTCTGCATTATTTTGCAAACCTCTACATGCCGCTTTGTGCTTCGGACGTTCCACATTTTCAGACGTAACACATTCATCGTGTACATCACTTCTGGCACACGATTCTTCACTGTTGTCCGACGTCTCAATCGGAAATAACAGATTCAATGGTCGTTTCAGAACTCGACCTGAAGATAACTTCACCTCTGCTGATCGAACTTTGTCATCACTACTCATATTTAGTCTAGTCACTCTAGCAATTGTCCAGCAACTTCTTTGCGGGTCATCCTTCACAAGAGTTACGTCCCCTACACTGGGCACACTTTCCGACGTTATTCTTCCAGTGTTTCGTTTTGTTTGAAGTCTCTCTCTTAAGCTTAAGCATCTTTCCATAATTTCCAGAATTTATCCAAGAGCAAGTTACCTTTCTTCCACATATCCAGTAGTTTATCTGCTGAACTTTCACAAGAGACATAATTTCGATCACTCCCCTAACTTCCGTGGAAGGTGCTCCAACTCTTGGATTCAAACTGAGAAAATGCATTGGTGTAAGTGTAATGTTTGAATGAATTTCATCACCAACATACACAAATGGTCTGGAGTTTACTACTTCTTCAACTTCTTTCAACACTGTGAGCATTTGTACCATTTTCAATAGTTTTCTACCTAAGGTTTTTCTCAACGCTCTTTTCACTAATCCATCTAACCTTTCGAAGAAACCTCCACACCACGGCGCTCTGTCGACAATATAGTGCCACTGGACCTCTTTATCTGAAAAGTAGTCCAGCACCTATTCCGTTTTCAGCACTCGTGTCCACATCATATCGATTGTAGACTTAGCCGTTTTGAAATGAAGAGCGTTGTCAGATATCATTTCATATGGCACTCCTCCTTGTGCGATGAACCTTCTAAATCCCAGAATGAATTCTTCTGCGGTCATGTTTTGCACCAGTTCTAGATGGATAGCACGTGTAATACACGTGAAAAGGCAAATCCAAACCTTTTTTTGTATCCGTGTGTTCTTTGACGCACAACGGACCCAAATAATCTAAGCCTGTCTTGCTGAATGGAGCTGAACTTGTCACTCGTGATTTTGGCAGAGGTGGGTGGCATCTCAGGAACTTTGTAGGGTCCACCTTCACAGCGACGGCACACATTACACTGACGTAACACTGATTTGACTGCTGCTCTTCCCTGTGGAATCCAAAACTTGAACCTAACATTACTAAGTGTCTGTGATACTCCACAATGTAGAATTTGGATGTAAATAGCAAGTAATCATAATATTGCAAACCATTCTTAAATAATGCTTTATTCATGATATGTATGCTTTACACAGTCATAATTATATTACAACTACTAGAAAGTATGGATATGACAAACTATTAGATGCCATATGTGACAATATATAAATACAATCACGAATATAGACTAACGTTGTGTTTTAATTGTATTTTATTAATCATGCAGTTGTTGACAAATACATAGTAAATTAAAGAAATGGTATGTTTCACCAGGAATTTCGGTAACTGAGATTCACTGCCTTCAATGTCCGGATAATTCTACTGATTTTTTTTTAGTTTTTAAATTCATTTATTTGCTTCATTAAATGTTAATTAATCACCAGTCGAAATAATGTCAGTATAGTGTATGCATTAAACACCTACTTATATTTGTCAACACAGTTGTAGTTTGAACTACTTCTATAAATTAACTTAACAATCGTAGATTGGTCAGTAACACTGCAAATGTCTGAAAACTACATCATAATGTACATGCATACAACTTATGTCGAAACCAGGTTTTGTAATGCAAATAATATAATACATTCCTAACAAACTCGTGGATAATAGTTTTTTCTTATAAATGAACATAAATAAATATGTGTGCGAAAATGCATTTTGTGTGCAGTTTAGTGATTTTTTTTTTAAATTAAATGTGCGTCTGTAGCGTTATAGGTTAACATCTGTGACAACATTTTCAAATAGCAAAGACACTTTGTTTGCGTTACGGCTTTGATTGAATAACACACTCAGTTAAATGTATTGGCAACATTCACAAGTCACCAGAACATTGCAATGTTAGTTTTTGAGAAGCTAGGACTTTGTTTATTCATGCTTTGGGTAGCTTAGATTGAGATCAATGGAATATATAACAGTATAAGACTTAAATTAAGACAGTCAACATGATTGCATAAGTAATCCATTCATATTCATACATATCTTGTGTCGATTGGACACCTGCATTGAAGTTTTGTAATGTGTTTTTGTTGGAAGTAAAATTCTTAAAATGTAATTTCTCAACTTACCTCAGTGATTTTGCGCTGTGCATCATGATTCAGTCTTCTTTCAATTTGCACCAACGTGTGCGTGAATTGCATCCACTATGCATTTGCAAAGTCGTCATAAAGTAGTTAAGAACGACACGTTATACATACTCTCATTTCAAACAGCAATTAAATAAGTTTTTAAAAACAAAATCCTCAGATTTGATTAATTAACAAACTTAAATTATCTCAAATGTGAATGCTTGTTTACTTATTCGGTAGGGGAAGTAAACCATGTATGACAACTATCAAGTAGATACATTCTATGTACATACAACATATTTGTTGGAACTTGAAATTATGCAATAGTTATCAAGTGTATACATTTTATAAGCATCTTGGAAAGTATGCATGTTATTTGCTCGAAATTTGACGAACCATATCATAGTGTTACTCTGGTACCCGATCTTTACTCTACTATACATGAGTAAGTGTCTTGACACCACCAAAATCTCATACGGCGACACTGTATCTTGACATTATATAAAGGTATTTAGGGATAATTTAAAAGAGTATAGGCATACATGTCCCTCTGTGCAAGGCCTTGTTATGGCGTTGTGTATATGAATAAAGATTAACTTGTGAGTTTATTTATCTTATTGGCATAGCTCTATAGTATAAAGTTCTTTTTCAAATCGCTTACAAACGCATGTGTATAGTGACATATAACTGCAATATATAACTTGTTCAGACCCTAAAAATTATATTTTTCAAAATATATTCACATAAATAAAACAGAAACGTGTGCATTATAGTTATATAAGCCAAATAAAACAAAATGCTTAGAAAAAAGTTGAAACTATTCGTTCCACTGAATCAAAACTAGCAAACTTGTGCATAGGGGGATGATGGGTGTATAAAGTATTTCACTCTTATTACAATTGTCATATGTTTCTAGTTCAGAAGGTTCACCGTTATAAATTACTCATGACTATGCTTTAAACTCACAAGTGCCCTTTCGAATCAAACGAAAGGCTTGAATGGCTGTAAGAACTATTTCAAGACGAATTTCCCCACCCCCCAAAAAATAATGGAGACGGGCTCAGGAATCAAACCACACAATCTTCGGATTAATAAGCCAGCAATCTTCAAAAAGAGCAAGCTGACCAGTATATGAATAGCGTTCACAGTTCTATTCGGTGTGAGGTATATCTGATTAACGAAACACTTGACAACAAGATTTTCAATTACAACTTACGGAGTTATAACAGATATAAATTGTTATACTTTGCATGGTAAACTTATAATTGAGATGGAATTCGCATAATGCATAATTATTCACGTAACAATTAATTTAACTACAAACACACGCGTATTTCATGTATTGCGCACGTTTTTGAGCAATTAAGTAAGATATAAATTTAAGTTAGCAGTCCCTTAAAACTTCAACGTATATCATAATTGGCACTATAATGTAATTGACTTGATCAAAACATACATAATTATAAAGAATATAACAATGCTGGTTATTTTCAAACCATGCAGTAAATCTTGTTCAAACCTTACGTCTCAATATAACGTTATCTTATGACACCATACATGTTATATTTCTTTTAGTCAAAATGCAGGAATAAGTACATGTTATGATCTTTATTGTTGTTTTGTTTTATTTAAATTCTATTCTAATAAGCAGGTGATAACAAAAAATTGTTCAAGTTTGCAATAAACCATATTGTAAACTAACCATGCCTATTCAACAATTGTGTCGCTGACCTCAGACCAATCATAGTGCGTACACATTAAGCCAATCCGAATTCCAGCGACGTCACACTTATATGAACTGAATACATAAGGACGCCAAGCCAAGATGGGATGTACAAAAGAACGTAAACCAAAATAAGCGCAACGACATATTTAACACAAAAAATTAACGGCAACATCGCAAGCTTAATATGAACGCCAACACTCCTCTTATATTAGTAAATAGTACTAAATACATTTAAATAACGTCATTCATTTCAAGTACAAAACTCGTCATATTTATTTGACACTGTTTGCACACTTTATATGTTTTATTGCTGACTTTTCATTGTCATTTTGTATTTGGTTCTGTTTATGTTTGTCATGCTGTGTATAACGTTACGGAAGGTTTTGCTAACTTCAGCATATTTGTATTGCTACATCGTTGATGTTGACAGTTTTCTTGTAGTAGTTGTTGTATTTAGTGGCATTAGCCTATATGAATAAGTTAAACAGAATTATTATTGCAGATGCTTAAATGACCTACAGAAGAGATCACATGTTTTTCAGTTTTCAAAAGAAACCAACGCAAATATATTTTGTTTGCAAGATTTGCACTTCACAAGAGGTAGAGAAAACATGTATATTCAATGTGGAATACAGAAGCCTTTTTCCGTTTTGCCAAATCATATGATCGAGGGTAGGGATTTTATTTTCAAAAGGATTAGATGCGAAGGTTAACCAAATTTTCACAGATGAGAATGGTAACTAAATTATCTTTGATCTTAATTTACATGAAAAACAGTTTACTCTTATTAATGTGTATGGACCAAATAATGTAAGCCCCGCTTCCTATCAACACATATTTTATGTGATTTAAAGTATTTGGAACGAATCATTTATATGGTGTGGTGATTTCGATTAAGTGTTAAATACAAATATTAATTATTGTTATTACAAATCAAATAATAATAACGTA
Source organism: Dreissena rostriformis (assembly GCA_007657795.1). Classification (NCBI taxonomy): domain Eukaryota; kingdom Metazoa; phylum Mollusca; class Bivalvia; order Myida; family Dreissenidae; genus Dreissena; species Dreissena rostriformis. The sequence goes on along the minus strand of VMBQ01018472.1, from coordinate 257,932 downwards.
AAAGCAAGAAACATTTAAACAAACTTTATCGCAAATAAAAAAGTACATGATCCTTTCAGAGAAATACATGTAGATCGAAAACAATTCTCCTGTCGTAGAGCAAATCCTTTGCTACAGGCAATGGATAATTGTTTTTGGTTGCGCATATCAGAGATTGATTATAATCGGAATAAGTTAGCGTTCAGATCATTCGGATATCAACCTTATTTTGGACTTTGAGAATATTCCTCATGGTAAAGGACTTTAACAATTTTATAACTCCTTTCGTGCAAGTTCTACAGATAAAGACAATCTTGTATAGATAAATGATAAAATCGAAAAAAATAACATACAATATGCTCTACCAGTGTATAATTACGAAAATATTTCTTCAGTCTGTAATGCGGATACAGAATTTATAATTGACGACCAGCTTTCTTTAGAAACACCTTTCATGAAAATCAGATGCTCGACGATTTCATATTCTACATTTAGAAATGCCATACTTATAAAGAACATGATTTAATTTAAGAAAAAAAAACAAATTAAAAATAATTTGAATCATGATAATGACGAGATATTGATCACTTTCCAAAACGATTCACAATTAATAAGAGACGGCAAACTACAGGAAATATTATTCGTTCAAGAGCTTATTTGATAGAAAAATGGAGAAAAAACAAACACATTTCTTTTATAGTTTAGAAAAGTACAATAACACTAACAATAGTATATCATTCTTAGACTCGTGTGAATGACCGATCATCTTACACAAAAGATTTATTGAAGTTGTATCTCCTTTGAAGTAGTCACGTATTGAAGTTTCTATGAGTCACTATGTTTAGATGTGCAGAATTAAACATGACGATACGGAGAAGGATGACAAGTCACAAGAGAATCAAGACGGTGTTGATGATGACGATAATGATGATTATGATGATCATTATAAGATGATGCTGATGAGGATAATGATGGCGTTGTTAATGTTGTTGATGATGATTATGACGATACTGATGATGATGATGATGGCGTTGTTGTTGGTGGTGGGGTTATTGTTGATGGTGACGATGATGATAATGATAATGATGATTAGTATTATATTATGTTGATAATGATGATTGATGATGATGATCATGATGTTGATTATGACGATAATTATAATGATGATGATGATTATATGATGATGATGATGACAACGTTGATGTTTTTGTTGTTGATGGTGACGACGATGCTGCTGCTGCTGATGATGATGATGATGATCATGAGGACATGTTAGTCAATGTCGTTATATGGAACTAGTAACACGGGTTCTTTATTTAAAAACTACATCTTACAGAGGCATGCGCCATTACTTCAAGTGAAATACATGCTCAATAAATCCAGATTATCAGCCATTTACGAGCGTCACGAATCGGCAATAAAACCTTCAACACAATACTTGAAGGTATTGAAGAACAAGTTATAAATGACGATATTTATGACTTTGAGAAACTCAAATAATTTATAGTCTTCGTCAATATCAGGATAGACTAGCTGTTAAACATAGGTTATCCAGTCCAGTATTTTTTATTTTCGTATACTAGGTCAACTAGTATAATCGAAATAATTCGCATTAATGGCCATATATTCACTCTATCATACCCATGCAAGCAAAACGCTATAACTTTTCATATTGTATACTTTTTCGGCAAATACTATAATTCAATTTACTATTTTTTTGGCAATACATTCAATTAGATGCATATGTTCATATCGGGTTTTTTTTGTAAATGTACTGATGGTTGCTGCAAAACGTTTAAGCTCAGATTCTAAAAATAAAAAAATCAACCGTACATGTTAAAATTATAGAACTGTACTTGCTTTGTTATTTCATTTTTTTTTCATTCTTATCATCGTCCTCATTCAATATTAGTCTAAACGGTATTAGTCACAATAACCTACGCAGACAGGAATTAGGCAATTATTTATACTATGAGCCACAACGCGTTTGTTTTCGCAAAACAAAATCACGTTATTATGCACAAGATATCAACCAACTTCCACTCATGGCATTAACTATAAAGAGTCACATGACTTCACACAAATACACCCTGTTTGTTCAGAAACAAAATGGTTGTATATTTAATGTTATCCTTAATTATTTAACACCGACATTAAACGAGCAATATTAAGTGCATGGGTCATGTTGTTTATACTGTTTGTCACTTGCAATTGTCATACTTCAATTTATCATAATATCTGCAAGCTGTTCAATTATAAAAACGTTCATTTATTTTTATTACAGCTTATAAATATCAGGCTTTTTTTTCAAATAAATAACACACCATCAAAACACAATGTAATTTTAAGTAAAAAAATATATTAACCCATTTTGTTTCTAAACGCCGATAATGTTCTAGACGTTTACTAAACGTTATGCAAATCTCGTGCGTCACTTAAGATGACCAGTTGCATCAGCAAGGGTACTGTAAGGATCTTCGCACTGGTCAACAGCTAAATTGTCATAAACATGTACATCTTCTCGTTCGTTTGTTCCTTCTGTTTCTATGGCCTTCTGACCAATTGCTGGTACATTCTGGCCCGCTTTTAAAGCATATTGGCCTTCCGGTTTCATTTCTTTCGGTGCCCATGCAGGGTCATACGGGGGCGGTGACTGTGCATAGGAAAGCGTAACTTGCGGGAAATTGGCCGTTGTTTGTTGCATATGTATGCCGTAATTCTCGTTTGAAAACCCTTGGTTGAAATGGCCAGGATTGGGAGCTGTTGCGTACACAGCGTGCATCTGAGGCGCTGTAGGTCGGGTGTGCTGTAAAGGATAGAGTAAATATAAAATAATGGTTTGTCCGCAATAACTGAAGCTTCATTTTATAGCTACTAGACGCTAAGACGTCACCGAGTACTCGCGAGCGTCAGAATTACACGGTATATTAACAGTGTCGCACAGTCAGCGTATAACGCACAAGTCTTAACAATAAATTGCTATACATATGTGTGTGCTTGATCCTATACCATTTTGATATAGGACATTTATCCAGAATATACTAACCTGTGTGGATGTTCTGGTAAGTCTTTTTCTGCAAATAACTGTGACAGCGACAACAATGAGGATGATAACACCGACAGCAACACCAATACCAATACCGACACCTCTTGCACCAATTTCGTCGTCAGACGTGGAGCTGTCAGCGTCCTCGCTGTGATCGTACCAACACCCGGAGTTGTCACCGCAGGAATCGTAGCCGTTGCATTTTAAAACCGCATCGATGCATCGCTCGTTGTGGCAAACGTGGCCCCAGCTTGGACACGTTCCTTTAAAATTATTTAACAAAATATAATAACTGTTTACACATTTGTTAAATATTATTTGATGCAAAAACAACGAAAATCCTGTAATACATAAATGTTACAGACACTAAATAATAACACAAATTACTGGTCATTGAACATATATGTTGTGACACTTGGGCATCTCAAAGAAACAGCCAGTGTGAATCTTAGTTTCCATCCGACATAAATATGTTACTCCTTGTTTTATTGTTTTACAAGTTTCATCAGTTGCATTTTCTCTATTTCTGACTCCGATAATAACATTATACAATATTCAAATGTTCTACCAAACTAAAATAACGTCTGACTTAATAGACAACGCAAACATTTATATTGGACTGCACATCTATGTCGAAAATGCAAATTTATGTTGAAACTTATGTTGAACTGCAAGAGTTTATTGTATTATTGTTGAATTATAAGTTTGTGTTATGTGTTGCCTGTTTACACATGAATGGTTAAAATAAATTAATTGTATTAACAATTATGGCATTACTTGAATCCGTATACAGTGTTATAATCAAGGTGAAGACACCGGAGGCCCGTGGGATTCCTTTGTGTGGGGTGTATTTTATCTTGACGTCACCATAGTTTGTGTAGACTTTGCTGGTAGAAACGTAACCGCATAGGGCTTGCGATGGGCCTTAAAAACGAAAATACGTTTAAATAAGCTCACCTGGTTATGGAATCCGATAGTTTCATAAATTGTGTATGAAAATTATTGTAACAATATACGGACATCAAGTGTTTTTTCTTGTTGTATAATCTTTAATATATGCCTATCACTATGATATTTTTAGTTATATCAAATTTCTTCCAAAATTGTCACATGCGCGTTATATATTTAGATGTTTGCGACATGTCTTGCCGTTTTTGATGTGTAGCGTTATCGCTGGTACATTGGTCTTGGTTAGGTCTTGTAACAAAAAACATGTCTTAAGATTATATTTACTTTGGAATCGCTGCTAAATTTACTTTATGGTTGTATTTTTTATATACCATCTGGTGACTGGCCATATTGATTCTTTATGCTGACATATCCGTTTATGCAGTTCACCGCAAAATTCCTGAAGTAAAGCATCATCATTGGAAACTGGTTTGTTGTTGCTATAGTAACCTCACACTCGTCGTCGTCGGAAAATTGAAGTGAAAGTTGGTGATCATCGTACAATGTGATGCGAGACCCACAAAAATCATCCATGTCTTCTGAAATACAAAAATAATCATCCATGTCTTCTGAAATACAACAATAATCACCCATGTCTTCTGAAATACAACAATAATTATCCATGTCTTCTGAAATACAATTATAATCAGAATGTCTTCTGCAATACAACAATAATCATCAATGTCTTCTGAAATACAATAATAATCCTCCATGTCTTTTGAAATACAACCATAATCATCCACGTCTTCTGAAAGACAACAATAATAATCCAGGTATTCTGTTATACAACACAAATCATAAATGTTTTCTGAAATACAACAATTATCATCCATGTATTCTGAAATATAATAATAATCATCAATGTCTTTTGAAATATAACAACAGTCATCTATAAAGCAAACAATGAAACTCAAGAAAATATATCAGGATATACATTCTTTTCTTATCAACTACTTTTATAACAGTACAGCAACTATAAACATAAAATTATTAAAACATGTCATATAACAATAATCATCAATGTCTTTTGAATTATAACAATTATCATCAATTTAATTTGAACATAAACAATATTATCCATGTCTTCTGTATTCAAAATAAGTTATATTTTCGTCATTAGGGGGATAGATCTCATAATTAGCACGAGATCCGTCATGTGTAACAATTTTAAACAAGGCGATACTTCAGCTGCATCAGGAGAGAAGAGAAATCGTATTATATAACTTTTTGTATGATCTCGTAATATGACATGTGGTAAATTATTTTGACAAACAGTGCGTCATAACACACAAAACAAAACGCAACACACATATATGCAGAAAGTGTATTGCATATTAGTAAAAGTAATACTAAACAGTTTCATATTGTATCGAACAAATACATTAAGAAACCAAAATATCGTTGACCATGACATTTTATTTCTATGTTCGCTATTTATCTACCCCCCCCCCCCCNNNCCCCCCCCCCCTTGGTCAAATCAATTAAATTGCACCTGTTCAATATGCCCTTATTGTGCCTAGTAATAAATAATAAGAATTGCATACCATTTATATATGCGCTAGACAGCTGTCAATAGGTTTTGCCATGTGTGTAAGTATCAAGACGAAAATACAAAGGTTAAACGTGCACATCCATTTCATAATCGGCATGAATTTGATCAGGATCTTTAAATACACGTTATGCTCAATCCTTTAATCTGATAACTTTGGACCGATTCGTATATTCGTTCGTGTTCAAAAATAACGTAGAAAAAAACATACCGCGCAATGACCTCGATGATATGATTCAAGTTAATACACTACCATATTGATTTCTCATGTTACTGATAACAGTGTATCGTAGATTATAAGAAAATATGTTTTTCGTCGAGACGCTTTATCATGTCGAGTGCTAATTTCAACATTGACGAAATTTCATTAACAATGCATATAACCACAAGTTGTGATTGTCGATTAGATACACATGTGTAAAATAATACCGTTTTAGACCATTGAGTATACCAACAAATAAACATTATCCGTGATAAACAATTCTTCATTTTCATTTGCATGTTAGTATATTAATGGCAAAGAAACAACCAAGTAGGTAATTTTGGATCTTTTACACCCAATATTGCTGCTTCTTCCTGTAGGTGCGCGATGATGATCTGAAATATTAACTATATGATGCTATATTCTTAAATCTTTTTGTAAAAAGAAGGGATGTAGTTGATGCGTGTTAGTAATTTCATTTCATCGTGCCTCAAAAAGTTGTAACTCTGTCGCTCTGGTCCCTTTCCTACCATTGAGTAATTAAATAGTAATTAAATTGAATGCGTTTTATTTCCCTTTTATTACTGTTCAATTTGAGTTGCAATGCTATGAGGTTAAATTTGATTTACACTTATATGTTTCATGAATATTGCTGGGCCAAGTGTGAGGTTGAGCGCTCTATAACCGGCTTAAACCCCCAGTGCTTAGCACTGACCGTTCCAAGGCGGTGACCCCAGCTTCATTCTATTATGTGTATATGTTGTTTCGTTTTGTCCCGTATTGTACCGTTTTGGCAATTGGTTCCTTGCCATGAATAAAGGACCACGAAGGTGTGTATAATAGAAATGCAATGCTGCTGCAGCTTCTGGAGTTTCACTTCTTTATATTTAAAGGTAACATACAAATCGTGCTTATAGAAATGCCTCCTATATGAAGGAAATATCCAGAAAGTAAAATCTACTAAAAGACCGTTGTTTAAAATATATATTATATATATATATGCGTGTATGTTTGTGTGTTGATTTGTTAATATTTCTTTCAAAAGAAATAATAAATCAATACAAAATATCTATACAACGTCAATCAAATTAAATGCCATACATAAGGCTTTAAGTGTTAATATCTTTGCGCAATCTTTTAAGGTATTATGGACGTTAAAAATTGTTGCATAAAAACTGTTTATAAAATGAATGGCGATCGTAAACGCAGCAAGTTTATTTGCAAGTATATTGTAATTAATATATACGCAATACTTACTATTACTTATTCCATCTGTTCTTTCAAAGCGCATTAAACACACACAAATGGTAAATACAGCCGAAAGACGAAACGCTTCCATTTTCGCTAAATTCGGAACAGGTAGTGTTCAAAATACATAGAGCGACTATAAAGCATGTCATCAACTGTTATCAGTAGTCACCTGACCTAACTGAAACATTCGATGTCGGTGCGAAGATTTATTGGCAGTAGAAAGCTTGCATTTTGAAACGAGGGTTATATTGAAGCATTAACAATGAAAGCATCCGTATGCATACATACGCCAAAGTAAAACGAAGATATTTAAATCTATGACTTTATGCTCTTGGGAAAATTTTAAGATTGGACATCTTATTGAGTGATTTGCTACTTATCTTCGCATATTTTTTTTATGAGTTATATTGGGTTTTGAAAACTGTTAGTAAGGAAAAGTTACATATCGGAAGAAGATTAATGGTCTTATGTTACAGTCTCAGGACAGTTGAAAATGGCCAAACTAAGACTAAACAATTAAAACATACATTTTTTATATATATTTAAAAAAAATATATTTTTAAAATCTTCTCTGAAAGTACAAGTAAGGGGTTTAATATTTATTTGTAGAACTGTTTTCCTCTTCAAAGTTTGTTATAATCAGACACATAACAAATGCACTAGACGACACACATATGTACATATCAAACGAAAAAAACAACTGGGGTGACAGTCTTGGACAAAAAACACGATAGAACGTTCGAACAGGATGCAGTTCGTTATGGAAAAAATATTTTGACACATTCACCATCGTTTTTCTGACAAGAAATGCGACAAAAACAGGTAAATATTGTTATTAATCATAACTTGATACGGTTCTTATCAACTATTTCCTTCTTTATGTATTTTTCATGAAGTGTTACAAAGTAAAACGAACGCTTTTATTTCTGAGTATTTCCCATGCTACATCGTGTGTTGGCATTTTTTAACGAGAAATTAACCTTCCCTGCAATGTCAGTTTAAAGGCTATTTATAGCATGCAAATCTTGAAATTGTAACAGCTAATCAGAACCCACGACTCAAGAAGAACCATATTTTCAAGATGGCGGTTTGACATTATCAACAAAATGGATTGTTTTGATATTTACAGACTATAAAAACTTGAAAAAAATGCAAACAATATAAAGACCAAAGGTTAATAATTATGTTTATAATGATTCATAGTCATATATTTATTAAAAAAAAATAGTTGTGATGTTACATCTTTATGAAAATTACCCACGACTTTTCAAGACTATAGCATACATAAAAATAGCCGTATAGCATCACAATTCAAATTAAATTGCAATAAAAGAGAATACATTTCAATTAAATTATTATTTAACTACTCGATTGTTATATAGAGAACAGAGCACCAGAACCATTATTTTCTGAGGCGAGATGACATGAAACCAAAACGAGTTTTGACTACATCTCGTCTTTATTAAAAAGGTTAAGGGACATAACATCATATAGTGTTGACAATAAGATCGTTAACAGTGTGGCCATACCACGTGGTCCGTGACGTCATGTTGGCTAGCACGTCAAGTAGAAAATTGTAAACATTTCCTCCGCTAAGAAACTTCAAATCCACGTAAGTATCTTATTATTTACTCTTTTTTGACGAAATTAAGCGCAGGCTAAGGGTAAAGTTGACCACTATTCTCGGTTAAGTAAATATTTGACATCAGATGAGTAGTTTAGTCGAGGCAAATACTTAGTGTTTACGTTACAATGCACGCAAGCACGACAAGCACATTTTATATCTTCCAAAATATCCGTTTTATATTCCTTTTTGCAGTGCACTAATATATGCGGACGTAAATACTTCCATATAAAATGTGTTTTGTCCGAAACAAATATCTTAAAACACCATCTAATGACATTTCCAATGTACACCAACAGTTTGGCTTAAACGACAAGCAACGAAATTCAAGGCAAGCACGACAAGTCGATATTCGGCTAGAACGACTAGTAGTTATAAGTGTAGAATTGGTAACTTCTAAGTTGTCAAACTATAATCTTCAATTTATTTTTATGTGTGTGTCCCTTGTATAGTTCGTGTATATTTACTGTCTTCGTGAGATTCTGTGCCCTGTCCTGTGTGTGTGTGTTTAGCCATGTATAATGTATAAAAAGTAACGTGTTTAAGATGTTTAAACAGAACAAAGGAACACAATCTGCACTTATAAATTACTACTGAATCGACATTCAGACATCATGTTACCATAAATAAGACTCCTCGTCCAACGTTATAACAGTTTTATGTGTCAATGAAAATTTGAGTGCAATAGAGTATGGTTTAATTTTGACACATACTCACTCTTGAAAACATACACTAACAAAAATGCTTCAAACCAACATTTTTGCGGTTAAGCGCAAAACGTTTTGTATAACCCGACCGATATTGACATTTGTGCCGAGTTCGCCTTGCAAATATAATTCCGTCTACTTTTTTGCAATCTAGCGTTTCTCAAAATACACCTTTTCCAAGTGTTTTCATATACAGAAAAAATGTTGCCCATATATTCGGAACAATCGCAAAAAGGTAAATTAAAACATGCTGACAAACGTATCTTGTTTGTGATGTAAATAAGAAAGATAAACATTAAAAAGGGAATATTGTTCATATTTGAACTATAATAAGAACTTTATTGTGTTGTTTTCTTACAATATTTATATTTCTTTGTAGGAATCATGAGACCAAAACCAACACTCAAACTCGGAGAGCGAAGCAAGCGTATCAAGACGCGACGTCAGCAACACGAATCTCCACCAAAAGGCGGGATAGTGCGAAAGAAACGAGAGCGTTTTGTGACCTACTTATAGACTTGGACTCGACATGAAAGAAATGTAATCAGGTACCCCTCTCTGTAAAATTCCTTGTTTTAGAGGGATTGCAATCAAGAAGCTGGACTTGAGATAACACAGAAAATTAAACATATAATTAATCATGCGCATTATGTGTGTTTTAAATTAATGCCAGTATTTAATTTAATGGAAGTGCTGAATATTTACCTCAGTCAAATAAATGTTAAAGTTAGGTGTTTTTGTCGCCTTTGTAAATGAGGTCACAATTGCTTGCACATAATTAATTAAAGCTTCGACCAGCATTGAGTCAAGCGTTGTTTTTATAACTCTTAAAATAAATTTCTAAACCTGTACTTTGATATAACGCAAATGCTCATTTTCCTTTGCTTTTTTCGTGAGATTTTTTCCATTCAGTTAACGAGTATCGAAGATTTGCCCCCTCTTTATGATTATCAATTACACGGATTTTGCATACATTTTGAACCGATTTGTTTTGTTTTAATTCATTTTATTTGAGAAATGAACACTACGCATTGTACGTTTTATTATTAATTTTAATAAATGAAACAAAATCAAATGGCACCATAAAATCACATGAACATCACAATTGCAATAATATAACAGTAGCGTTAGCAAAAAATAAAATACATTTTTTTTTAAAGAAACGCAACAAGTAAATGACTTTTTTTAACAACGTGGTATGAACAGATAAGCATCAAATTGTAATTATGACTGAGATTTGATGATAAAGCTATTATCACATTTATTAAAGCACGGGTAAATCACAGACAGGTGAATGTCATTTCTTATACAAAACCGGACGCGCGTATTTAGCACATACGTCACATAATGCGGTTTAGCAGACTTGAACACATTAACAATCGTTTAGACTAACATCATGTTAACTTCAAATGCGAATTAAATAAAATAAACAAAATGTTAATTTCTTATTAACATATAAAAATACTAAACTTAGGCTTAATGTATTTTAACATGTTTTTATGTTAATAACTGCATCACAAAATAGCGACTGTTAGTTTACTCGCTAGGTAAAGGTTAAAAGACCGGCAACCGGGCCCTTAACTTTAGATCAGTTTAAATGTAGACGGGAGTTTGAGGTGTAATAGTAATACGGAACTACCAAGTATTTCAGAATGTTGCATGTGATATTTAAGGTCTAGGAGAACAACCTAACAACGGTTACAAAAATGTAAAGCATAAAAACTGCATGAAAATAATAAAAGCAAACCGTTAACTTTCACTCATGAACACATGTGAGTTGAGAGCAAAATACGTTATACACGTTATTTGTGTTTCTGTCCGTAGAGCCTACAAAGTGAGCTGATATGTTTGTAGGCGGCTTTGCACACTCTGCAGGCATGTGTTTTTCTTCACTATGTGTCTTCATGTGTTCTCGCATATGAGCCCGAGGACTTGTCTTGTGTTCACACATCTCACACTCGATCTTTCGAGTGCGCTCTTCCCTGGTCGAGCGGGCATCCAAATCTGCTTGCGTTGCGAAGTCTCTGCCACAATAACGACATACATAATTATGTGCGTTTCTGTGTGCATTTCACCTGTAATAATTCATAAGCATAATAATCACATGTATCCTACACGTACACTTATTATATTTCTTTATTAACTCGACAATAACACGGCTTCAGAAACATAATTTATAACAACTGGTCGTATTAGCCAAATATCGACTTGTCGTGCTTGCCTTGAATTTCGTTCCTTGTCGTATTAGCCAATATGTTGGTGTACATTGGAAATGTCATTAGATGGTGTTTTATGATTTTTTTTAAACACATTTTATATGGAATTATTCACGTCCGCATATATGAGTGCACTTCAAAAAGAAATACAAAACGGATATTTTGGAAGATTTAAAATGTGCTTGTCGTGCTTGCGTGCATTGTAACGTAAAAACTAGGAATTTGCCTCGAATGATAAACTAAACTACTCATCTGGTGGCAAATATTTATATAACCGGGAATTGTGCTTAACTTTACCCTTAGCCTGCGCTTAATTTCGTCAAAAAAGAGTAAATAATAAGATACTTACGTGGATTTGAAGTTTCTTAGCGGAGGCAATGTTGACAACTTTCTACTTGACGTGCTAGCCAAAATGACGTCACGGTCCACGTGGTATGGCCACACTGGTTAAGGGCATCGTTGTGCAATAAGGTTTTAAAAGACCAAACTCTCAGACCTTTGATATTTGGAATAAATAAGTTGATATATGTATTATCAAATAAAAGTTATGTTAATATTTTTTTTTCATATAATGCCCGTGGGGTAAAATCCAGCCAAGCACCAGAGATCATAGTGTTTATATAGAATTATATATTAAATGATCTTTACAAAAATCATTACCGTTGAAACATATATTGGGCCCGTTTAAAGTTTGTGTGAATTATTGGGTACAATGTTGCACGCATTTAAGTTTGTTCACATAGTTCAACGACACACATTTGTAATTAACACATAAACATGCGCAATATTACATCATACCTTTACGACCCTTGTCCACTACATGCATAACATATCGATCCTTTTAAATAACTATGTCGCTGTTATCTGATATATTGCAAAGCTGTTTTGTTCTATTTGTCACGGTAAGGTGTCCTTCAAACGATTGTTGCAGTTTTTAACGGTATATGTGGTGTGTCGTAATAACCTGATCTAGTTAAAATTTGAGACAATAATTTACTTACACAAATAAAAATTTCGTGGTTTGGCCTTATATTTACAAAAAAACAAACAACTATTTATTGGTTTGGTCTTATGGTCAATTTATTAATTTATTTATCCAGACAATTTTCCTCATAGTTACATTGAAAAGACAAGCCCCAGGCCTATATGTCATTTATAAATACACACTCCTTAGTTTAATAAATGAACGTTTTCTGTTTAAGTTACGCATCATTCATTATATTACATAATAGCGTCTAGTGTTAAATGGGTATATAAACAGTCACTTGTTGTATTACAGAAGTCAGTAAACACTACACAAGCTGGGATGTAGTTTCACAGTTTCTAATTGTCACGGGTGAGGCCTATTTAGGGTTTCACTGGTAAATTGATAATTATAATATTTCTGGACTTTGGAAAGTGTTCGTGTTAAAATTTACGGATCAAAATAAACCTCAATAAAAAACTGTGTCGATTTGTTAGCGTCTTTGTTCAATCAAATAACGATATAGTGGACTGGGTGGTTACACACATGCAAGTATTTATGAAATTATTACAGGAATTGGCAAGCAGCGTGGAAAGATACTCATGCATGGTCATAACTACCAACAACTTGTGTATGAGAGGTTTGATTTCTCTGACTGGCGGCTGTTTTTTTAGTTCAAAAGACCATGGACTTTACAATACCATTGTGAGGAAACCAAGTTTAACTTATTGATACAGGGTGTCAGCATCAATGACATACTTCCTTGACAATCGCCTGTCACAATCTCCGGACCGGGACTTTCAGCTAAACAACAGTGGTACTTATGTGATAATATACGGGAAGTTTGCAGGTGACATGTGTTGAAAAAATCAACTTGTTGATTGCCTGATGTTATAAGGCCTGGTAAAGCATACAATAGAGCAATATATTCAGGTTGGGGGTAATAGCACATGGTTATAATTTGATTTATTTTGCTTTTTCTTAATTGGTAATGCTCGGAGAATGCAAAACTATCAGATCACTTATGTGACCGATGTAATTATTGTTTTGTTCCAGTTGTTTCGTCGTTAGCCCTGTCAAGTTAAGTAGTCAAAGCGCTGTTTATTTAGTATGTTGTCGTCCATCCTGTTAAAGCGAAACTATGTTCCTAGCACATATTTCCACTGTCGAATGTGCGGCGGGGTCGATCCCATGTCTCCTGTAATTGCTGCCTTTGGTGTATATCTCCCTATACCCAGGAAGAAGCGACAGGCTTTGTGATGAACGGCATTTATACATGTAAATTTCTGTATTCCCCATATTGCAGCTCCGTATCTCATTGTTGGCCACACTATTGGGTCGTATAGCTTAGAAATTACTTCATAGTAAATTCCATCAAGCGCTTTTTACTTCGAGATCAGTAATCCTAGCGCTCTAGACGCTGACTGTACATGTTTTGCGGTTACATTATAGTCCAATGTGTCTGTGAAAACGAGGCCCAGGTAGCGATATTAACTGACTCGTTCTATAATTTCATGGTTGAACTTGAACGCAAACTCTGTTGGCGTTTTTTTTTGCTGTTCTAAGATATAAGATTTTCGTGTTATTGATATGTATTTACATGTTGCTAGTCGTGCACCATTGTTATAATATAGCGATGTGTTTGCTAACAATATAGGTTATCCGCGTAAATTAGGTGATTCACCAATTTTCGATCCACGTCATTATTGTTTAAGTGTTCAAATCATGTATGTACATATTAAATAAAGTTGTTGATAGCAAACATCCTTGTTTTAAAACGATGATCACGTCGAACTAATCCGTTAGATAATTATTCAGCTAGTTTCACTGCGCACCCTACGGAATCATATAATGACTGGATTGCGTTTAGAAATGTAACTTCTATGCCTTAACTCGATAGTTTATTAAAAAGGAGGCCATGGTTTATTCGGTCATATGCGTTGGAGAAGTCCACGCAAGCGACGTATGTTAATATCCGTTTACGTTTTCTGCACTCCAATATACCAATTAGCGTTGATAAATGATCAGTTGTGCTACGCTTGGATGTAAAGCCGTTTTGGTTGTCACATAAGTTATTTTCCTCAGCCCAAGTTGTTATTTTTTGTTCAGCACACCGCAGTAGGCTTTATAGACTGCCAAAGTAACCGTTATACCTCTGTTGTAAATTGGGTTACGTGCATCGTTGCAGGATTTTATAATACATGTGTTATTATACCGTGTATCCATGATATTGGAATCTTAAGCTGTTTTAAAACATACGCAGAATAATTTGTGCAAGTAATTTAAACAAATATTGTTATTTAACATTTAACTTGGTATCTGGTCAAAGCCTAGTGATTTGTTTTTGTTAAGGCTATTAACTGCGTTTTTAACATCTTGTATACTAATACCGCTATTCAGTGGCGTAGATCCAATGCCACGTGGTTTTTGTTTAAATTGGTTATATTCATCGGTTGTAAATAACTTTTTGAAATAGGATTTCAACTCGTTTAACTCTGGGAAGAGCCAGAATTGTGTGTCTAATGAAGATCGTGAGAACGCTCCAAGAGCTGGGATCGAACCCGTGACCAAATTATACCGACAATGTGCAAACGTACTTTCCAGTTTTATGTTTTAATTTTCTCATATGAAACTCTTTTTAGGGTACATTTACGTTCATGCTGAAGAATCAACCTTTCGTCAAAAACAAACAAATGTTGATAAAAACAAAATGCGTTTAACAGTATTATATGTCATGAGACAATCTTTCCATATGTGTTTTGGTCCAAATCTGATGGATTTAATGTTTCAGAGCGTTCATTGTATGAATCAGTGTATTTAAATGAAGGTCTAATGCTTGATGTAGGAAGACTTTTATTGTAAGCACCGTCCCAGAGTTTCACTGTCTGATATGTTTGCTTGTAATTATCAGTAAAATTTCTTCATGAATGATCAAAAATTAAGTGACTAAATTGTATTTCAAAAAGCCCGTACAACTCACAGATATTATATGGCTGGATGCATATGTATATTGTTAGGATTCTCGTTTGTGCACTGCACTTGTTAACTAACCATTACATTTCTTTCTTAAGTTTCACACCAATAAATAGATGTGTACGGATCTCCACAAAAAAACAACAATCCTTTCCCATTATATCCAGCAATGGCAGTTTGTTTAAATAATAACGGTTCATATGGCATGTGATTTTGATTTAGATTTGTTTGCACCCACATATATAAGTTTTTTTCTAAAATCAAGCCAATACCGGAGTTTGTTTAATGAATACGTTAACATAGATTGAAATTGCGCATTGACTCGAGTAATACAAGCAGAGCTGAACTACATTAACACTAAGTCCAGTCAAACTTAAATGACGTCATCCGCGTACTTGGGGTCAACCCGGCATTTGTTCAGCCCGACGTATGTTGCAATAAACGGTTCAATCTCCCAGAAGAGCTGTCGTTCCATTCTCTCACATACATGAATGTACTGTTACCGTCGTGTAAGAGATTGTAACCCGTTCTGTCCGGTTCCTCGATTTTGCGTCTTCCCTTGATGGTCATGAGCAGCGAAGTGCTGGGGTCAAACCTAAGTATCTAGCGTTAAGTCAGCCATGATAGAAGAGCCATAACCAGTAAACACCTCATTACCCTGGTACCCGATCTTTATTTTACTTTACAGTGGTACAGGTCAGGCATCAACCAAATCTCCTACAGAAACAGAGGTTTAACACTGTATGGCGACATCATGTTACGTTACATATGGATAATTTAAACGAGTTAGCAATGCATGTCCTTCTGTACAAGGCATTTGTATGCCTTTGTCTATATGAGTTACAATTAATTTTCTGAGTTTATTCATTTACTCCGCATTGGAAGTACGCGCCTGAGCTTTCATGGGGCACTCCAGGTTTTACACAATTGAACTTTAATACCCATCGCCTTGTAATTGTTGTTCATAAAACATTATCTGTATCAAGTTTATACGAGATTATTAAATTGTTATTACCAATGCAATTTTATAATCCGGAAAATTTACTGAAATTTCTTTCTAAGCATATCTATGTGTTTTCTCGAAGTGCATTCTTATGAAAACACCAATGCATGTACCTTGTGTTTAGGTGCATCTACAATATGTAAACACGCATGATATGTCAGATGTTTATATTTATCAAACATTTCATTCTGTTTATGAAGATTGATACACGTAATAAAAAGAACAAAGAACAACGTCGGTTGCAGGGTTTATTTACAGTTTTATACTACAATCCAGCAAGAGACGTCAATAAGTAGATACTTTCACTCTAATGCATTCATTGGTTGCCGTCCGATGCAGGTTTTGCCTCATCAGGGCAATACAAAACGAGTTCTTTTCCACTAAGACAGTTTAAATATGGTCTATAGGATATAAGTATGTAATTTAAATTTAATTTAAACGCGTCTGCAAAAATATTAATAAGTCGTTGCGTTCGAAGGTGTTTTTGATATAATAGAGAAAAATACATTTATTTTTTAAATTGCTATAATAGTTTTATTAAATTGAAACCACGTGGTAAAACTTTAAAGATCATAACACAACTAATTGCTACCAATATTATATTAAAATACGTTATATTTCAGTGAATTTTCTTCCTGCGATTCGTTAGTATTACTGTCATGGTTCATAGTTCGTGGTGCATATTCTAATTTCGGGGTCGGGGAGGCGGAATCCTGCGGATCCCTGAAAATAAATGAAAACAAGACACAATGTAAGTTTTTAGCGGATCAAATGAGCACAGAAGTGAAAAGATAAAACATCGATAGATCGTACCACAGATAAGTGCTACAAATGCGTTTAAAAAATCAAGTTAAGTCGTGAATAAATTTAGAATAAATAAATCATACGCAACCTATAATATATTTTCATAAGGATAAGTGAGGTATGTTTTCTCTGTTGTTCTGTGCTCGATTGTCTGGAAAGACACGCAATTGTTTGAGGAGCACAATATGGGATACAACAGTGAAGAGATTAAAAGCCGCGTATTTTCAAAATAGGGGATACCATTTCAGATGATTGTTTTAATGTACAGGTGCGCTCTGGGGAGACCCTTGCGGAAAGTTTGGAAACTTGTTCATGTGCGTTATATGAGAGGACACTATGGAGAGCTTGTTTTATTGTACATGTAGGCAACAGGAAGTCCACTGCATTTATTTTTTAAAGCCACGTAGGTGCTCGAAAGGGCATTCTCAAATAATGATCTTGTATGACTCGCGAATTTGTTTGATAGGAAATGACTGTGAGGTTTTTTATAGAAATCATGCAGCTGCACAATGAGTGTTACCACATAGAGCAGTTTGCAAATGGGTAGAGGTGCGAAATGGTGGATATCGCTGGGATTCGAAAACTGTACATGTGTGCAATATGGTATCACACAGTTAGTAGAACATTTTAAGGTTCGTATTAGCTCTAGAAGAGACCACAAAGAAGATTGTGAAACCCGCGCAAGAGCACATGATGCAAGACCTCTGTGATGAGTGTGGATAAAATAAAAGGTGCCCGATGTGGGAGATCATTGTACGGAGTTAAAACATCTCAAAGGGGGATACTAAAAGGATACTTAACTGTTTAAAGTGTGTAAAGCTGTTGAGGATCCCTGAAGGAGAGACCACTATGAAAGTGTTATTAAAAATGTAGTAGTACGCATTTGAAGAGACCATTGTGTTGAATGTGTACAAAATGGTATGCGAATAATAGCTCAGTCATCTGTGAGGTAATTATTAACCTCTACTGATGCGCGATATGAGAGACTACTGTGGAGGAGGTTACAACAGCTGAGCATGTGCAAATTAAGTAGGACCGCTGTGAGAAGAGTATAAAAACTGAGCAAGAATGCAGTAGGGGACACCACTATAAGGAGTCTATTACAACTGAGCAAGTACACATTAGGGGAGACCACTGTAAGGAGTTTATAAAAACTGAGCAAGATCATAGTAGGGGAGTCCATTGTAACGAAATTAAAAAAGCTGTTCAAGTACGAACTAGGGAAGACCACTGTACGGAGTTTATAAACACTGAGCAAGAAAGCCGTAGGGGAGACCACTGTAAGGAGTTTATAAAAGCTTAGCAAGAACGCAGTAACGGGGACCAATGTAAGAAGTTAAAAAAACTGAGCAAGAAAGCAGTAGGGGAGACCGCTGTAAGGAGTTTATAAAACCTGAGAAAAAACGCAGTATGGGAGACCACTGTAAAGAGTGTATACAAAATTAGGAAGTACGCAGTAGGGGAAGACCACTGTAAGGAGTATATAAAAGCTGAGTAATAACGCAGTAACGAACACCACTGTAAGCAGTTTACAACAACTGAACAAGAACACAGTAGGGAAGACCACTGTAAGGAGTTTATAAAAGCAAAGCAAGAACGCAGAAGGGGAGACCAACGTAAGTAGTTAATAAAAACTGAGCAAGTATGCAGTAGGGGAGACCGTTGTAAGGAGTTTATAAAAAAAACTATGCAAAAACGCAGTAGGGGAGACCATTGTAAGAAGTTTATAAAACCTGAGCAAGTTCGCAGAAGGTGAGACCACTGTAAGGAGTTTATAGAAACTGAGCAAGTACGCAGGAGGGTAGACCACTCTAAAGAGTTTATAGAAACTTAGCAAGAACACAGAAGGGGAGACCACTGTTAATAGTTGGTAAAATCTGAGCAAGTTCGCAGTAGGGTAGACCACTGTAAGGAGTTTATAGAAGCTGAGCAAGTACGCAGTAGGGGAGACCATTGAAAGGAGTTTATAAAATCTGAGCAAGTACGCAGTAGGGGAGATCACTGTAAGGAGGTTTTACAATCTGAGCAAGAAAGCAGTAGGGGAGACCACTGTAAGGAGTTTGTAGAAGCTGATTAAGTACGCAGTAGGGGAGACCACTGTAAGGAATTAATAGAAGCTGAGCAAGTACACAGAATGGGAGACCACTGTGAGGAGTTTAAAGACGCTTAGCAAGTTCGCAGTAGTGGAGACCACTGTAAGGAGTTAAAAGAAGCTGAGCAAGTGAGCGGTAGGGGAGACCACTGATTTGAGCTTATAGAAGATGAGCAAGTAAGCATTAGGGGATACCATGGTAAGGAGTGTATAGAAGCTGAGCGAAAACGCAGCAGGGGAGACCACTGTAAGGAGTTTATAGAAACTGAGCAAGTACGCATTAGGGGAGACCATTGTTCTGTCGTTATATAAGCTGAGCAAGTACGCAGTAGGGAAAACCATTGTAAGGAGTTTATCAAATCTGAGCAAGTACGCAGTAGGTGTGACCACTGTTAGGAGTTTATAAAAGCAGAGCAAGAAAGCAGTAGCAGAGACCACTGTAAGGAGTTTATACAAGCTGAGCAAGTACGCAGTAGGAAGACAACTGTGAGGAGTTAATAGACGCTGATCAAGTATGCAGAGAGGGGAGACTAATGTAAGGAAATTATAAAAGCTGAGCAAGTAGCCAGTAGGAGAGACGACTGTAAGGAGTTTATAGAAGCTGAGCGAGTACACAGTAGGGAAGACCATTGTTAGGAGTTTATAAAATCTGAGCAAGTACGCAATAGGGTAGACAACTGTTAGGATTTTATAAAAGCTGAGCAAAAAAGCAGTAGGAGAGACGAATGAAAGGAGTTTATAGACGCTGAGCAACTACCAAGTAGGGGACACCACTGTTAGAAGTTAATAAAAGTTGAGCAAGTATGCAGAAGGGTACATCACTGTAAGGAGTTTATAAAAACTGAGCAAGTACGCAGAAGGGAAAACCACTGTAAGGAGTTTATAAAAACTGAGCAAGTACGCAGTAGGGGACACCACTGTACGGAGTTTATAAAAGCTGAGCAAGTACGCAGTAGGAGAGACGACTGAAAGGAGTTTATAGACGCTGAGCAACTACGCAGTAGGGGACACCACTTTAAGAAGTTTATAAAAGCTGAGAAAGTATACAGAAGGGTACACCACTGTAAGGAGTTTATAAAATCTGAGCAAATACGCAGAAGGGGAGACCACTGTAAGGAGTTTATAAAAACTGAGCACGAACGCAGAAGGGGAGTCCACTGTAAGGAGTGTATACAAGCTGAGCAAGAACGCAGTACGGAAGACCACTGTAAGAGTTTATAAAAGCTGAACAAGTACTCAGTAAGGGAGACGATTGAAAGGAGTTTATTAGAAACGAGCAAGTACGCAAGAAGGGAGCCCACTGAAAAGAGTTTATAAAAGCTGACCGAGTACGCAGAATGGGAGACCACTGAAAGGAGTTTATGAAAGATGAGCAAGAAGGCAGTAAGTGAGACAACTGAAATGAGTTTATAAAAGATGAGCAAGAAAGCAGTAGGGAAGACCACTGTCAGGAGTTTATAAAAACTGAACAAGTACGCAGTAGGGAAGATCACTGTAAGGAGTTTATAGAAGCTCAGCAAGTACACGGTAGGGGAGACCACTGTAATAAGTTTAAAAAAGCTGAGCAAGTACGCTGTAGGGTAGACCATTGTAAGGAGTTTATAGAAGCTGTGCATGTACGCATTAGGGGTGACCAATTTTTTGGAGTTTATACAAGCGGAGCAAGTACGCAGTAGGGGAGACCACTGTAAGGAGTTTATAAAAGCTGAGCAATTACAAAGTAGGGGAGACCATTGTAAGGAGTTTATAAAATCTGAGAAACTACGAAGAAGGGGAGACCACTGCTATGAGTTAATAAAAGCTGAGCAGGAACGCAGTAGGGAAGACCACTGTAAGGGGTTTATAAAAGTTGAGCAATAAAGCAGTAGTGGAGACCACTGTAAGGAGTGTATAGAAGCTGAGCAAGAACGAAGTAGGGGACACCACTGTTTGGAGTTTATAAACGCTGAGCAAGAAAGCAGTAGGGAAGACCATTGTAAGGAGTTTATAAAATCTGAGAAAGAACGCAATAGGGGATACCACTGTTAGGAGTTTATGAAATCTCAGCAAGAAAGCATTAGGGGAGACCATTGTAAGGAGTTTATAAAACTTGAGAAAGTACGCAATCGGGGAGACTATTGTAAGTAGTTTATAGAAGCTGAGCAAGAACGCAGAAGGGGACACCACTGTATGGAGTTTATAAAAGCTGAGCAAGAAAGCAGAAGGGGAGACCATTTGAAGGAGTTAATAAAATCTGAGAAAGTATGCAAAAGTCGAGACCAGTGTTATGAGTTTATAAAAGCTCAGCAAGACAGCAGAAGAAGAGACCACTGTGAGGAGTTAAAAGAAGCTGAGCCAGTACGCAGTAGGGGAGACCACTGTAAAGAGTTTATACAAGCTGAGCAGGTTAGCTTTAGGGGAGACCACTGTAAGGAGTTTATAGAAGCTGAGTTAGTACGCAGAAGGGGAGACCACTGTGAGGAGTTTATAGAAACTAAGCAAGTTCGCAGTAGAGGAGACCACTGTGAGGAGTTTATAGAAGCTGAGCAAGAACGCAGTAAGGGAGACCACTGTAAGGAGTTTGTAGAAGCTGAGCCAGTACACAGTAGGGGAGACCACTGTTAGAAGTTTGTAGAAGCTAAGCAAGTACGCAGTAGGGGAGACCATTGTATGGAGTTAATAAAAGCTGAGCAATTATGCAGACGGGGAGACCACTGTAAGCAGTTTATAAAAACTGAGCAAGAACGCAGAAGGGGAGACCAATGTAAGGAGTTTATAGAAGCTGTGCAAGTACGCTGTAGAGGAGACCACTGTAAGAAGTTTATAAAAGCTGAGCAAGTTCGCAGTAGGGGAGTCAACTGTAAGGAATTTATAGAAGCTAAGCAGAACACAGTAGGGGAGAACACTGTAAGGAGTTTATAAAAGCTCAGCAAGATCTCAGAAGGGGAGACCATTGTGAGGAGTTTATAGAAGCTGAGCAAGTTCGCAGTAAGGGAGACCAATGTAAAAAGTTTATAGAAGCTGAGCAAGTACGCACTAGGGGAGACCACTGTTAAGAGTTTATAGAAGATGAGCAAGTAAGCATCAGGGGAGACCAATGTAAGGAGTTTGTAGAAGCTGGGCAATAACGCAGTAGGGGAGACCACTGTAAGGAGTTTATAGAAGCTGAGCAAGTACGCATTATGGGAGACCATTGTAAGGAGTTTATACAGGCTTAGCATTTACGCAGTAGGGGAGACCACTGTAAGGAGTGTATAGAAGCTGAGCAAAAACGCAGTAGAGGAGACCACTGTAAGGAGTTTATAGACGCTGAGCAAGTACGCAGAAGGGGACACCACTGTAAGGAGTTTATAAAAGCTGAGCAAGTTTGTAGAAGGGGAGACCACTGTAAGGAGTTTATTTAAGCTGAGCAACAAAGCAGTTGGGGACACCACTGTAAGGAGTTAATAAACACTGAGCAAGTCCGCATTAATGAAGACCATTGTAAAGAGTTTTAAAAAGCTGAGCAAGAACGCAATTGGTTAGACCACTGTAAGGTGTTTATAAAAGCTGAGCAGGTACGCTGAAGTTGAGACCACGGTAAGGAGTTTATAAAAACTGAGCAAGTACGCAGAAGGGGAGACCACTGTAACGAGTTTATAAAAGCTGACCAAGAACGCAGTAGGAGAGACCACTGTAAGGAGTTTATTGAAGCTGAGCAAGTACGCAGTAGGGGACAACTCCGTAAGGAGTTTATTAAAGCTGAGCAAGTACGCAGAAGGGGAGACCACTGTACGGAGTTTATAAAAGCTTAGCAAGAAAGCAGTAGGGGAGACCACTGTTAGGAGTTTATGAACACAGAGCAAGTACGCAGTAGAGAAGACCATTGTTAGGAGTTTGTTAAAGCTGAGCAAGAACGCAAAAGGGGAGACCACTGTAAGGAGGTAATAAAAACTGAGCAAGTACGCAGAAGGTGAGACCACTGTTAGGAATTTATAAAAGCTTAGCAAAAACGCAGTACGTGAGACAACTGTAAGAAAAAAAAAAAACTGAGCAAAGAAGCAATAAGGGAGACCACTATGAGGAGTTTATGAAACCTTAGAAAGAAAACAGTAGGGGACACAAGTGTAAGCAGTTTATAAAAGCTTACCAAGCAAGCCATTGGGGAGACCACTGTGAGGGCTTCATGAAAATCTGGGCAAGAACGCAGTAATGAAGACCACTGTAAGAAGTTTATAAAAGGCGCAAACGCACGCAATGGGTGGGAACATTGTAAGAATTTATGTATGATTGTCGCAAAAGATCGCAGTAAGGATGATCTGTATGAAGAGGTCGATCCATCAGCGGTATTGCGCAGTCGCAGAGACCTCAAAGAGGAATGTGTTACTTACCCGGACCCGGGGCCCCCGGTTGTCTTCGACGGCAGAAGCCATCGAACGCAATGTAGTCAGCGATGCAGACAAAGTGACCATTGGTGCAGATAGCGAACCGGTCCGTGCACGTTTTTCCCCTACATAAGCCCCCAAGAGAGCCGTCTGCAAAGAAAATACGTAACTTATATGTATTTATCATTGCTTTTCCCCAAAAAGGATGTTAAGAAGGATAGTATTTGTATTAGTTTTAGTAAAATGGTAAGTGATGCGTTATTTAATACAGTGGATGAAAATCGTTTTCTAGTCATCACATATGATGAAGCAGATTTAACGTTAATCGACTGTTAATTTGACCTTCACGTTTCGAGTAACTGAAGCACAGGACACTATAACACGAGACTGATTACCTGCGACGCACATGCCGTTTACCGGTGAATATCCGGTCTGGCAGGCGCAGACTCTGTTCAGGCAGACCGCATAGCTGTCAAGGGGGCACTTATCCCTAATGCAAAGGCCCCCGAGTTTTCCATCTAAAACGCATTTAAAATGGTTCCATAAAGGTAAACGTATATTCTTTACAAATGATTATATAGCAATTTGTAACACGTTAAGTATGTAAATTGCGATAAAGTTCGTATGACATAATTACGAAAACAATGCTCATGTGTGAAATGTAATCGACTGAATATTTCATTAAACTTCTTCGTGTCATGGAATTAACGATCACTCCCCGACGCCGCATGTCGCAATATGTAGCAATGTGTACCAATCATGACATTGAAATTCGAAGTTAACAAAACTGTTTTTTTCATGAAGGAAAACACAAACTGCACATTAACTACCGCTTCATCATATATAAAGGAAGAATGTATGAATGTTTAAATATTGAACGTCGTAATGGACTTCGTAACACAAGCGAACGAACAAAAGAACGGACAGATATGCTCACCAATGTACAAAGGGAAGAACTGACCAACAGACAGACAAACAGACAGACAAACAGACAGACCGAAAGACCGACCGACCGAGACCGAACGACTGACATAGAGAAAGACAGACCAATCGAACGACATACAGACATACATACAGACAGACAGACAGACAGACAGACAGACTGATAGACGGACGGACGGACAGACAGACAGACGGAAAGAAAGGCAGACCGGCAGACAGACACGCAGACATGCAGACATACTGCACGACGTCCCTAAGTTGGCAATGACATTTCTCGGATTTTTTTTACTGCACAAGATACACAAATAGACAGACTGATACATAATTTTCCTCGTACAAGTCGTTCTTACCATTAGTTATTACGAGCCGGATTATGGAATTACCTTTTTTAAATTAACCTTTCTGTATCGACCATAACGTAACACGCAGATATAGGAATACCAATACACGATACGTGACATGAGCTCTTACCCTGGATACACATTCCATCATTGGCAGTGGTTCCAGCCTGTTTCACATCTTCGGCTCTTCGGCCCGATGCACCAGCTTGTAACGTTATGACAAACTCAATAGTAGCATAATTATAATTATACCAACAACAACAAAAACGGCATCAGCAGCAGAAAACAAACACAATAATAATAATAATAATAATCATCATAATAATAATAATAATCATCATAATAATAATAATAATAATCATCATAATAATAATAATAATAATAATAATTAACAACAACAACAGCAGCAGTAGCAACAACAAACACAAATAATTATAATAATAATAATAATAATAATACTAGTAATAATAATTATAATAATAATTAACAACAACAACAGCAGCAGTAGCAACAAACACAATAATAATAAAAATAATAAGTAGTAGTAGTATATTCCTACCATACTTGCGCGTCCGATTCGTATTGTATCAACCAAAGAGAGTGTTTATACCATTCAATGTCAGTTACAAACGGTGTAAAGAATAAAAGATAATATGTAACCTGTTAATACATTCCATTAATGATCTGGTCAACAATGAACCATAGAGCACTTACTTTGTGTGCAACTTCCCTCGATGCCCGTGAAGCCTTCTCTGCAAACACAGAAGTTGCTCACACAGACTGCGTTCATGTCCTGCGAACACGCTGTTCTCCCAGTGCGGTCACACACCCCAACGAGGGCACCATCTAATGACATACATGAGTCACTCTTAATGTTGCAAAAGCGCTTGAAATTTGGACAATAACTTCAGCGCGAAATTAAGAATACAAAAGCACTGCTTATGGCGAATGAGTACGCCACTTACTTGGCACGCACATGTCTCCAACCAGGGTGGTTCCAGGCAAATACGTGCATATGTTACCATTGCAGGTGGCATAAAGGTCCAATGGGCACGGCCGTTCGAACATGCTCCGAGCGCCGCACCGCCTATATAACGATTAGTCATGGGGAATCCTGTTTCTATACACTATTCTATAGTTTTATTTCAGGGAAGGAAAAAGACCATTATTCGACCGCAATAGTTAGTAAGAAAAATTATTGAATGTTTAAATGCATAAAAGGGAGCATTTGCATTAAAATCTGTATTGTTTTACATCGTAGAATAATTAGTTATTTATATCGATAAATTATAGCTTTGATGATGTGTTCCAAGTATTTGATTTTTTAACAAATATATGTAAACATGCATGTATAGAGATGTTTTCACGGCAGGAAGATGCGCTTGGTAGATTTATGATGATAATGCGTTTTATTATGTTTCCACTACAGTGAAAGAAGACGTACATTTACAAAGTTAACATTTTTATTCGCCGCGAAAATATAATATATTTCACTGCAACGCATAATTTAGCCGTGTCATGCAAAAATGGATCCTACGCCACATGCGGCCATTGCAGCTCAAGACCAGCCTGTGCAGTCGAGCAGTCTGGTAAAGAGCTACCCTGTCTGATATAAAGTCACATTAGGTTTAGTGGTCTCATTAGTGACAGGGTAGCTCTAGACCAGACTAAGCGAATGCTGAATATGGCATAAGACCCATTTACACATGACACGGCTCAGATAGTTAACATTTACTTTCAATGCAGCGTGACTGGATGTTCGTAAATCCAGCCTATTGCACATATTGGCACTACAGACTGAGTTTGGATCGCCAGCGCACAGACCCCCACTCCTACCGACACCTCCAAGGTTGCCGTCTGATCAACAAAAATGCGGACATGTGTTTGCACATTTTGTTTACCTTGAAGAATTGCTTATTTGTTTAAAAGAAAAAATTCTTACTAAGTTGTATTCAAGAGTTATATTTACATTTTATTTGTAAAATATCCATTCATAGCATTTTATTTGATAATAAAATAAGTACAATGTATTTTAAAATTTAGACTCGAATAATTCAAAGTCGATTGACGTAAAGCAGCACTTAATGTGTACATACATGACGGGTGTTAACAACAACAACAGTTGTATGTATTTATTATCAATGGTACAACGTTTGCATTGTAATTTTCAACTTACATCTTAAAAGAAGAATTGATTTTAATGTCACGAATAATCTTCCCTTACTATGGCATCAACTGCTGACGAAATAGAATAGGCATTAACTGCGTATAGCAAACAAGAATCGTCTTCTATCGGAAACGTAGTGCGTTCAGTTACAGCGAACGTTCGCGAACCGAAGCGAACTTTCGCGAACGTTCGCTATTGAACGCTCGGTTCGCCGAGAACGTTCGCGAACCGAAGCGACCCGTCTCGGGAGGTAGTTCGCTTAAGTTCGCTAGCGAAACCAAGATGGCGGACAAGTAAGGTGTTGTTGTTGTTCAGCGTAATTTCAGTGTAACTTCGAAGTTTTTTTTTCATTTTATTGGTAGTATATCTAATGAATTGAATTATAAACATAGNTGCCGGACGGACGGACGGACGGACGGACAGCCGGATGGACAGCCGGACGGACGGACAACGCCAAAACAATATCCCTCCACCTCTGGCGGGGGATAATAAATAAACTATTAAACTATGGTATGAAATTACTGAGGGTGTATATCCCATACCCCATCAGTTACACAGTATTGCCATACCATAGAGAAGTGATCCAAGTTTCACCAGGGCTTTGATACTTGGCAAATTTTTTATCATAACGATAAGGCGTAAAAAAGATTTACGACTCAAATTTGGCGAAATTCTGCCATACATTCTGAATTAACTTCTATGTATAAAGAAAGAAATGTTTCAAAGAGATTGGGAAGATTTCTTTCATTGAACATCAATCATTGTTAACTCAGAAAATAACTCTTATTAGGTAAAACAAAAAGTTAACCCTTTGAGCGCTGGAACCGGATTTTGAAGGCCTTTGCAAACAGTTTGGATCCAGATGAGACGCCACAGAACGTGGCGTCTCATCAGGATCCAAACTGTTTGCTATTCTGATAGTATTCTTTGAAAAAAATCGAAGAAAATGCTAATTTTAGAAATTCAGCAGACAACATTTTAGCAGACGACAAATT
>VMBQ01018472.1:216879-228443 GCA_007657795.1 Dreissena rostriformis | reverse complement strand
TCATCATCATCATCATCATCATCATCATCATCACCATCATCATCATCATCATCATCATCATCATCATCATCATCATCATCATCATCATCATCATCATCATCATCATCATCATCATCATCATCATCATCATCATCATCCTCATCATCATCATCATCATCATCCTCACCATCCTCACCATCCTCATCAGCATCATCATCATCATCATCATCATCATCATCATCATCATCCTAATTCTAATCCTTATCGTCATCGTCATCCTCATCCGCATCCTCATCCTTACCCTCATCATCATCATCAGCAGCAGCAGCATCAGCATCAGCATCACCAAAATCATCATAATCATGATCATCATCAGCAGAAGCAGCAGCATCATCATCATCATCATCATCATTATCATCATCATCATCATCATCCTCATAATCCGCATCCTCATCCTTATCCTCATCCTCATCATCCTCATCCTCATGCTCATCCTCATGCTCATCATCATCATCATCATCGTCATCATCATCATCATCACCACCACCACCACCACCACCACCACAACCAACACAACCATCATCATCATCATCATTAAATGATGTTATTTATTGCAGATGGCTAACACATTCACGTTGACCTTGGTAGTGGCCACTGTTGTCGTCTTTGCACATGCCCAGTTCGACACATTCCCTTTAGGCCGTAAGTATTCAGAGCAAAAATATAAACAATTTAATTCTAAAATGAAAACGAAAAACATGTTTGGGAAATGCTTTACTAGAAATATATTAATAAACGTTGAGAAATTCATATCAAATAACTGAAAGTTGTCAAATTCATTGCAATCATTAAACATAAATGGACTTAAATCGAAATATAAACAAATTCGTTTTTTGACATGGTTGCGTATGGCGTCCTTAGTCGTAACTGAGTTGCTAAATTTTGTAATGTATGATATATTTATTTATTTATTTTTTTATTTATTTATTTATTTATTTATTTATTTATTTATTTATTTATTTATTTATTTATTTATTTATTTCATTTTATATATTTTCATGATATCACTGTACATCCCAAATTATCCGTTGACTATTTTAGTCGACCCTTATTGTTTGAAGAAAACACCTGAAGTATACGGACCTTGCAGACAACAGCGAACCATATGGACATTCGACTGGTGCGCACTTAAGTGTGTTCAGCGGACTGGATGTTTCCAAGCTGGTAACCAGGAAATAAACGCATTTCCATCGCAGCAAGGTTGTTATATGTGGTGTAGCAGATCCTATGAATAGTTGTATGTTATGAAATACAAAGATAATAAAGCTGTAAGAAAACATACCATAGAAATTAGGTTGTTTAATATATACCTTTACAAACGCTACGCAAGTTTTGCGTTGTGTTGGGGGAATTATTTCACACTATACTTAGCCTTTCGAACACTGCTAACGAATTACGTAAAACTAACGCAGTATGTTTATTTTCTCGTATACATCATTGCAACCCCAGTCCTATTCGTGTGCGCTCTTTAATAGGATACAAACAAATGGAATACACAAGAAACTAAATATCACGCGTTGTGAAACAAAGTCATGCCCTCACATGTTTCGCCCTCTCAGTGCTAGAAAATTTGATTTTAGTCTTAATATATAGAAATAATGAAACTCCAAAAACATTATCAGAAAAGACATTCTTATCAACACACGCTTGTCGTTTGTTTTAAGCAAGTGACTTATTTTCGAAATACAGCAATTATCTTTTACAATTAAACATGCAAATATATGGACGAAGTATGTAATAAATAACTTCATAAATTAATGATATGTTGATGATTGTTTTGTTCATACCTGTAACATTTTCGAAACATTTATGTACATTTTAATACATTAATACATATTGAATTTCATAAATTGCGTGTTACATGAAGTGCATGCCGTCTTCGGTTATACATGTAAAACGCGTTTGAGTGAAATTCCGAATATGTTGCTGTTATTCTTTTCAGGTAAATTTAGTGCTTTAAGTGACCGCATTTTTAAGGTCCGTCTGGTTTTTGTTTTCCTTTTAGAAACGTCAGCATATTTCATTACATTGATACATCAAATGTTATAGGACATTTTGTTAAACAACACAACAGCATACAAATTATAATATTAAAACAAAAACTATATTAACCATTATTTTAAAACAAACTGTGTTTAAAACATGTGGTTTTTATCTTTTGTTGAAAATTATACGTTCAAAAAAGAAATCTAAATCAATAAAATAAAGAAATAGACATTCGTACCTTGCAATATAATGCTCTGTTCCTTGTCAAAACGTCTTCGCTTTAACCATAAGAACACCAAGCACATTAACAAGCAATCCAGTACAGTATTCGCATTAAAATGTCCTAAGTACACGGTAAACTTTGCGATGGCAATTACATGCAGCTACATTGAAGGGACCTGTTCACAGATTTTGGAATGTTTTGAAGTTTGTCATTAAATGCTTTAAATTGATGAATATAAACATCATAACTAAAGAGCTACAATATTAAAACAAGAATAAAAGTAACAAAAGAAAACAAAAGAGAAAAAATGGTTTACCACATTAGGGCTCGAACCACTGACCCATGGAGTAAAAGCCAAGCACCGAAACAGCTCAGCCATCCGTCTTCACGTGTGTATGTGTGTAATTCAAAGTTTATGTTCGGGTCGTATTTGAGTCATTATATGCGGACCTTACCACCCGTCTTTACATGGGTTGCCATTCATTTTATACTTTGTATTACTATCCACGTGTTGTTACAAAATATAACGTTAAAACAAGAATATTTTTAGATCGTTTCGCGTCTGAGACGATTTATAATTTTATCAATTTCTAACGATGATTTTTCGTAAACGACGGTGTATTTTCAGTATGAGTCTGCGGCATAAGTGTTATTTCGCACACGGATGTACATTGTTCATTTTTTTCTTGAATCTGTGACAAAAAGTTGAAAAATTCTCATTTTAATAAACTGTGAACATGTCCCATAAAGATGTTCGGCGAAGTAAAGGTTATTCTTCAACATCTTAGGGAAGTATGAGACAAAACGGAAGACAATATTCACAATAATCTGAAATTACACAAATGACAGCATTACATTATTGCATGAANACACCTTGAAGGGACTTGTTCACAGATTTTGGCATGTTTTGAAGTTTGTCATTAAATGCTTTAAATTGATGAATATAAACATCAGAACTAAAGAGCTACAATATTAAAACAAGAATAAAAGTAACAAAAGAAAAAAAAAAGAGAAAAAATGGTTAACCACACTAGGGCTCGAACCACTGACCCATGGAGTAAAAGCCAAGCACCGAAACCGCTCAGCCATCCGTCTTCACGTGTGTATGTGTGTAATTCAAAGTTTATGTTCGGGTCGTAGTTGAGTCATTATATGCGGACCTTACCACCCGTCTTTACATGGGTTGCCATTCATTTTATACTTTGTATTACTATCCACGTGTTGTTACAAAATATAACGTAAAAACAAGAATATTTTTAGATCGTTTCGCGTCTGAGACGATTTATAATTTTATCAATTTCTAACGATGATTTTTCGTAAACGAACGTGTATTTTCAGTATTGTGTCAAACGAGAATTGACATTGTTGTGTATTTTAAATTCCGCTGTCAATGTTTTGTATCGCGAAAAAGGTTTCAAGTTACACAATTAGCAAACATAAGCTTTTAGCTTTTACGAAATATTTGAAGCCGCCCGAATTTGACATGAACAATTTAACCAAATAATTATTTATCATCACCGACAGTACGGGTGTTACGGATTATTAAGTTAATTATATATTGCTATGTTCCCATTATATTTTTTAATTACGACTCGGGCGAGACGATTTATAAT
The DNA here is from genome assembly GCA_007657795.1 of Dreissena rostriformis. Classification (NCBI taxonomy): domain Eukaryota; kingdom Metazoa; phylum Mollusca; class Bivalvia; order Myida; family Dreissenidae; genus Dreissena; species Dreissena rostriformis. Next base: position 224,582 of record VMBQ01018472.1, on the reverse strand, counting down.
TTTATCAATTTCTAACGATGATTTTTCGTAAACGAACGTGTATTTTCAGTATGAGTCTGCGGCATTAGTGTTATTTCGCACACGGATGTAAATTGTTCATTTTTTTCTTGAATCTGTGACAAAAAGTTGAAAAATTCTCATTTTAATAAACTCTGAACAAGTCCCTTGAAGATGTTCGGCGAAGTAAAGGTTATTTTTCAACATCTTAGGGAAGTATGAGACAAAACGGAAGACACTATTCACAATAATCTGAAATTACACAAATGACAGCATTACATTATTGCATGAAATATACAACCGTAACAACTATCTTCAAATTACAGATCTGTATGATACCATTTTAAGCATAAACGATGGCTGACCAAGCAAATTGTTTCATTGATTTAAAAAGACTTCCAATTTAATATAGATATTATTCATGAAATTGATAAATAAAATTAATCAAAGAAAGTTTGATTTTCCCAATATGGACTGTAACAATATCATACGGTTTTCAGCTGCTAATTCTTCTGTGTCGTAAAATTACAATCCTCAATCCTCAAAAATACATTTTTCTATAACTTGTTTGACCATTAAATCGTTCATTACATGTTTTGATAAAAAATCTATTAATTTAATTTAAATTATAAGATATATGCTTTGATTTAAGTGGCGACTGTTGCACACAAAAAATACGGTAGCTAACATAGTACCATAGTAGTATTCCAAAAGTCAGACACTATCAAGATTAATTGCAATAGTTGTTTGCAAAGATTTTATTTTACTGAGTAAGATAAAATCCTCACGCCATTGTGGCAAATACATTTGTGTTTATGATTCTGCTTATTGTGCAGCAGGATTAACAGGATTTCTGTTTACAATAATGAAGAATCAATAACACTGATAGACTGTGTAATGATTTTAGTATTCCATGAAGTGATTTAATAGAAAATGCCAATGTATGCCCTTCAACAGTAATAATAAGGAAGGCATTACATTAAACTGTATGGGCAGCTATATTTTGAAGTTATACCAATAACATAAATGCAGTTTTTTTTTCTTGCAAGGGCATAATACTCATAAATTGTCATTTATAAATGAAATACTAATATTGATACAGAAAATCGCATTCTAGTAACATTTTCGTAAAAAAATAACAATATCCTGAGTGTAAATTTATATTATCCACAAACGTTCTTAAACATTTAATAACGTCGCTTTATGTACGATACTATAATACATCGTATTAGGTAAAACAATTGTCACAAAAAATACTTTCTTTCATGTTCAGATATTATTAAGGTCATTCTACATATAACATACAGGTGTGTTACGCCGCATACTCGTTCGAGAAGACATTTGAAAATGTAATTTAAAATCATTTAATTTAATAAACATTTAATAAACATATTTCTTTTGAAAACAAATAGCTGCTTCAATAAAAAGGCCTCTACAACGTATGAAGTTTTTAATTTCTTCCTAATTCATCGAAGTGTGTCACTCATTCAACCTTCGTGTAAAATACTGGCTAATTTTAGGTCTGTGTACAGAAATATGTAAAAAATTGAATCTGCGTTCTAAAAACTGACAGGATGTTTTTCTTAATGCGTTATGCCGCTATCTCCGACTCATTTAGGTCCCAAGTTCTGCTCTGAACACCTCCGAAGATTGAGTACCAGAGTGAAAGAGAACCCGTTCTATCAGTTATCATGATACAGTTTTCATTAATCCAATGAAACCCACTTTCAAAATCACATAATCACATACATGTTTGTAACATAGGCATTACATGTTTTTATTGTTAACGTAATGGAACTATACTTGGCGGATAAAATGTTTGTTTTGAGGGATAAGTCGGTTTCTTCAAAGTCGATTTTCACAACTTGCAATTTGTAAAATACAATGTTTAACACTACATTATCACTGTTTATTAGCATATCAACATGATACAATGTTGTATTGTCACAATTAATTAGAACACAATGCGTAAAGTATAGATACATGATCACATCTAAAAATAAAATGAAAAAAATAATAACATTAAAAATGAATATAATTTAAAAATCTATATTAAAGACACGATAAATTCAATAACTAGCAATTCACATATTTGTAAACAACGTTTAACATTTTTTGCCTGTTAAGTTATCGTTTGAGATGCCTCCTGAGTGGTTTTGATCACGTGATCCGTTATGGCTACAACCGATCCGTTAATGCATGAATAAGCTTCGAATAAAACGTACCACAAATAGTTATTGTCTGCATTTTAAAACATAATATTTGATGGCACAGTAATAAAAGGTAATATTTAAACTGGTGTAAATAAAGTCGCAAAACATGTATTGTTTTTCACCAGAACAACTTATTTGCGCTAATTATCCGTTAATGGTTATTTGACTGTACTGGTTCTTTTTAAGAAAAAAATGATACAAAAATAAAATATACTAAAATTAGAAAGTTATGATTTATTCAGATTGATTTAAGGTCAAGTCGTTCACATGTTAAACAAGAAATGGCTAATGAAAATGACTTGCTTTTCTATCCTATCCACAAACGGTTTACATAATAGACCAAGTCAGCTGGCTTTGGTCTCCTGAGCATATACCATGGAAACTGTATATTCTATCTTTCATCCAGATAGGAACGCTTAAATTATTTACTGGCATCAAGAATAACAAACACACAGCAAATTTTACAATTATACGCCACACGCAATCTTAATCAATCAATAACGTGTAATAACAACACGCACGTTATGAAATGATAAACTCCTATGGCAAGCTTCTGTTTATTTGAAGATCTTTGCTGTTAATGTATAACATTGGTGTCCCGACACCTTACGAGTACAGATCTCAGGGTTCGAATGTATGCATATTCTGGATCCACTTGAATTTAATAAAGAACCAGGTATCCACCAACAAGGCCAAACTAATCAAACACATGCATGTAGCGGGTTTTCCCAATAACGTCATCAATTTCATTAAGGCAGGTTTTGTCGCGTCGAGGCCCATATATTATATATATGACTGTATTTCCGCCAAATACATGAAGATCTAAACAAATAACCAGACAAACGTTTACAGTAGTTAGCAAAATGCATAAGCATAATATGTTTACATAGTACAATATCTTACAAATAAGGCGATCAACACAGTTAACTTTGACATTATAAACAGAGTAAACTTGTATACGCATATGTTTTAAATATTATTTATAGGCATGGAATTAACTCAAATGTATATTGTTTAGGAAAATTAATCACCTAGAGGTGCAAGAAACAGAAAACGGTATACATGAGCACAATGCAAGATCAAGTTGTTATATGTTAAACGTATCGCTTTAACCAACACTGTAACGGTATGAACATTATAAAATTTTACGCGTCTGCGTTTAGATACATTTGACACACCAATACGTCTGCTTGTTGTTCAAGCGGTAACTTCACCATCGTAAGATAAAGTATACCCCGCAAAATTTAATGACGAGTGCAAACATGTTTGCTATGTGGGGAATATTAATCGGGCAGAAAAAAGTAAGTGTTCAACAATATTGTCACACAATCTTGAGCAACTGTGACACTGTTCCGCGTTTAATTTTGATAACATACGCCTTACCGCTCTACTCACAGATTTCACAATGGGCGGCAACTCTGGATGGCATTTCGAGATTGCATTAAGGCATATATGGGTTACCGTCCTTCGGCATTATGTTGGACAAGCCAGGTCTTTTGTGAATATTTCCGAGTACCTGGCTTCTCTGGCCGGAGTTTTCACGTGTCTCCAGAGAATGTTCTTCCACTGCATTTTTGAAGCAAATGTCCCACTGCTCAAGTAATGCAAAATTATAATAAGAATAATCATAAAACCTAGTAAAACATTCTATGTATAAAAAATAAATATGGAGACTAAGTACAGTTTTCACGTTTGATAACTACACAGATCAACGACCAATTGTTTTAAAGTTATATATTTGTCTTTAGGATAGAATTAAACATGTTGAAAATTTCGATAACATACTTGCATCGCATTACATTGATTGCTTATGGGCACTTATTATGTTTGTGTTATCCAAACTATTTAATGTTCAGAAGAATGTTTTCGTTTCAATCATGTCTTGGCTAAAATAATGGATTGTATTCTTACAAGTCTGTTATTTCGTTAACATGCAATTGTGTCAAACGAGCATTGCCATTGTTGTGTTATTTAACTTCCGCTATCAATGTTTGGTATTGCGACCAGGTTTTGAGATACACAGTTAGCAAACATAAGCTTTTAGCTTTTACGAAATAGTTGAAGCCGCCCGGGAAGAACGAATTTGACATGAACAATTAAACCAAATAATTATTTATAATCACCGACAGTATGGGTGTTACGGATTTTTAAGTTAATTATATATGGCTATGTTCCCATTGCATTTTTTTATTACGACTCGGTCGATACCAAGAAAACAAAATTGACACGTAAGAAACGCGTTATAGAAATAACGATATTGGAAATCACTTGATTGTAAATAACAGGTGTCCCTGCACATGCATGTAGCGTCCTCTTGGCTATACGCAAACACGAAGTCCAGCTCCATACTGTTCATAACAACTAAATCCGGCTATTAAAAACGAAGGAATGTCAACAATAAAATGATCTATTTTACAAGTTGATTATTTTCTTACACAATGTCATTTCCGTTTTAGATGCGCATACATATTCTATTAATGAGTTTGATCAAAATAGAGCGGTACAAACAATTTGCCATAAAACATAATGCAGCAAAGAAATGTAATACATGTACTTGCTTAATCTAGAGTACATAAAAACGATGACTATCAAGTAGGGTTAACAAGGTAGAACAAATTGCGCAATAATGTAGAACAAATGGCGCGTTAAAAAAAACACTGACTAGTTTTACAAACAAAATTGCATGTTCTTCTAACAAGGGGTTATTTAAACAGATCAACAGCTAGTTCAATAAAGTATCGCTTGCATTTTTATTTAAATCACACAAATGATTAGCTATGGAACCTTGACTCAACTTTAAGCGTTCACATAATCATAGTTTATCGATTCAGTCGGCTGTTTCGAACACAAACAATGAATTATTTCACCATATAAAACTTAAGGCTGAAGAACTTGTTCCATGAAGACGTTCTACAATATTAAGCGGCATAATGTAATAGACAATTTGGATGTTTAAGTTTCAATAAAGGACTATTTGTATATCTTTTTAAATACATTTCTTGTTTAAATGTACTGCCTTCAAACAGTTACTTGAAGTTGGTGAGCCAAAGGCTTTATTGTTATATGTATAATTTAAAAAAATGGAACATTTTTGCGTGCGTTAACAATGCTTACTATTTCGTTTACGTGTTTTGATACATTTTTCTTGTTCTCACAGACGCATAGCGGATTTTCTCATCTATTCTCTATTATGTGTACGGCGGCCTCTTATTCTTGGTATTATTGCTATTTATTTTGCAGATTAGCTGTCATATATCGATTATCAATCAGCCACGAAAAAAACCTTACACTGCGCAGCAACGGTGGTTCAATTTTTGCAAAGCAAAAGTGGTTTGGATTTTCCACGGTGTTTAAAAATAGACTTTACTTTACATATAACCGTTTGTCTATAAGTCGCCGCCACATAAGGCAGATAGTAAGAACACAACGGCTCATATCTTCGGATATCAAAATAAAAGTGTGTACTTGGAGTTTATAATGTTGGTCCATATACATATATTGCTAAACATATAACTTGTATATTTAAATAATTAATTTTAAAGAAATATAATGGAATATAAACTTACAACAAGAGCTGAACATGATGGTGCTGAGACTTACACAGAATCTTCAGAATCCATAGATATGCTCACATTAGCGAGACAGATTGATTCTAGCTTAAACACACGGATTAAGGCCTTACTGAAGTACGTCTCAAGTTACAATGAATGTTTACAGGTAAGTTGTTGTGTTTGATATTTACATACTTTTTAAGCTCGATACCCGGTTACACAGACGTAAAACTTGAAAATCCGTTCTGTATTCTGTCGTTCTTTTTTTAAATAGAGATGTAACATGTTAAAAAGCATTAACCGGTAAAATAATTATAAGAACCGGTAAGTGAACCGGTTTACTAAAAAAACTTCAAAATGTTAAAGTCAAGCTTTAAACCTGTTATATTGCACGTTCATGAATCCTCTTTGTAATTATGTGTTTCTTTGCTCTTTCCGTTTAAATTTTTTAAGTTTTGAAATGTACTTGCTGTACAAATCGTTGTGTTGTTTGTTTCTATTTCAGGTCGATGATAAGTGTTTAATATTAAAAGTAGTTTCAATATTCGCTTTGTTAATTAATGTAAACTTGTGTCAGACAGTAATGGTTCTATCTTAATAACGAGCCTTACTTATACAATAATACATATTTATTTAGACAATACGACGTACACTGGAGAGGATTTCATCAAATAAAGATAATATTGATGCAATTGATACATCAAAACACTTTTTTTTTCGAGCAAACAGTCTCGAAGTTTGATAAATATAACATCAAATAAGCAGACCAAAGTCTCAATATATTGTTGTATAATGTCGTATAATGGGTGTAATGAAGTATTGTTCGGTTCTTTTATGTTCTGATTTTTATCGGAAGTGTATAACCTCTAATAGCCGCCATTCCTGACAGATCACATATTTTATTTTTGCTGCGTAAAAAAAAATACTGCCAATAAACAAAACTTAATCTCTGTTTATAACAACTAATTTACTTAGTTACTTTGTTTATAGATACATTATTGATTCCCGTCGTCGGCGTGGCTTGCTATTGAAGTAGACAATAGCGTGAACTTGCAGAATGTGGGGAACTTATCATTTATCTATTGATATTTTAAAAGCGTAGAGCGTCATGAAACTTATGGAGACCCGTTTAAGTCATTCGTTTGTCTGCATGACCATGATAACAAGTGGAAGAACACGGTGTGCAAGTGCGAGTTCACGATAAAAGATAACGATTTAACTATTTATAAATTATTTTTATAATTTATTGATGAACAATGCATCTAATTCATTTAAACAAAGTTTCGGGTTAACCTGTACAAGAAAAATGTAACCGGTAAACCGATCGTTTAGTAGGTTTATCAGTTTAGGTGTTGCATGTCTATTAAACATTATTCAGTATTTATTTAGTAGATCAAAAAGGGTTGCATAAATTATCAACTTCAATCGCAGATAATTTCATTCATTGTGCCTTTCGTTATCAAATGGAAATCATTTGATTTATACGCGTAACATTATAAATGAATTGTCGTTCAATATTTATAATCAACAGATTTGGGATTGAACAATCATACGAATGAATCGGAATTTCTATCATTGTACTTTTCATTGAAACTCAGATAGTGTCACTGAAATGTTAATCCTTGCTACAAATTAACACAATTGATGTTAAGCTCACCGGAGCTTTTAGGATCAACTTTCGTCCATCTTGCCTCGTCCGTCGCCAACATTTACCTTACTCTCTAGATGCCACATTTTCCCAGTCTTAATGAAACTTGGTCCGAAATGTTCCCAATTATATCTCGGACGAGTTCGACATTGCGTCGCATGGGATAACAAACAAGATCAATACGTCAAGTAAAAATGTAAACACTTACGACGTCGCATTGTATGCCAGTTGTCATAAGTCTTGTTGAAACATTTGTCCTTATGATGTTTTGGCTCAGTTCGAAAATGGTTTCTG
>VMBQ01018472.1:191074-216798 GCA_007657795.1 Dreissena rostriformis | reverse complement strand
CGTTGTTTGTCATCTTGAATAGCAAACGCGTCAAAATAAAGTGTGTTCAGACGATGTACAATTTTCATTGTTTATTGTTCCTGAATGTTTAAGAAAACTAAAAAAATCTAAGAAAAACGACAATTACCGGAGAACATAAGGCGACTAAGCGGGTACTTTGCGCATAGTTAGCATTTATTTTGATATTATAAAATATGAGAATACCTTGATTTTCGTCATTAAGCGAGAGCTTGTTCCGCCATTTTGTGCGTACGATGTACTTTTGTGATCACGTGTTTCCCCGCAGTGATAATATCACTCACAAAATGAATACCTCTTTCATATAGACTTTTAATCTAAATATAGCTATTGTTAATTTTAAAATTATAATCATTAAATAGAGGCATATCCAGAATATTATCATCACAATTTATTATTGGAAAGCTTTTCAATGTACAAATTACAATATATAGTTTTTCAAGACGTTGCGCCAACATTTATTTTTCAAGAGTAAACATATATTCTCTGCAAACATTTTACAAGCAATAAATAATGTTTTAAAATATATTGATGATTTCACCAGTAAATAACAATTTCCTTGGCATTACACTTATCTCTTAAGCCATGTTATTTTCATGAATTTTTCAAAAGAACATATATCTATCATATTTAACCAACCTATGTTACATTCATTAAAAACTACAGTTAAAAGTAGCATATAATTTTCACTTTCACAACACTGTTTTCAAGTCTTGTTATACATTAAATTACATTATTTAGAGCTCATGACATAGGTGATTCATATATTTCCAATGATAACTTTTTTTTTAATTTTGAATAAGTCTCCATGTTTTGGGTGCAAATAGAATGTTGGTTTATTAAAAGATTGTAATGAATAGAATAAATATAGGATTTATTAAACAACATACCAGCTGTTTACTTGTAAGACCCTTTAACTAATACCCAAACAATAACAGGATTTTACAAGGTTTTTGCAGACAATTCTTAAAATTATAATTTTCCCCTTTAAACACAATTATTCCTCCCAAATGTAAGCTATTTCTTATTTGTATTGTTTAGTTAATAGGTTAAGAACATTATCTAGACACCTGTTTCTTTTGTTGTGCAGACATCATTTGAACCATATAGCTGAATGAAACATTTAATCATAAAAAGCAATGACTTCTTTTGTTGCAATTTTTACAATACTAACAAAAGCTCAGATAGAATTGAAATACATGAAACTTCCCCCAGATTTGCAATATAAATTTAAAATGTAATAATATCTTTAATTAAAAAGACAATACAATACTGATTCTCTATTTAAAGTAAGACTGTATGCATGAAGAAAAATAATTATAAATATTCATAAAAAAATAATGCAATCAATGTTATTTCACATCATTAAATCATTTACAGTAAAATGCCTGAATATTAATCGAATGGGAATTAAATCAGAATCTTTAATCAAGCAGACGAATAAGGCATTTGCTAAATAGATGAACTCGATTTTTTTGGGGCACAAAATATTTGATCTAGAATGAGTGCTGTATTCAAAGAAGAACTCGGCCAATTAACTTGGTCAGTGGACATTGAACATAAACAACACAACACTGAACTATGAACACTCACAACACTCTCACAAAGTATTCTAAAGAAAATATTTAAACCAGAAAACATTTCAAAACAGCATAATTTATTTATCGAAAAATTAAGAGATTAACACTAAACCGGCGACATATAAATTTCTGGAAACAGTTTTAACAGCAATTTCCATACCAATTTAGTGTTAATCTCTTAATTTTTATCTATAATTAAAATGTTTCCCGACATATAGATCAGTGTGACTGTGACAGAAGAATATCAATCAATATTTAAACTAAACACACATTAATACTGGTTATGAATCAATGAAATACCTTACAGCAACGGAATAAATTTTGGGTATCAATTTAATAATGCAACTGGCACAGTTTTAAAGGCAGAAAGCTATTATCAGAGTTTCTAAACTTTTAATGGTTAAAAGTTCTGGGTCGCGAAATTTAATTGCAATGCAGAATTAAAATACAAATGTAAACAAACTAGAACTATAAGTATATCAATCAATGAAGATAAAATTGTACACGAAAATTTGAATTGAAATCAACAGTAAATATTACGATTTCATCGATCTGAGGTGCAGAACGTGTTCTCGTTTGGTTTGTTTACCTGTTTACCCGATACCGTCCCGCACGAACGACAACTCTTGTTCGCCCTTAATTACGAAAAGACCGAATACACAATAACAGTCTGAAAGTAACATGAATGACCTACTCATAAAGCGTTTTCAGAGCATTAAACATCGATTCATGTCTCGGCTTAAATTAGAATGGTTACGGTAAATTAAACAAATATGACCTAAAACACTACCTGCTCAGAACAGGTTTGTTCCCTAGAGTCTAAGGCAAGCGCCTCATGTCCCCTGGTCTTCTTATTCTAGTTTTCTTTGATTTGGTGCGCAACCAACATTCCACTTAAGACATTTAAATTGCAAACATTCGTTTCAGATCTTCAACAACGAAATTCTGATACCAGTGGGCAGTTCTCAAGATGGATCGAAAGTCAACGTTCCTGGTGACCATGGTGACGGTGGTGACGTTGATATTTTACTGGTCTCAAAAACCGCGATACTAGATGAGTCAAATTTGGAATATGATAGCCGTTATCCCGCATTTCTGAGAGTTCGAGGCGATAGAACACACTCGCAACTGTTCAAATGGAAACGCTTAGTCGAAGATGTGTACGTGCCAGTCAAAGTTTTGAAAAATTTAGAACGTAGAATGTATGGTATAGTGAGGTCTTTCGTAAGCTTCATCTCTCTCCCGGGTATATCGGGAAAATACTTTAACTGTTTCAAAGAAACCGCTGTCGGTTTCGAGATTGCAGCACTAGATAGATCGTCAACCATGGGTGCTTTGCATATGACTGAAGTTCAAGAACAGAGGGTCAACATATTGCATGCTCTAATCAAACCTTTTCATTATATTCTGAACTCTTTCAGTGCTATGGTTCACAAAGGTGATCCACATGACTTCCCTAAAGGTCAAAGCTCGTTTTCAAATGAATCAGAAAGCGTAACAAGTGCGGCTATAAAAATTGCGGCCTTGATAAGAGATAAAGATAATGATAACGGTAATTTTAAAATGAGAATCGAAATGAAAGAACGAGAGCCCAGAACCGACCCGATATACAGAAGCAGTTTAAGCAACGAAAAAGCAGTTCAGGAACCAATTCAACTCCATAAACTTATGACTGCTGATATAGTACCTGCATTTCACATTGAAGGCTGGCCAAGGGTGGCCGCAGAATGGTTAAGCAGACATCGAAAATGGCCATCGAATCATTTGGTTCCAATCATTAAAAAAATAGGTTGTCAGATCGTTGCTAAACGACCTTTGTTCCCGGATCTGAATGGGGATAGAAACAACGAGGATCATTCTTCGGAAGCAGATGAAAATGACACATGTTTTCGACTGTCATTTTCTCAGTGTGAACTTGCTTGGCGAAACAGCTTTCTGAGGTACCGCTTCTATGCTGGAAGATTTTGAAGGCGTATCAAAAGGGGGTTTTAAGCACAGAACCACCAGTACTTACTTCGTATCATTGGAAGACTGTGCTGTTTTGGATTAGAGAAGACACAGCTGACGACTTTTGGTCCGAAGAGAATTTGTTGAATTGTGTGATAAGGGCTTTGGATTTCATGATAAACTGTCTTCAAACACGATTTTTTCCTCTATACTTTGTCCGTGGGGAAAATCTCATCGCCGGATGCCGTGATGACCTTGTTGTTGTAACTCTAAACAGGGTGGTTGACATTCGTAAGGCACCTTTCAAGTACCTGTCGATTTTTTTCGAATATCCACCGAAGCCCGACGAGTACATTAGTTCGAAAGAGAAATTAAAGGAATATTTAATCGCTGATAGTCACGAACATATGGAAGATGATATATGTAAGAATATGGTACACGGTGTATGGTCTTCCATCCCCATTGAAAACACTGAAGATGAACACAAATACGATTCAGATCGATATGTAAGCTTCATTAGGAGAATGTTCAATAACTCCCGCAATTTGATTATGCAGTTAATAAAGGGCGACAGAATGAAACATTCTTCGCGAGTTTTTTTAACTGATATAGTGTCTTTTCTGGATAAAGTCTTACCATTAATTAAATACAAAGACTGTGCAGATTCAGATAGTGAAACGGAACAGGTATTAAATTCAATAGAGCAAAGTCCAAAACATAAGACACAACGAGAAATACAGATATGGGATATGCCTTCAAAGGAAAACGTACAAAAAGATCATACGAGGATCAAACATAATAGCTCTACCGTTCAAGCGAATGAACACACACGTACACATGTAGACATTGATGATGACAAGGAAACTAGTGCAGTTTTTTCGAGGAAGTCAACTGAACAATCGGACAATTCTTTGAGTACAGCAACAGTGGATGTTAAACACATCGAATTTCCACAACCAGTTGAAGAAATTAATAATGATCAAAGAAATAACGAAGAGATTTCAAATAGGTCGACTAAACAAAAGGACGATTCATTCCTTAATTTTTTTATGGCGGGAATGAAACTTCTAAATGACTTCTATCGACTAGTATCTGGAGAAGAAGTTCAAGACAGCAATGGTGGGAAATATGAGTTTAGTCCAGATGTAAGAAGGTTAGTTCATAACTTCATAGACACTCTTATACACCATCTAAGTGAAGAGGACGATAACAACCATGAAAACATTACAGATTCATGTGAAACAAATAAATCGTCAAGGGCACCATGTGACTTAGACCTTGACTGACGTTATGAGTTGTTCAGCCGACCAAAGTCAAACCGGTCGAGCACTGTAAAGCTTTAAAAGCGCTGTTAACATGTGCCAGTTGCGATTTACGATTATCGTGCCTCAGAAAGTTTTATTCATTTTGCACTGGGAACTATTTAACTTTTAAATAATTAAATTGCTATTAAATTCATGTTCTTAATTATTGCTCTTTTTAATTTAAATTGCTATACCATGAGTTTTCACTTCTTTATATTATTTGCATGTGTGTTTTATGATTCATAATTGGCTAAGTGTGAGATAAATTATTGGCTTACTGTGAGATTTGGAATGCCTTTGAACAGGTTTGTACCAACAATTTTGTCAATTGGCCATTCCGCGACGGTGAACCCAGCTTTGAACCTTTTTGTTAGTTTAAAGTCATGTTGTATGTATTGCCATGTATCGCAGAGGCAATAGGTAACTGATGCGTTGAACAAAAGACTAGCGGATAGCAACTAGATATCTTTTGAATGAGTTTCAGGAGTTTTATTCTTTCTATATATTTAACAAAATTTTCATCATTTATGTCCTTTGTTTTGTGCTTGTTAAAATGTTAAAGTTTTCATTTCTATTGGAATCCATCGTTTTTTTTAATGTCATTTTGTCAATGTGTAAATCAGTCCATTTAAAGAAAGCACCTGCCCAACTCAAATTATCGAATGCATGTTAAATGGCATTAGTTGTAGTTAAAGGAAATGGAGAGTATTTCAATAAAAACTAGTTATTTTGTCAGAAATATAGTTTATTATATTTCTGCTCGCAAGCGCTTTGTTAGAATTGACAGTATACTTTTCTTTACGCTTTAATTAGACATTTTTTCGTCATTTGTAATTTTTAGTCAGAACAACTTATAATAATACTACACAATTTTGGTCGAAGCAGCGTTTTACTTCGAATCAAAAGATCGAATACACATACACTTTGCAAAACAAATGTTTTCATAATATAATATTACATACAAAAAGTAAATTCATTCTATATCAATATTTAAGTTGAACATTGGTTCTCTGATTAATTATTTTGTATTGACTTCATTTATGAAGATATTTTCTTATGATTGACGTATAATAGGTGCATGTCATATTTCGGTAACGTTCTAAATTATCGGATAGCTTAAATATCGTTTTTGTTTAAGATATTCGTCGAAATATCCTGATTTTGAAAATTAAGGTTGAAAATTATCTTTCCTGAATGAATAAATTGAAAACTAAATTTTGAATTGTTGTTGTCATTGTTATTTTCACTTGTTAAATCCTTATCCACCGCATGAAATGTATGTTATATAGTTTATTGCATATGTATGATTAAAAACAATTAATGCATGTTTATGAAATTCATAAATCAATACGAAATACATGACACATTTCCATGCACTTTTATGTGGTTATATATGCGGATATTTAAACAATATACAACGAATGTAAAATATGCATTTACACATTTACATATATATTCAAACTGCACTTTCTTGTATGTAAATATTGATGATACTGTAGCAAATCATAATATGTGTCTTCACATTTCATTTGCATTTATTATAACGTTGCTACTCACGGTTGAAACAATACGACGCAGTTTCCTGTCCACACATTGAAAGCATTTCTTACTAAGCATACTTTTCGATAGGAAATTGAAGTCATCTTCATTATCATCATCATTAACAACAACATCACTATACTACCATCACAGCAACCATCATCTTCGTCATCAAGATTTGTTCGTCTTTACTTTCATCATATTATTATCATGTGATCACCAGTATCAGCGTGGACTACACGATATAAACATCAGAGCCAAATTTCAAAATTCAAAAACATGACACGAGTACTCTGGATATTACACTATTAAATATAACGGGTATTGCGCGATGATTGTAATGTGATTGTAATATTGATAATGTAGTGATGACAAAAATGATTCTGATTATGCTGATGTTATATTTACGGGGATGATGATAACGGTAACGATATGATATTTGTTAACGAAAGTTGTTAAGATTTCATATTTTCAGTATATTCGGTAATACATTTTACTGGGTATGTCTACCAGGTAACCACAAGTTAACTATAAATAACGCAAGTAGATTGATCATCCTCATCACGTGGTAAACCCAGGAATGCAAATTGGGCATGCGTAGTGAATTGTATATATATTATATATGAAATGATAAATCTACTTGCCTTATTTATAGTGTGTTTATCGTTATGTCACCTATTTTTTGCGATGTACTTTCGATTTCACATCGCGAAATTTTATTACCGTATATACTGAAAATATGAACTTTTTTATGATATGACGATTGTGAATTGAAGATGTTCATTAAAAATGCAATTATATTGAATGATGATGATGTTTATGATGATGATGATGATGATGTTTATGATGATGATGATGATGATGATGACGACGACGACGATGCTGCTGCTGCTGCTGCTGCTGCTGCTGCTGCTGATGATGATGATGATGATGATGATGATGATGATGATGATGATGATGAGTGTCGAGTGGCGTAAACGAAAAAATCACAAACAATTAGTACTACACAGGTTAGATTCAGTAAATTGAATCTGTTTTTTTTTTTGCTTTTGATTTTAGCAATTAAAGAATACTTTATTGATTGTATCGGGAACAAATTAAATATAAAACATTATTGTATGATAATTTGAATACTATGTTAGTTTCATTGTGAACTTGAATTTATCCGACTCGTCTTAGAAAGGCTTACACGGCTCGGCAAGCCTCGCCAGGTAAACCTTTCTTCAGCTCGTCGGATAAATTCAAGTATACAATGACACTAACATAGTATTCCCTATGTACTGTATGCTTTTAGAACTCAACATTAATTCATACTTGGATGTTACTTAATTCTTCCATAAATTGGCTTTTAAATCCCCATTATCAGGGTAATCAGTTAACACTCCGCATTGGCAAACATCTTAATGTTGGTCAGTGTGGCTATTTTCGTTTACACTCTCATGTTTCAAGAGTGTGTTAACAATCTTGACCAAATTAAATGAAAATACCTTTGGCAAAAAAAGTTTGAATATCAGTAGGATTCACCTTAAACATGATGAGTACATGGCCTTAAATTTCGTTTACTTTAATGGTAGCTTTTTTAATTCTTTAAAGTTGCATGTTGACTGGGGAAACAGTGTTTTGTTGAATAATTAAGAATATATGTTTTACAAATATATTAATATATATTAACGATGCCATCAATAAAACGTTGGTAGAACATAAATATATTCCCTAACAGGGGAATATGCATAGTTGTAATACATGAAATAATTTAGAAGGAACATAATCGATATGTCAATTTAATTGTCTAGTTATTTTCATCAATCTGAGGGATTTAACCTTGTAATGAGCTTCGTGTCATAACGCCTTATTTTGTACTTTTGCATCACTTCGAATGGTCTCCGTGATGTGTGTACCACTACGATAATTAAGTCAAAATCAAAACAAGACTGAGCGTCGCTGTTCTTCGAAAACCGCGTAAGTCAATTTCACAACTTTTCAATAGGCAAAAAAAACATTTTTTTTTTAAATTATGGTGTTTTAAAATATATTAATTTAGATTGTCTATGTCAAAATTGGCATACTATTTATTTATGAAAATATAAAGGCCTGTAGTTGTCATTTTAATTCTAAAAATGGACTTACGCAGTTTTCTCTTTAATATTAAATTATATTTGGTTCCTTTTTTAGAAATACGCTTTCTCCAAGAAAATTGAAGTTATTATTGTTCAGTTGTTGAAAAGTTAACCCTTATATACGCGGTTGGTGAATTAATTTTAAGTGACGTATCATCAACCATTAACTAAAAGTTACGCTTAAATGATATTGTTTAAGAACAAAATTAATTGCCACAGTATGCTCAACGCAATACTGAAAAAAAATCCTCGCTAGTCGGTCAACCAAAAATACGCAGTTTTTGCAGAAACAATTAGTGCACCAATGAGTGTTCAGGATTATCTCACGTGCTCATAAGTATGCCTTCCGATCGGATATTAAATCCAGTATTTTAGCAGAAAATGACCCGTGAAACCGCAGTTCTTATAAAAACAAATAACAATTTGCGCCAAATTTGACTTACGCGGTTTTCGAAGCACAGCGACGCACCAGCTCTTATGCGCAATGGTGAAATACAAGTGCCTCTTTGGTGTAGATGGTAAGCATTCGCGTTAACATCGAGAGGCCCCAGGTTCAATTAACTCGGTTGGCAAAGCTTTTGAATCAACGTTGTTTTGTTTTTCTATTATAAATATTTTAGACTATTTCAACTTTTATAGTGTTGTTGATAAATAAATTGCAAGACATTATTAACATATGTACAAAAAAAGTGTGAACACATCAATTTATTTCCCGTCTCTAAATTTTCCCCGTCTTGTTTAATATGGAAAACGTATTTTAAAGTGACAAGGTTTTGGTGAGTATTCCTTCCTGATATGTGTGACATGCTAAACTTACATAACATTAATTAAGTGGAAATCGACTAGCTTTATACAAATTTTATGCGATTCCATTATCGTTAAACAATATGCAATGTATAATTACTGAAGGCTATTTCGTTTTCAATCTGAATTTCAAGTTTCAGGCTATGTATACAAAAATTAAAGTTAAGTATTGGTTTTCTGTATTTCATGTTGAAGATAAAATATTTCATTTATATAATAAAACATTTCACAACATTATTACCGTCTGTAGATGTTAATAATTTATTTTCAAAACTAACATTAAAGCAGGATTGTTAAATGGTTAGTTGCTGTTGTACCAGAGAGGATGTCAACTGATTCTAGATAGGTTTGATGTGTTTGTCGTTCTTTAGTTCGATATTTTCACCGCAAAAGTCACAGAAGTTAGAGTTGGATAATTTGCATTTTAAACGATATTGTTTTGGTCGCGATAATTCGATGTAGGTGTTTTTGTACTGGAAGTTCCTACGTGTGACGTCGATTGTTTTGTAAGAAATGTTAAATATATCTTTCCAATTTAATTCATGCTATTTGAATATATTTTGCCACTTCTTTTGTAATATGGTTGGTTCGTTATTTGTATTTTTTTATATAGATAATATTATGTGAGTTTTGGATAAAGATCAAGTTAATTATGCGAGGCTTTGAAACATGGTAGGGCGAGGCCATGTTAATTATGCGAGGCTTAGAATCATGGTAGGGCGAGGCTTGCCGAGCGCTACCATGGTTCGTGTCGAGCATAGTAAACTTGATCTTTATCCGAAACTCACATATTAATCTATTTATCTTATTAATTCTCCCCTTTTTCCATTAATAATAATCAAAAACCGCATTTTTAGACGATTATGTTCTTCCGTAGTTGACAAAAAATATATTTTCCAATTTTTGGAAAAAAAAACACAAATGATCTAAAAATAGCGATAGTATAAAGCTCAAGTTTATACGATCGTTGTTATACTATCGATTTTCATCTGGTAATAGGATAAAAAAGTATGTATGTTTTTTGTTTTGTTGTGAGTGTTTTGCAGAAATTGGGTTCTAATGGTTTGCGTGTTATTTATGTGTATAATAGATGTTATATGTGATGGTATACTTTTTATTAGTGAGTAATACATCAGAAAGTTGCTATTGGTATTTCATATAAGTAGCATATGTTATAGAAGAAATAAAAATCGTTTATTCGGTAATCAAACAGTAGATGGACATACTTTATGCCTTTTCGAACAATTCTTTATAAAAACAATGTGCTGTTATTTGTGGTTATGTTTTTATCATTCCATTAAAATATTGTTTTAATATTGTTGTTTTCTTCTAACATGTTTGTGATTCGACTCCATGCTGAGAGTATATTAAATATAAATATATGTTCCTTTTTTATATCAAGTTTAAGAGCATCACTAATGTTGCATTCAAAAATTAAAGAGCCACCATGTTTATCTAGTGTTGTCTGGAAAAACAAATTCCATTTACCCTAGAACAATATGGCAAACATAAGCCAAGCAGTTTTTTGTTATAATGTTTATAGTATCAGTAAAAGATAAGCTAGCGATGTCATAAGAGTATGTATGAGTGTCGGTAGGCACGTAAGTGTACAATACTTTTGTACTGAGTGTTGTGGAAAAAGCGGAGGAATAAAGCATAATCATCATCATGAGAATAACGTTCTTTTTAACAACCACTTTTATGTAAGGAAAGTGAACGCATGTCTTAAAACTACAACTACAGGGAGACAACTCTTGTTAAACGTCTATACACTTTTCTTTTTCAGCTTCTGTACCCTTGATGGTTTTCTACAGCTTATTGTTTTCGTAAACTATATGTGTCTTACATGTCTTTCTTTAAAACAATTCTTTAATTAAACACACCGCATGTACTCATCAACGAGGAAAGAAAAAGTTATTGAATACAAACACATTCAAAAACACTTGAATGATATTGTAACTGTGCAAATATGACAAGATATTAAGTGACACATTTTTAAAACGTGTTAAGCACATAACATATATTGACAACTTTAACTTTTTTTCAGTATTATGCGCATATTTTTGTGATTAAACTGTTCATCTAAAGTGTTTTATGTCTTCAGTGCTTTACATTCGATACACGGGCTATTCAAAGGACATGCTGCACCACATCTCACACCCGATCTTGGACGGGAAGGCGTTGATCTCTTGGTTACCAGGCGGGAAACACTTGGTCTTCTGCACACACTTCCGGAGGCGCTTGCTGAAGGTCCAAATGGTCCGTTTGGTGCAAGGAGGAGGTAAAACTGGTGTTGGTTTCTTGCAATATGGTTCAACTGAAAGACGAGAACTCGGAGATTACTAGGACCCTAAAATAGAATGGTCTTAAACACATACCCAATTAAATGCACAGCTATTATAATAAAATTTGTGTCTGTGCATATATTTTATTAAACGACGATAAAGGGTACAAGTAGCGTGCCAAGTGTGCTTTCCATTTAATGTAACTACCACATTCGAATCCAATCAACATTGTGGGCTTATGCATCTTCATCAAATTTTACGCCTGGGAGTTTTGTTGCGTGCTATTTATTTTATGTAAACATGGAAAAGGATATGAAACCGAAATGCAATTATTGAAAAAAATGCACCTGTTTAAATTCAGTTTATATGAAGTCGGCTGAATATGAACTGTATGCTAAGAACAGGCTGTACACCTCACCTTTAACCTTAAAACTTGAGTTTAGAAAATTGTTTTCATAAGCCGGTCAAAATAAAAATATTTATCGAGTGTCAAACACAGACATAATTTAATTATGAATAATTATATAGCTGTATGCAACAATCAAAATGTTATGTTCAATCGCAAAGTTAATGTTGGTTTAATTGAGCGTGCATTCGCGACACTGTTTTAGTCAGTATCAATTACTAAGCTTTAAGGAATATGAAGTATGTTACAACGTTATTAATTGAGTGTTAATTAGAGTCGGAGGATTACATGAAGCATGAGTACAATATTTGCAAAGCGTAAGTTAAATAGTTAAACATAACCGTGTACACTTTGCAGATATGCAAAAATAAGCATTTATTTCCGCTTTTATTTTCCTACATTTTGTCGTATATACCTGACGAATCATGGTAGCTATCTATAGTATTTTGTCTCTTCATGTATCACCGGTGAAACATGCTGTGGTATTTGACCGGTTATTAACGGTACAGATATTTATTAATGATAAATGTGTGTATCTAATATTAATTTTTAGTTTAGTAAATTGTCGTCAGGACTNGTCTGACCCGACATGACCCCAACCCCCATAACTTTTGACCTAGGGGTCAGATCAAAATTCCAAATATTGCACTGTCGCACATATGCTCATAACTACCATGTGTGTAAGTTTCAAGGTTCTAGTGCTAATAGTGTAGGAGGAGATAGTGACCAGGACGGACGGACGGACGGACAGACGGCGGAGATAACCACATAATCCAGGACGGACGGACGGACGGACAGACGGCGGAGATAACCACATAATTCCCACGCTTCGAAAAGCGTGGGGATAATAAGGAAACAAAAGAAATGATTGAGCGTTTACTTCTTCTTTCTTTAATAAAATAGAAATGATTCTGCACGTTGTTGCAAACTATAAACCTGGGAGTAACTGGTGGGGCAAAAAAAAAAGATTTAATTAACTGTTGTTACACGGAATTGGCATTAAGAGGTAATTTATATGTATAAACATACTATGAATTATATATATATATAATTAAATATGTTTATTGTTGTTGGGTATTATTTAGACTCATTTATTATTGACCGTGGTATCAAGTATGTTTAAATTTGTGGAATTAATGGGTACTTCAAACAAAACACAAGTAAGGAACCTGAGCAAGTTCATATGTAAAGCCTTAATGCAGCCCCACCTAGCTAACTAACCATGGACATTCAAATAGTAACTAATTAATTTCCCTTCATCTAATAGTTGGGTAAATAAACTCATTCGTCTGAACAAGTTCTTATTACATTCACCTTATTCATCATCTGTATATGTTAGCTTAGCACAACTTAAATATTATTGTTGCATATTTTGTAAATTGTAGAACAAAAATCAATTTTTTTACAATTACTTTTTGTTTTTTAATTATCTCTGTTGTACAGTTTAGTATATTTCAAATAATTCATGTATAGTCTTAACGCATATTCCAATCTTACTTATCTTGAACAGTAAGATAAGTTGTTAAAATATTAACTAACTAAGTTTTTTTCATCCTATAGTATTTTTTTTTCATATCAACTTGTCTTGTATAACGTTTAAATAATTGCACTATGTTTATGGTTTTCATCCTCCAATATTTTTTATGAAAGTTAATAACACAATTATTGTATTCATCATCCGTATATGTTAATCTAGCAAAACACGAATACTATATAATTTCATTCTTTTGTTTCTTATTAATATTTGTAAAACAAATCTTCATTGTGTATAACTTATTGATTAAATTCATGTATGTATGTATATAATCTTTACGCGATCAATATGATATTTAAATATTCTTATTTGAACTTACGTTGACATTATGCTATGTATTACTTTTTTGTAAATGACAAAAAACTGTAAAGTTTACGTCAATAAAAAAATTCTGTCTGTCTGTCTGTCTGTCTGTCTGTTATACATGAAGCATGAGTACAATATTTGCAAAGCGTTAGTTAAATAGTTAAACATAACCGTGTACACTTTGCAGATATGCAAAAATCAGCATTTATTTCCGCTTTTATTTTCCTACATTTTGTCGTAAATACCTGACGAATTCATGGTAGCTATCTATAGTATTTTGTCTCTTCATGTATCAACGGTGAAACATGCTGTGGTATTTGACCGGTTATTAACGGTACAGATATTTATTAATGATAAATGTGTTTATCTGATATTAATTTTTAGTTTAGTAAATTGTCGTCAGGACTAAGTTATTCCTTTATATGTAAGCCTTAATATTTGCGGAAAAAAATGCACTCGTCCGAGAAAACTTCTCGTTAGGGAACGAACAAACAAATGTCCGAGTAGTAGCCAAACCGATCATCTTAGTTGTCGTGATTACGGTAACAAAATATGGCATCCAAAAATTAATTGCAAATCCAATTAAAATCAAATTATTGTTTCACTTACTTCTGTCGAATGTTATCTGTGCATCCACACAGAACATGACAACAGCAGTCAAAACCAAGATGAAGAACGTTTTACACGCCATCTGCAATGGAGTAAACAATACCACACAATATCAATTGACATCTATTAAAGTTGTACACAGCTTTGCAAGTGAACATGTTTTAAGTAAAATAATGTTATGTCCAGTGCATAGTACATATTTTAATGCATTTATTTATTTATTAGTTTATTTATTTATTTATTTATGTATTCATTAATTCATTAATTCATTCATTCATTCATTCATTCATTCATTCATTCTTTCATTTATTCATTTATTTATTTATTTATTTATTTATTTATAATTATATCACGATTTGAATTATTACTTTATAAACATCTTGTTTACCTTGAAATATATGTTTGTTTATTTCTAGCTCCTCCGACTGTAATCACGATGTGATATAAGGCAGAAAATGAATCGCTATCTATTGCCTTTTTTAAAAAACTATCGAAGATGGATTCTCGTTTTGTTTACGATCGTGGCTTTCTTTCTATTGGGCGCATGTATATGTGCATCAAGGATGTTTGAGCGATGGACTTTTGTCAACAAAAACAATATAATATCCGTGACAGGCACGTACAACGTGAAGATGATTTAACATAAAACCCTGTTAATGTTTTATTTCCTGTTTTGAACTTGTCAAACAGTTCAGCGTCAGATGTTAACAAGAGAGTATGGCGCATCATAAGGGCCATGTCAAATGCCTTAATTCACGGGAATTTGGTTTTTGTTAGACAATCTAATATATAATTTGCCAAAGGAAAAAGTTATTTTAAAAACAAAAAAGAACAACAATATGTTACTCCTTAATGTGAATATAGCAAGATAATTATGCAACTTGTGCTGCCAAGATCATTGCGCATGTACGTCTGTCTCATCGCTTATTCGTGGATATATTTTATACGCGATAATTGACAGCACGATTATGTTAACGCGAAATCCCAGAATAAGAATTTCACTGTGACAACGCAACATAACGATACTTTAAACACGATACTAGGGCAGTGCGGTGATGATATGATTGATATAAGCTGGCGATCGCCATGGTACTGTCGCATTGTCACCATTATAATATTGCGATGTGGTGCTATCGCATTTAATTGTCATGCTTTCGTGTTTTCATTACTGTTTTTTTGCGTTATAACTGTTACACGTACATATCGTGGAATCAGGAGATAAATAGCACCTTGAGTATTTCATGTTTCAAATAAAGAAAAATGAATGTCACAGCTAAAATAATTGTGCGTTGGCATAAAAAGTAACTGTGCATGTTTTGATTTATTTCTTTACCATTACTTAGTAGTTTGTTCTCATGACTTAGTGGCATTGAATCTAAGTAGCAACTGTAAGCAGTTTATTACGTAAAACATTTATTGTAACCTAATGTGTACTGGTGGTGGTAAATATTGAAGGTAATCTGATCTGAATTTTGCCCGTTATTTGTTGGTTTTGTAAAGTCAGTTCGGGCCATGACACCTTTCGTTTGAACTGGTGTCAGTGACAAGCACGCTTATCATTATTGTTTGGTTGGATTTTAACAGTATTCAGTCATACAACAGCTCTCAGCCAACTCACGCCTTTCCTGTGTTAAATAATGTCCAGTACGCAAACGTGTGCCCATAAATGACAGCTGTCCAACATGATTCAGAGAAAAGAGCCGAATGAACGTAGAACGGATTCCATTATCAATCCACACACAAGTCCGGGAAGGGAATCGAACCCGCGAGTCGTGGATTTATAGTTCAGCGCTCTAACAAGTGAGCCAGTTGCCCCGGACTAATTGAATGAATAAATGGTTTCTGCGTTGTGAGCAGTATACGTGTATTAAGTTGCCCTTTTATGCCCATATCATGTTGTTCAGTGATCATTTGTGTCAAAATATTATTTAATTTACAATGTTCCATCTGTAAACGTGTATATCAATAGTTGCCTTTAAGGTATAGCCAGAGTAACCCCACTCAGACAATGACTGAGTGTGGACGAATTATTTTGTTTCTTGTATTGATATTATATAAACTATAAACTAAAACTACAACAAAAATTGTAGCATTATTTTATAGCAATCAATCTGTAAATAAATTCCACAAGTTATCAGTTTCATGTGACAACGTAGTAATTTCTAACTGTCCTATAAAGCCATATTTAATGGAATACAAAATACAACACAATATACAATGGAATTAAATAAAATATACAGCACAATCTGAAATGGCGTACAAAAGAACATTTACAATTTATAAACCGAAATGGATTAAACATACCAAATAACGCGGAACAGGGCCCTTTAACGACGACTATAGATACTCTAAACAATGTTAATATTGTTGGTCTGTTTACACATGTGAAGTTACATGCAATCATGAAAGTTGTGCACGTTAAGTTATCATTTGATTATTGATCAGGAAGGAGGTAAAATTTGTTTAACTTCTCTGTAATTATAAAATTATCAACACCTTTACTGCTGTATACACAGTTAATACCTGAACGATCAATTAATTGGCTGTCGTTATACAGTTAATCTGATGAAATATTTGCTTTCGTAAATGATTCTTTCGCTCTTGTTCAGACCATGTGCAATGAACCATTGTATCACTTGTATATATTTTTATTATATAAAGAGGGAGTTTTTTTTTAAAGGTCCTTTTGGGAAAAAAAACAGGAGACAATCTGAAATTGAATGTATAAGATCACACACTTTGCAATTAATCTATATATGTGTCATATTTTATCAATCCAGTTTGTATTAGTCCTGTTTATTATATTAAAAAATGTAAATGTTTACCTTTATAACTGTGTACTTTGATTTCCTGATCCCGCTAGTTTACTGAGACAAAATCTGACTAGCTATTTCTGGCCCGTGTTACTTCAGTGGGTTTTTTTATTGAATTTTTCTTTTTTTCACGATCAGTCTTTTTTTTGTTTATATTCGTTGTTTCATTCATCAACAAGGATGTTGTTTGACGCGAAAGCGAATTAATGTTGATGTCGTACTTTTCATCACAGGTACAAACATCCCTGAAGGTAACATTTAATCAAAACGGTTTGATTCTGTTGCTGCATTATGACATGTTTGGAACATGTCAAAACGTTCAGCGTAACATGTTTACCAGTCTGGTTGGAAAATCAAATGCGCCAAGGATTAATTTTATCTTTTTATATGTAAGAAAAACACGAAACTTACCTTAGGGTAACCTAAGTGTAACGTGCCGTCCGAGCGAGCGTCGGGATTCTAGTATGACACGGATTCAAATCACTTGCACAACATCATTACTACCAATAGTTTGTTATATATCATTTTCTTAACTGCTTTATCATTAGAAATATTGAAATATCATGAAAGGTAAGGAGCTTCAAACTAACAAAACTCACCATTAACTTTTTTAAATGTTGCGCACATACACATGCTTGCCTCGATATAATTGAACGCTTTTCAAATGAAGGACATACACACACCAGGTCTGAAACTTTCTATGCGACATGGGATCAGGTACTTTAACTAACACTTGGTATTTTAAATGCTGAAGTCGACATTATACACTTACTCAGCCATCATATGTCAAGCAGCCATCATGTGGGACAAACATTGTTCGAACGTTCAGGTATTGAACATGTAAGACCAGGTACGGTATCAAAGCCATGTTTTTGAACAATACTACTCACCCAGCAATAATGTGGGAAAGTTACATGTATATTTCATATAAAGTCCAGAATTAAACATCGCATAGTAAGTACGGAGCTTTTGAGAAGTCTCTTGGTACGGAGCCATGGAACTGTTGCTTTATCAATAAGTGGTCCGAGCTATTTGAGGGGAGGGAATTCTGATGACAATGCCCCTATGTCGCAAGCTGAGGTTAGTCCGTTTAATGCACCCAAAGTCACACGTGTTTTATCAATAACAATTATTTAATTTATTTATTATAATATTCCAACCAGATATTTAAAATTCAAAGACATAAGCAGGTCCTCATTAATTTTACAAAATCTCGCCTTTTTATACTAAGCCGAACATCCGGGCAGCCTAGCTTCTAACAGTGATCATACGATTATCCAATCAAAATCTATTTCAATATTCTTGCATGTTCTGAGGCGAAATCAAACTGAGTACAATATAAAGATATGAAAGGGCCAATTCGTCACAACTGTGAAGTTGTTTTGAAAACAAACACTCTTTTGTAAAACCAGTTTCACTATCCTATGAATATGACAATGTATGACGCAATTTTTATTCACGTAACACTTTTGTGCAATTGTATTCTACATAGGAAATGTCACCGACATCGTTTTAGACTAGTTTAAAACTTCTGGACTTGAAATATGTGTGCACATTACCACATGTTACCAAGGTAGCATTTCCAATAATGTTGTAACGAGCCGAGCGGTTCTTTTTTTTCTTTTCCTTATTGTATCTTCTCTCTCATCCCAAAAATGCAATGTGACAGCGGGCCTACTTTGGTGTCAAACCGACTTTTCTTTAATTTAGTTGTATATAAGCATTTTGAATAAAATGGACTCTGTTTAAACCAAATAAACTGAAGATAAGAGTCTTTTAATGACCATCAATAATAATTATAATAAACAACCAAATAAAGTTCACCAAATTTTTATTTTTAACTAACTTGCATCAAGAATACAACATCAATTCCTTCAACATTCATCATAAATAATACAATTCTTAAAACTCACATTTACAATGCTCAACCCGTCTCAAAAAATGTACGATAAGATATCCCTACACCTTAACCTTAAATTTTATTCAAAGCTCTGATGTTTGCAAAAATATTTATAGTGAAATTACTTTTAATTAAAAATGCCTAAATAATAGTTATCAGAGAAAAATCTATTAATGAGACCTATAATTTGAATGTAACTTTAATTCCAAATAAATCAGAGTCCTCCACTGTTAAAGAGACAGAGCTTAAATACTAAGGCCCCGAGCAGGTCCGAGCGTTGCGCGGTCCTAACATTAATCCGAGCAATAACTCAACCGTTCACCTTCCGGGCGTAACCGAGCATCTCAGAATAAACAGATTTACCGCCTAAAGTTTAAACAATAAAACGTTTTTAAAATGACTGGAAATGGTTCTTTAAGTATAACAATAAGGTTTAGAGCATATCAATGCACATGTCTGTATTTATTTGATAAAAATTAAACCTTCGCATGATGTAGAAATCTACTGTGAAAATACAAGATTCAACCGTCTGCTGACAAGTTGACAGAGGTCGTCAATGTACACTACCCATAATTCAACAAAAGGTCAAAGGTCAATTCCTTTAAATATGGCGTCTATCCAAACATGTGATTGTAATCACCAACAAAAATGGATTTTACATGGATATGCACCATACAAATGGTAAATTAAGCAAAGTAGATATTAATAATAAGATGTTTAGTTTTATATGCAATAAGAAATTACACTTTACATAGAGTTAAAATGTTTCAGTCTCAATAATGTTTAACATTGACCGATTCAAGACAATGAAACCAGAATTATTATTGTTTGGTGACAGTGTTAATATTTTGTTATCTATGTATGTGATCAACTATAAGAGATAATTGCTGGGTTAAGTGTGATGTTCGGTTATCTTTTTAATCTGTTTAAACCCCAGTCATTTGCATTGAGCGTTTTATGGTGTGACCCCATATGTTATAATATATCTAGTTTTGTTTGAATATATATCTGTTATTTTTGATAAAACTAGCTGATGGTAACTAGAACAAGTTTCCTGATAACGTTTCTTGAGTTGTATTACGCGAATATTGGGATGATTAACGAATTATTTTCCGGTACATTCCGAAATTCAACTTGGCTATGCAGATTTATTTCAAAAGATAGGAGATTCACATAAAAAGATGTTGTTAAATATGTTTTATCATCTGTTCTGCTGAAATAATTTTATGAAAATACCGTACATAATAGAAAACATTTGCACGTTTTTCTTTAACAAAAAAAAACACATTTGTAAGGATACACGAAAATAATGTGTAAGAATGTCAGAAGTGTAGATGTGTAAGAATGTCAGGAGTGTAGATGTGTAAGAATGTCAGGAGTGTAGATGTGTAAGAATGTCGGGAGTGTAGATGTGTTAGAATGTCAGGAGTGTAGATGTGTAAGAATGTCAGGACTGTAGCTGTTAATCTTGCTGTTTTTTATGTTGTTTTTTGTTGGTTTTTCTCGTTGTAAGCTTTTACAATACAATCAAAAACTATGAAAGCCCGAAAGCTTGCACTTTATTCAGATGAGTTGCTGTATTTTGTAAAATGTCAACTGTGCGGAGGCGTTAAAAAGTGTCGGGTGTAAAACATACCATTACACCGAAATACAACTTCACTGAGTTAGTTAATTGAAACAATAACAACTCGATTGATGTCTGACATTTAATCCCAATAAATACACAACATGAATTACGAATTATTTACATTGGTTCTTAACGGATATTATGTTCAGGAATGTGTCAATAAAGCAAAGTTGTTTAATCAAAACTCACAAAGTGATTGACAAGTAACAAAGTATCATTCTCCGTTTTTGGATATGTATTAAACCAACGATAGATAACATGACGAGTTAAAGAAAAGTTTTAGTAAACAAAAAGTCACACATTCAAGTCATCACTTCTCATAGGTCATGCTGCACCACCTCTCGCATCCCACGAGGCCCGGGAAGATGTTGTATTCGGGCCCACCGTCGGGAAAACAGCCCATGGTTTCTACGCACTCACGGTTGTCAGGGTCAAAGGTCCAAATGAATCTGGGAGCCACACAGGGGCCCGCCAACACTGGAGCTCTTTCCATACAGTAGGGGTCAACTGAAAGGTTGTAGCAAACTTATTGCGATCGAGTTACTATTGCTAAAACAATAAGACCATAACATTAGTTAAAGTCATTAACTTCGTGTTAATACGTTTGCTTTCTGCGCTGTAAGGGTCGACTGCAAAACAGAAGCTGAGTAAATGTTGTGATTGGATATGGTTAATACTTAGTATTGACATTGGTAAACATTTTTTACTAATTGTTTTAATGAACTCGTGATCTTTAAGAGAGTCAAATTAAAACACATCATGCAAATTTAGATTATGTCAATGATGTAAACATAATTTTAATTTTATGTTGTATAAGAACAATGAATATAACGACGCTAATTCGCCTAATTTGTCAGTATGAACCAAAATAAATATTTTATTTTATTTTTCAGAAACAAATGAGCTTTGTGTTCATTTGAAGCTTTAACAATTCTCCCACCTTTGTCAAACGTTTCCAGACGTCCGGCTAGCGCACAAAGAAAGCCCGAGGATAAAAGTGTTGCAAGGAGTAATGCTGTTACTGCCATCTGAAAATGATTGCAAGTCAATCTGAGAATAACTGTTAATCTTAGTTTTAACATATACTTCATAAACTAACCAACAAGGCGAGTTAAATAATAAACATAGAAATAAACACGTATGCTACACTTATTTTACACCAAATGTTTGCGTGCAGTATATAGTAACGACAAAAAACGTTGACCTGTCTATATAATGCCACCAGACTGATATAAGAGCTTGGATTTAATCAAATATTGTTTTGTTTTTTTTAATTTTAACATTGTATTAAATGTTATATGGTTGTGTAAACAAGAAACGCTTGTTTATCATTTTACGTAATAAATTAGTTTAAATATATGTTGGATCCTTCGAAGATATAAATCCCCAAAAGATGAAGTGTTTCGTTCGTATGCAGCAATTAAAAAAATAACATTTACAATTTATGTACAATATATATATATTGTACCAAACTGAGCATAGTAATAATACATGATTATGCATATTATATATCACATTAACAATTACAGAACTTGACACTAAGAAACAAAGACAGAATAAAAATAACTCCGAAACCACCTAAGGAAAGAAAGATGGTGCAAACAAAGACGGTTAAACATTCATTATTAAAAATATTGTAAACTTATTTTAATATAAATTAAACAACAATAAACACGAAACATTACCTTGGTTATATGTTTCTGAACTTGTGCGGACAACCAGTTGATTCCGATACTTATACAAGTACGTAAAAGGTAACATGTGTTGCGCGTACTCCCGGCAGCACAGGTGCCGCATATACAGTTTGCTCCGCGGGATTTTCATACAGGTAAGGTCTTCCTTGCGGACACATAACACATGTTGTTGTTTCTCATAACACCCTGCAACTACACCGCATGTGACTGACTGGTCACCATTGTAGCCATTATGCTGCAAGCACCTCGACGCTCAGAAGAGTAACATTTAACATTTTGTCCGAATGTTTCATTTTTAACAAGAAATGGCAAGTTTCACAAACAAATCTCAAACGCCTTTCCTTATGTCCAAGGATTGAGTTTAATAATTGCAAATATACTATATTAAGGCATACTTGATAAACTCAGTTACCAATCTTTGGGCAAATAAATATGGCATGCTTTGTGTATGTACAATTGTTGCATGCGTCAAGTTACAAATACAACACGTGCATGGAGCGCGCGATTTTATGGTTTTATTTTAAGTTAAATAAAGCAAAGAGGGTTTGTTCCACTATATGAAAAATATATAACGCCATTTTGCTCTTATACGCATCACTTTGTCCTTTCACTCAGACTGAAGTCAAAATGCCTTTGCAAGCTACAGAAAAACATGTGACAATAACAAGATTTATTTGACAATCCGGATTTCGTTTGATTGAAGCAGTCAAGTTCAAATTAATATGCTTTCGCGCATTAGACGGTAATAAACATATCGACATGTACCACGATTAAATATCTCAAAAGTATTAAGTTTACTTTCCCGCATACGATTCCTATGAAACTAGTCGTAAACTATTTAAGTACAATTAACGTACTTAAATGTGATATATTTTTTCATTTGAAAATCAATCTTATTATAAGCTACATTATTAGTCACATTCATACTTAAACATTTACGGGAAAAAAAAACGGAAAGCGACGCAGTGATCTCGGAAAAAAACACAATAGTACGTATTTACACAACAGTCAGAGGCGGTTAAAATATCAATCACGATTTATTGTTACAGTCGCATGCAGTACAAAGGAAACGCATCCTGGATGTCAAAATTTGGGTTTCAACATCATAAGCACACGGCGTTGTTTTGGGGAAATAAAACACACTGTTAAAGTAATAACTACGATTGCAATACACTATTCAGTTTGTCAAATATAAACCACTAAACAGAGATGAATTTCCATTGCATCAGCGGAACACTAATCTCATCATGACTACGTTTTTTTTTCTTTTTGTGGTTATTGCTTAACAATGCGACACAGCCTCAAGGCATTCGACGAAATTGAATAAACTGCGGTTACCGCAAAAGTTCCGAAAGAAAATGAACAAATAAAACGTCTGTGTTCTCGCATCCAAAGAAATGTACAATGTATTTGATGAAATACTTAACTGGGGCATAATACGAAGTAATACACATGAAACCAGTATATTGGGTAAATCTGTATAACCGGAAACTATTATTCTGATGTCAACATAGTATACATATTATCTTTAAATGTATGAACATTTTCATAAATGTATTTAATAAAATGAACTTATATTTTTTATTCTTACACGGCACGTGCCAAATTTCATATAATCAAAGAAGAACATCGTCTATGGGTTATTCTGCAATAATTCTGGGCGGAGCTTATACACTGAAAGCACGCGCTGTAACTAAACAAAACATGCCGATACATTTTCCACCAGCGTAATAATCCGGTATTTTATGAATGAAAGTCACGTGACAAAATACTACGCTATGAAAACAAATGCGTTAAATTGACCCAATTTCCCACGGTGTTCGTCTGCTGCTTCGATACTAAAATGGCTGAAGTTCGAATCGGGGCAGTGTGCTCTTATCGCGGACGAAATGAATTTTATTTCGTTACTTTATTCAAATTTATTGTAACATATACAGTGTTGTTATCGTTGTTATTGTAACATTCTTGCGTTAATTAAAAGTGTACAATGTAAACATGTAAGTTTACACAAGTTGTTGTTGTTGTTCTTATTAAAACGGGGGAAATGACACGTTTTTTTCCACAGTTTGGCTGTTATTGAGGGCGGAGATCTGATTGACAGAACAGCCGAAAGTTATTTTTATTGGCGGAACTTCACATAAAATAGTACACAAAAAAAATAAGATACATTGTATAAATCTTTAGTAAAAACCGTGTTAGAATCGAAATAATTCGTGTACGTTATAGTTTGTTGTCGAATAACCCACGGCCGGAAGTTTAGATGCGTGTTTTCAAATCACTCGTGCTTCGCACTCGTTATTTAATCCCTACGCATTTAATTCCCGGTCAGCTGCTGGAGCGTACACGTCGCGACCGGGGCGAGAGTCACCCGCAGAAAATTTTCTAGAAGACTTGTCGGATAGGGATCTTCTGCGGGCGGCTCTGCTAATCCAGCGGGTACCGTCATTCCTCGAGTCGGACGTCTTATCTACTCTGCTAAACTTCGCTGTCTCCCTGAACATGATGACGGTTGTCCCCAAGCGGAATTTTTGTCCGTAGGGGATCATCAACCTGGTCTAGGAGTTTGTCCAGGGTCGAGTTCAGAAGTGGAACGGAGTTCGCTGTCTGTTTGAACGTAAGAATCGGGAGTTTACCAAACCTAGTATTGTTTACGAAGATGTATGGAAGAGCTGGTCACCACCATACTCGCCTGTAGCGGGAAGGGGACAGCGGGTTTGCCAGAGTAGAAGACGGACGGGGCGGACCTGGAGAAATCCAGGACATCGAGGGGGTAGCTTTAGAGAGGGGACCCGGGGCGGCGGTACCCAGTGCGCTAAACGCTCTGGGGAAACCGTCTCGGGGATGAAGACGACGGCCGGTGACGACGAGAGGGGCCATAAAGGCGGAGCTGTGTGCTGCACTCCCTTGGCGGAGGCGTTCAGACATGAATTTGTCTTGAAATTGTCATTTTTTTTATTTTTTACCAGTGCACATTAAGGTCTCTTTGGCCACCGTGCACTGGTCTATTTGGATCTAAATTATATCTTTGGCGAATACCCGGGAAGCCGGGGTAAATTTGACCTACTTTGGCTCAAAATTAATCTTTTTCCCCTGAAAGGTCACAGGGGCAGGTCTATACATGTAGTAGTCGTGAAGACGCTGGAGGACCTGTAAATAAATCTCATATTAAAAAAAAAAGGGATACCTCCAAATGCTTTCGTTTTTGCAATCAGCATTCCTAAGGCCCTATGAGCAGATTGTG
>VMBQ01018472.1:168249-189368 GCA_007657795.1 Dreissena rostriformis | reverse complement strand
AGACAGACAGACAGACAGACAGACAGACAGACAGACAGACAGACAGACAGACAGACAGACAGACAGACAGACAGACAGACAGACAGACAGTTTATTTCATTCCAATAGGCATTTAAGCCCACGAGGACATACATACAATACAAGTATTGACGTACAGTGTAGACAAGAATACAAAGTTTAAGCAAAAGTTGTAGTTGTATGTTTACAACATTTGGAGAAGATCACAATGAAAACAAAATTTCAAAACATACACTTCACATGTGCATCTACATAGATTTGACTCATGCTGATAGACGAGTACACTCAAAAATGCCAAGCTAAATTATCTGGGAAATATTACATGCCGATTTGAAATCCTGATATGTTTATAATTTAGTTTCCTTTTACTATTACGAAAACAAGTAAAATAACCAAGCGCAAAGAAACCTTTACATACAGAAACTAATACAGTTTAATCATTTAGTTTGCATTGCTTATATATCTATCACAGAGCATATTTAAAGAGAGTATGCACGATTTTGTCAAATATTTATGAATTTATATAAAATGTGTTAAAAAACTTATTATACATATATTTCAATATAAATTAAAATAAAAGTTATGAAGAACATGTGTCGAAAAATGCGAAATAAGCCAGATATTGAAATCTGAAATCGAACAATGGCTGTACAGCCGAATTCGCCAGCATATATATCATGCATGTACAATGCGAATCTAAATTTAGTTTTAGTGCAGATTCGTTCATAAGACACAAAGATACAATTTTGTTTCCTAACAAATACGACTAAAAGTGTCGGCATCGGCTTTAACCAGCTCTAGCTTTATGAAATTCGTCTTCAATGTGTAATTTTTCTTGCCTATTGTGTGTTATTGTAACATATTTTTATCAAAATATTACAATTTAACACATATAAAAATCGTGCAGTCTCGTGCAAAATCTAAATAGCTGGAAATTGCAGCTATGAATCAAAATTTGTCCCATCTTTTGCGAGTCTAGAACAATATTTAAGTATGGGTGTTGGGTGCAGAAGGATGTTAAAAACTTCTTAATATGCACAATGTCAGAGTGTTGGCTTTTAAGGCACCAGACACATCGCAAATGAGTGCAGGCCTTTTGGTAAGTTAGCCCGAATGCAACCACATTTTCCGCCGCCCCTATAATTTGTTTTCTTTGTTACCCTCTGTTGACCATTAAGGCCAACAAAAAAAAGGTCCGTTTCCGGTCTCATTGGAAAAAAAACATGGTCGGTAGGTAGGGATTTTTTTTATTTTTTTTTTTGTCTTTCGGGTACCAGAATACTTGGCGACCCCAATAAAAAGTTGAGGGTCGGCGCCNATTTATTTGAAATTATGCCGAAGTCTGTTTTCGTATTTCACTCAATAAGCATTTTATTTGAATCACGAGTCAAGCTTCTTTTTGTTCGCTTCATTTTACAATTCGCAATAGCAATTATAACATCACAGACCAAAATACATTCAATATGCATCATATGGCCTTTTTCTAAAAAAAAAGTGATGTGCTAAATAAAAGACTTAAAGCGTACAAAAGAACAACCCAGGGTTTACAAGCAGACGGCTCGAAACGCAACGCAATGTCAAATGTAGACATCCGGGTCCGTTAAACGGGTAACCAATGGGAAAGCGCTTTGCATTGACACTTCGCGTCTAAAAAAGCTTTAATGTCTGAACGAAAACAAAGCGACCCGGATGAAGATTAACACCAGTTATAAACTAGCATATTTATGCAAAATATTGTTTGCGAATATATATTTCCGCTTTCTTAGTTTGTACTGCATAATAAAATTGTTCTGTAAATTTTCTCCCAGAGAAATGAATAATAATAATAATTATATATTTATTACTTTTATTGTAACTAGTATTATTATTATTATTATTATTATTATTATTATTATTATTATTATTGAATGTGTTAGTGATGGTGGTGGTTGTAGTGGTGGTGGTGGTGGTGGTGGTGGAGGTGTTGGTTGTTGTGGTTGTGGTGGTTGTGGTGGTAGGTGTTTCAATTAAACAAATACGGCTCACTTATTCAAGGTTAAACTTTTTAAACGAAATAATGCAATAAAAGTAATAACTAGTAACTTGTTGTCTAAATACCTCTTTTTTAACGTTATCGTACTGGCGTTTTGATGTTAACTGTGCAATTAAATAGACCAGTCGCAGCACGTGTCGGTTTATATGAAAGTATATTCCGAGGATTTGAAATGTATTTAGAGCATATTGTTACCATTAGCTATAAGTTACTCGTGCTGAGATATTGATACCTAGTGATCGATTCAATCAATAATTGACGGCCACTTGTCAGTCGCTTTTGTACTTTGATTGTTGCTTTTAAGATATTAATTATTTGTGTTACCTTTCCATTATGGAGTCGCAAACACACCAACTGGAAATGGGGAAATATTGAGGACGGTGATCATTAGAGAGCAGTGAAAGAGAAAAATCCGCATGTTCTCAAAGTGAAGTTGTTTCATCGTTTGAAAAATAAATAAAAATGTTTTAGGTGAACATTGAAACATTGACCTAAACAAATCAAACGTTTTTAATTGCCCATGACAACTCACTACAAAAGAGTCGTCTAGTTTGACTTCAGTGAATAGATAATTGACACGGGTGCATTGAATCCCGGACCGTATTGGACAAACAGGATGCGAGCAATCCATGCCTTTAAAGTGTTTGAAAGAGTTGTCAAGTACGATCGAGTGTAAACATCTCGTAGTAAAAGTACTCGNGAAATATCATGAAAGGTAAGGAGCTTCAAACTAACAAAACTCACCATTAACTTTTTTAAATGTTGCGCACATACACATGCTTGCCTCGATATAATTGAACGCTTTTCAAATGAAGGACATACACACACCAGGTCTGAAACTTTCTATGCGACATGGGATCAGGTACTTTAACTAACACTTGGTATTTTAAATGCTGAAGTCGACATTATACACTTACTCAGCCATCATATGTCAAGCAGCCATCATGTGGGACAAACATTGTTCGAACGTTCAGGTATTGAACATGTTAGACCAGGTACGGTACCAAAGCCATGCTTTTGAACAATACTACTAACCCAGCAATCATGTGGGAAAGTTACATGTAAATTTCATATAAAGTCCAGAATTAAACATCGCATAGTAAGTACGAAGCTTTTGAAAAGTCTCGTGGTACGGAGCCATGGAACTATTGCTTTATCAATAAGTGGTCCGAGCTATTTGAGAGGAGGGAATTCTGATGGCAATGCCCCTATGTCGCAAGCTGAGGTTAGCCCGTTTAATGCACCCAAAGTCACGCGTGTTTTATCAATAACAATTATTTAATTTATTTATTATAATATTCCAACCAGATATTTAAAATTCAAAGACATGAGCAGGTCCTCATTAATTTTACAAAATCTCGCCTTTTTATACTATGCCGAACATCCGGGCAGCCTAGCTTCTAACAGTGATCATACGATTATCCAATCAAAATCTATTCCAATATTCTCTCCCCGAATTGCATGTTCTGAGGTGAAATCAAACTTAGTACAATATAAAGATATGAAAGGGCCAATTCGTCACAACTGTGAAGTTGTTTTGAAAACAAACACTCTTTTGGAAATGTCACCGACATCGTATTAGACTAGTTTAAAAGATCTTGACTTGAAAATATGTGTGCACATTACCACATGTTACCAAAATGGCATTTTTAATAATATTGTAACGTGCCGAGCGGTCTTCTTTTTCTTTTCCTTATTGTATCTTCTCTCTCACCCCAAAACTGCAATGTGATAGCGGGCCTACTTTGGTGTCAAACCGACTTTTCTTTAATTTAGTTGTATATGTGACTAAGCAGTCAAGTCTTTCTTTATATTTTCCAAAATAGTGTTGGTANTTGTTATTGTTATTATTATTATTATTATTATTATTATAAGTATATTTTTATAATTAACAAAACCTATAATAATAACAATGTAATTATAATTGAGTGTATAATGCTATTAAAATTCGGTTATTTAACGCACATATGCTTATAAAGCCATTGTGGTCTTTTTGAATCGCCACGATATTGTTTATATCGGGGTTTAGGTGCTATAATATTGGCGAAGGCGGTGCACGGGCTAACGGTCCCGCGGAAATGCGACACCAAAGAAGAGAATGGATACTTCCTGTCCTGTATCCGACAATGGCAACTTACCGACGAAATCAAACTACAGCCTTCAGCGTTCCTTAGAAAGCCTCACCTCTTCGACGAAATTTGCGAGTACGAAATAACAGAATAAATAGTTTGATAACTAAACTTCAATGGTTTAGGGTGATACCGTTTACGCGCAATATTTGTTGATAAATTTGATTTTGGTCTTAATTTTTAGTCGGTGAATGTACACACGTCAGGTCACGGAGTATCAATGAAATATTTATTCCTACATTATTATCAGTATAAACATAGTAACATATCTGTCTTGTTAAGTAAGATCATATACTTTTGGTAATTTCATGACGACGGGTGTTCACACTCGTAACTGTTCCAATGTTTATAAACTGACTTGAACCGATAAAACTCCTGGCCTAAACTCGAATGTCCAGTATTTTTTTTTTTAATTTTACTACATCCATTTAGCTCATAAATCTCGTTTGTTGTTGAATAGCGGAACAATAACTGGTAACAATTAAAATAAATAGTATGAGTAAATAGTTTAAATAAAAAATGTGTCTTCTATTGTCTGCAGTTCAAGACCCGGGGTGTCAGTGGATGACGTAGATACGTGCGTGAATGAGAGCGTCTCACCATGGTGTGACGTCATCGTCGAAAGTTGGAAAGCCTACAAGACACAGGTCCAAACGATTTGCAAATTCAGACACGGTTCGTTGAGTTTTTGAGTTTTTACAATATGTTTAGACAATCGCGTGTAGAATAGTACGTGAATCAAGGTAAAATGAAACTCTAGAAATATTACCAGGTGAGAAAGTATTGCTAACCTCCGGTAGTGTTTTATTTAATGTTAACGACCGATTTTTCATTCTATATTGGGCATTGGACACAAATTAAAATTAGACATAAAATCAATAATCTTGGGTCAACGCAGTGGAGTAGTCAAGACAAAGCATTGATTGGTTAGATGGAAATTCACTTATTCTTAGGCACTCGCACACGTAGAGAATAAACAGGATCTGACACGAGTCATTTATTTTATTTTTTTCTAGATCACCATCCTTTCTTCAAAAACAGATATCCGAAGCAATATTTGCGGGAACCAGCACCGTGTCCAGAAATTTTCTTGCAATTGCCATCATAAAATGTTCTTTAAATTATCACGAAACTTGGCAGTCGTGGAATAACATGTTTTTTAAATGCACTTGCACTCCTTATGTCTTGCAGAATTTGCCCACCTCCACAAGAAATGCAGAACCAAAGAACTCTTCCTGAAGGCATACGATCAGTGCTATAACGTTTACAACAGCAACAAGAACAGTTTGCACACGTGCATGTAAGTCTGCTTATTTATATCTTAGACTAGTCTTAAACTGATTAAAGCTTTCTTTTCTAGTCTTAGACAAAATATTGAATGATTTCATGTGTATTATGACTATATTTTAATACAAACGTTTCTACTTTTGATTGTATTAACTTTTGAATTTTACATCGTTAAAATTATATCATAATTCCTTAATGATAACATAATAGCGAATAATATAATTTAATCAATTAAAGAATCGATTAAAATATAAATATATCTTACTTTCTAAGTAATGTGCATACGTGTAGTTTCCACTATTCAATTAGTTATGCCGCCGGAGAGAAAGTTAACAATTGTTAATACTTTCTAGCATCAATCAGAACTTGATTTGATCGACAAGTTATCGATAATAGTAACGAAAGAAAATAAATTCATTTAAACGGTCAACGTGAATTGAAATGACTTCTGGTTTTTAATCCTTGAATATACTGAATATACGTTACCGTAGCTTTGTCATCTCATTTCAGTGGTTACAAGAACCTTGTAGGCTGTCTGGACAACAGTTTGGACGTCTACTGCGAGAAAGACTCGCAGCAATTTTTTAAAATGATCTTCAAGGCATCTCTGCAGCACCACATTGAGTTCGTTTGTAACAAGTACACCAAAGATGTTCCAAGTAAGTACCAATTGAGTTCGTATGCCCTAAGTACACCAAAGGTGTACTAAGTTAGTACCAAATTGAGTTCGTATACAAAAAAATACACCAAGGAAGAACCAAGCCATAACCATATTAAGTTCTTATGCTTCAAGCACAGTATGGAAGTGCAACGTAAAAACCAAACTGAGTTCTTTTTCCTTGAGCACTCCATTAAAAAAAAACAACAAGTAAATACCACATTTAGTTCGTTTGTCAAAAGCACACCAAGGCAGTACCAAGTAGGTACCACACTGAGTTCGTATTCGTCTTGAACGTTTACCTTAAGTAAGTAAAACGTTGATTTCTTATGCTGCAAGTACTAGTTCACCATTCAGTTCGTACGCTTAAAGTACTATGACAAAAAGGAAGAACCGCATTAAGAACGTATGATTAAAGTACTCGTTCACCAGGGAAGTACAAAGTAAGTACCACATTCAGTTTCGTGTGCTACAAGCACACCAATAGAGTACTAGTAACTACCTTATTGAGTTTCATATGCGTCAAGCCCACGAAATAAGTTCCAATTACGACGTTCTGTAACGTCTTTGTTCACAGCATGCTTACATGTGGAATCCT
Source organism: Dreissena rostriformis (assembly GCA_007657795.1). Lineage (NCBI taxonomy): Eukaryota > Metazoa > Mollusca > Bivalvia > Myida > Dreissenidae > Dreissena > Dreissena rostriformis. The sequence continues at coordinate 182,646 of VMBQ01018472.1, read as the reverse complement.
ACTTCTTACAAATCATGTACGGATTTGTTTTATCCTTTTTACGTCATAAATCGAAGTTGTATATCTTTATGCAGACTCTAATCGTCTTTTATCGCAAACCGAATGTTCAATTCGTAATGTTTATGTAATGTTCAATCAATGTTTAATCATTCGGTAATCACATGCTGTAGCAACGCTGTGCATATTGTATTCATTACACACTACATGTATTCACAAACCGTAAGGTTTCGCAATACATGCTGCTTTCAAGTGTTATGATTTTTCTGGTATAAATGCCATGTGGGAAATATTCCCATTATTTATTTTCGAATTATTTATTCACATATATGATATATATCACATAAATATCGTTTGAGACAATATCGTACAGTAATCAACTCAATTCAGTGAAAGCGTTGGTTAAGTTTTACTTACCCCTTGCTTTTATGTTGCTGTTCCTTCAACATTTGTCCGTTTCCTTTGACGTTTTTGTTGACTTACCAATCGCCGTCAAAAGACGGCACGTCGAAAATAAAACAACATTCAGAATGAATGCACCTTTGTGTAAATTATTATTTCGAACATAATATGCTTGTGTTCTACTTACTTCTACAAGGATTTACACGATTATTCATGAATAAGATTATTTTTTTCAGAGCCAGTAAAAACAGTTCTTCCAATTGACGATTCGTATCGAATCGACTACGACGACTACAACAGCCGCCTGTCCTCTTTAAATGGCAACAACGACAATGAATTTGGGTGTTGCCGCAACACCCAAATGCACGAGGTTAACTTTAGTGAGCAGTTAAAAAGCTCGACCAATGGATATCGTGGCAACGAAAGCTATTTTCGCACACTGATCGTTTGTGCGATATTCATTCTTATCCGTTGAGGAAAAGGACAAAAGTTTAAAAGAAACATTCAAGATGATAGATATTTGAACGTGTTTAGTTCAGTATTGACCACGGACTTGAAATGGCGTTATAATTGTGCATGATGGTGTTATGACTGAGACTTTGATTGCGCTATCTTATACTAATGACGCTTAATGTGACATTATGTTTATGTGAACGACTCCCACACCGTGAAAACCCAAATGGTTAAAAAAAGAGCGAAGCAGCTGTTTGGAACAAACATAAATAGTCGAAGGCATATTCCGTGAAAGCATTTCTTTATTTCGCATACCGTGTCATTACATTATTATGAAAGTTATGTAGCTCTCAATGTTTCAACATACTTTGCCTCATCATTGTGTTTCCTATTGTACAGAACACTGTAATTATCCTTCATACCAAATTTCATTTTAACACATATTACACTTGGACTTTAACCCTTTGAGCGCTGGAACCGGATTTTGAAGGCCTTTGCAATCAGTTTGGATCCAGATGAGACGCCACAGAACGTGGCGTCTCATCAGGATCCAAACTGTTTGCTATTCTGATAGTATTCTTTGAAAAAAATATCGAAGAAAATGCTAATTTTAGACATTCAGCAGACGACATTTTAGCAGACGACAAATTTCCCAGCATGCAAAGGGTTAAAGTGCTAATGCTCGATAATGCATACATGGCGATTACTACAAGTATGGTGATTATTATTCCTTGTTACAAGAGATCAATCATAAGATCAAATTAATTTAAAACAATCATTCATTATATATTCATTATATGTGCAACTATATTCATTATTAATTGTTTTGCTCAATTATTATCATAGTGTTTGTTTTACCCTTATATTCTGTGTATTATACATGAAATGCGTTCAATTGTACCATGTGTGTTCAATTAAATGAATTGTATATTCATTTATAAATATAATTTTATAAATATTAATCGTTTTTCTGTAGTGGGACTAACCGAATCATACTAAAACAGAGAAATCAGCCAATAATTATATAGCATTTAAACAAATGTAATGAGCATGTATCACGATGACTGGCAAACACTTTGACTTTTAGAGTTAAAATAAAGCCATTCAGGAAATTGCCAAGCCTCCATGTGGTCATGTTTTGTGGTAAATAAAAAAAACATAGCGTGGTCAGTTTAAAGTCCATGGATATGATATAAACAAACTTAGTAGATGATCATCATTTAATGTTACACAACAAATACCAAACATCTGTGTAAGGGAAGAGAAGTATAAGGGAAAGAAATTACCACTAACCCCCATCCCCCAGTGAGGAAACTTTAGAATGCTTTGATTGATTTTTTCAAAATTGATAGATAACCACCGTATGATGTTACATACCATCGTACGAGACACAACACATATTTTAGCTACAAACAAAAAAAAACCATGAAAAAAAACTTCATGAACAACACTTCTTTCATCACCCTTCACGTAAAGAAGTTATTATAAAGGTGCACTAATTCATACGTCTTAATAAATTGTCAAGAGTAATCACAGTGTAACTACAAATCAACACGTACATGCATTATTGGCGTTAGCATCAACACAGCCTTGCGATATTTAAATGAAGAAGCTGTCTTTTAAGGGAGTGTTTAATCGCCGGATAGAGTTAATTCACTTGTTGGTGAGACAGTTTCAAAGTGCGATACGTTTTGTACACAGTGATAAACCGAAATATCAACACAAATTCATCAATCGTATTTCATGATTTATTTGAATAATAGCAACATATCTACCATAAAACATTTATCATTTAACACATAACACATTTAGTTCTAGGCAGTCGTGAAACGTTGCTTATTCTTACTTCTTACTACTTCCCAACCCGTGAATTGCATCCTTGAAATTACTTTGACAGTGCCGTATTTGTATGCTAAATAAAATAGTATGTGTTTATGTGAATGGATATATCATATTGAGTATAGCACACAATCTTTAAAATCGTTAATACCTTAAATAAACCGTTGTTGCAAGTTTCCTAAAACAATTTTGCTCAACTCTTCTGGCAGCTGTGTTCCCGCTGTATATAATTATGGTAGGAAATCTAGGTCAAAACCCATCTTAGACAGCTACGCCAAAAAAGATCAGAGTTTTTGTTTAGCATATCTAGTCAACTCGTTGTCTGGTATTAATTAAACAAAATGGTATATCGTTTTGCAATATTCGATTGAATTGTTTTATTTAATGCAAATTGATATTTACAATAAGGAAAAAAACGTTCACTTTAAGAAATAGCGAAACAAAATGCTAGTGTTGACATGCACAACACGTTTCTATTAGTCCGACAAGTTTTATTTTGGTGCCGATTTTTGGACCGAATGTCTGACACTTTTCTGGAGTTTGTGGGAAATATGGTATAATAGGCAACGTTCTTAGATACACTTCTTATATAGAAATTGTTCTGACTAACTATATGGCCATTTTTATATGTACATTTTGATGTCGTTTTGAAGAGCTGCCTAATGTTCTTTTTACGTATTACTCCCTCCTAATTCGCGAGTTAAAATATTACTCCCTCCTAATTCGCGAGTTAAACATCGAGGTGTATATTTCTTCAAATGTGTATACTTAGGGTGTGGTTTTACAAAAAAAATATCGCAGTTAAATACATATTTGTCATGTTTTCCATAGTTTAACGTCTTTCTATGTTTCTCGGTCATATTAAGTGCAATAGGAAAGCAATGTTTCGCTCACACATTCAGTTTAAGTGTTTTCCATAGTGGTGGCCATCCGGACAGTTCATGTCGTCGACATTCTTACAACAATCAATTATGTACTATATAAGTACAAACATTATTTTTTACGAAGTTTCTAAGAACTAAGAACAAGGAACTTAACGTTAAGGATGCATGCGAAAATGTTAAATGAGAAACAGTTTCAATATACTTGTTTTTGAAGTGCTTGCACTTTCATGGGTAATCATTGACTGCAAGGTCAAAAGAAATACATACAAGTTATTCAAATTTATATTATAGTTAAACTCAGGCGTGTGCTAAGATTTTATATATATATATGTATTTCGACCACTCCCATTCCATATCATTTCAGTGCGAGAGTCGTATGCAAGTATTATTAAACATTAACTGGACACATTCAACATTAACTAACTCAGAGAAAATTCGTGGAAAGAGAACGTCCCGGTAAATATAACATTTTGATAATTCGTTCGATTCAAGCCCGTTTTCAACGAAAACAAGTCAAGGATTGTATTCAAGTTATCATGCAAAACAAAACATAACCTTGCAAAAAAACATTTAAGGGACTTGTTCACAGATTGTGGCATGTATTGAAGTTTGTCATAAAATGATTTAACTTGATAAATATAAACATCATAACTAAAGAGCTACAATATAAAAACAAGAATAAAAGAAAGAAAAAAGCTCGAACCACTGATCCATGGAGTAAACGCCAAGCGCCGAAACCACTCAGCCATTCGTCTTTACGTGTGTTCATGTGTAATTTAGAGTTTATGTTCGGTTCGTCGTTGAGTTTATACGACTATATTATGTGCGGACCTGACCATCCGCCTGCACATGGGTTGCCATTGACTTTATAAATTGTATAACTATCCACGTGTTGTTACAAAATATAACGTTAACACAAGAAATCGATATTTTTAGATCGTATCGCGTCTGAGACGCACACTGATGTACATTGTTTATTTATTTCTTGAATCTGTGACAAAAAGTTGAAAAAATCTGATTTTGATAAACTGTGAACAGGTCCCTTTAACTGGCATAATGTGTAACGATAAATAAAAGTAAAGAATACAATTTAGACGTGGGGCTTTTTTGCAAGACATATATGCATTTAAAAAATGTCAACAAGTTTGCCATCTTTCAAACACACCAAGCAATAACATATTTACTAAATAATGCCTCATGAGTTATCAATTTTCGCCAAATACAATAGAAGCATTTGTTGTCATTTTATCAGACGGATATTGGCCATATTTTTACCAATAAAAGTAACGTGTAAACATTTCAATACAAAACTACGCAGGGAATATGCATAACAAAGTTTGGTTTACTTCCCCCAGTCTGAAGATATTTGTGAGTAATTGTTGACCATTGCGGACGCTTACCAATAAAAACAGCTTATACCTTCAGAACTTCAGAATATCTTAATTAGAGTCCACTATGAAGTCAACCTGTCAAAGATAAGTTTGATCTTTCCATTATTATTTTTTCTCAAGAAAAAAAATGAGCTTGAATGTTAGTTTGATGTTCTTTATTATTAATTTTCAACTCATAAATCTCCTTCAAGTGACATGCATTGAATTATCGTCTTTAAAAACACAGTCTTTAAGAAAAATAATAAATATATTATGGCTTTACATTTTTATTGAGGATTTTCGTTTCATTTGCAAAACAAAGTATCCAGAAAATAAATAACAACAACACTGATTGGATTGACGATGAAAGAGACGAGGAGAAAACAATAGTGATAGATGTAAAGTTATTGCCACAAACACATGAGTTGAAAAATATAAGTGTATTACATATGTATGTACAATGTTTGCACAAAATAAACATGTTATCACATAAGTGCAATTAATCTGTCTTTTTTGGCATGGCTTGTAAATGTTTAAGCGTGTTTCCAGATATTGTGTCATTATCAACTAGAGCTTGTCAAAGTAAAGTGATGAATACCCCCGTCGCAGAAGCATGTAGTAATATTTTGAAAGTTATAACAATGAAACATATGACACAGGGCGTCGTAAGTTTTAACCACAAGAGCTTTTTTAAACAATTGTTTTGAGAACCACGAAGAATAACAAGTATCAATCCGTTGGGTCTTTGGTCTCAGAGCTTTAAACATTATTTTGAAATATAATTCTTTATTAATAATAAGACCCACCAAGTGTGCCCGGTTATGATCCCAGGGTAATGATGTGATGAAACTAAGTTGAAATTACTTACAAAATATAAGACATGGATGTTTAGGATTCAGAAATGTATATTTTTGCTCATAAATTCTATGGTGACAAGAGTAATGTTACAAATATTGAAATTGGGCATAGCATTTATATTTTCATTGCAGGATGATAAATATCTCACATGCACAATTGTTTATCCTAAGGAAGTATACCTGACAGTTTGAATGTTGTTGAAAAGCTCTGTAGGAGAATGCCTGCGGAGAAGTTAGTGTCAACAGCCAAACAGAAAGAAAGACATTGTATTTCCTGTGACCTCTTGATCATGAACTTGATATTGCTTGTCCTTGGCTAAAGACTTGCCTGCATTAAAATGTATTAATCCTATATGCATATGCTTTCTGTAGGTATTGCGCAGAACGGTTTCAAAGTTACAATCACTTTAAATCTTGACCTTTAGCCGCCCCTTTAAATCACGACATTTTGCCGGTTGACCTAAATATGGATAGCCTTCTTTCATCAATTCACGAAAAAATTATAAGATTTTACTGAAAATCACTTACACTCGAAAAGTATCAATACTAGGGAGGATTTGCAGGCAAGAACACAACGACCAGAATCTGTATAAAATTAGTAAAAAACGTGGAATCGCTTGGGGTGGTATAGACATGTTTGTTAACAAATTGATGCTTTTTTAATATGTGAATACATAATTGGATGTTTTATTTACATGATTGTAGCATGTGTTTTGGCAATTTTCTGACAATGTATACAGTGATTATCAGGTGGAGACAATTTTGGCAGTGAAAGACTGATTATCTTTATCATCAATTTAATGTACATGTAATGCATGCAATTAGAAATGGAATGTGCAAAGTACAATGTGCCAACATATATAAGTATGTAAACGCTACATAAAATGTCTTTTATACGTCAAGTGCTCATTTGATTGTTTAAGGTAGTGTATCCGTAAAAACAATCATTTCAAACCTAAAAACAATACTATTCGCTTCATATGCAATGTTTCAGGAATCAACATACCAAATATTCTTAGATTTTTCCCTCCACATTTTTTTTAAGTGATCCACATACCGGTTTGCTATTTTTATAAAATTATAAATTTTTATATAATTATTGGATAGCTGGGTTGTCAAAAGTAATGCAAATCACTCAATTTTGTGAATATATTTTTAACCTTGATGTTTTTCAACTTTATAAACAATATGGAATCAAAAAAAAAAACAATACAATCATTAGTACCTAGTGTCAGAAAAAAAAATATGCATATATTGTTTTTTCAAAAGTACAATAAGGCTGCCAAAGAACCAATATAAGCCTACTCAGGCTTTGGCAAATACCAATCCTGAGAATAAAATCATAAACGAGTGCAGTTAGATTTTTTTTTAATCTGTTACATATAAAACGGAATTTTTATTAATTGTTTGCCCGTGTAATTTGCAAATAACAGTGCACAATATCATGGAGGCATGAAATATTTTCAGTTGAATTATCTTACACTTTGTTGCCAGTATAAGTTCTCCAAAAAATAAAGGGCTTTAATATGAAAATTAAACAAAGGTGAGAGTTTTAAACTTAAACAAGTGATGTGTTTGTCGAAAAATATGCCCCCCCATATATTTGACCTCGAAGGATGACCTTGACCTTTCACCACTCAAAATGTGCAGCTCCATGAGATACACATGCATGTAAAATATCAAGTTGCTATCTTCAATATTGCAAAAGTTATGACCAAGGTTAAAGTTTTGGACAGACACACACATACAATGACAGACAGACAGACAGGCCAAAAACAATATACCCCCCTCTTCTTCGAAGAAGGGGGTATAAAAATGTATTTCAATATCACAAAATGTGTTCATTTATGTTGTTTTAGTTGAACATTATTATTATAAAAATGGTAATAATACAATTAAGAACAATACCAAGTGTATTTCAAGGGAATATTACTGTTTTCCATGTAGAAATGTCAATGTTCATTCAGTTTTTTTTTAAAAGCTCATCAAAATGTTTATTAATAGTTTAGCTTTTTTTTCTCACATTTAAGATACGGGTATAATTATCCCACTTTTTCAACAGCCAGCCATCAATACATCAGTAAGTATAATTTAATCTTGAATAAACTGATTATTTCCAATGAAAAAAACAACATAAATTTACTGGAAACGGAAGTAAACAGGACTGTGTGGAATGTAGCTGTATAGACTCGAATACACTCAACAAGGAATGCCGAAATCAGGCTTCATTGAAAAATAATGCAGGAGTTTATTTACGGGTACACTACCTTCATGTACCCATAAGAACAATGCAAATACAAATTGTGCTTAAAAATTGGCATGATACACAGAACTTTTAAGCCCTTTTTAGAATTTCTTCTGTTTGTGTGAAACTTAATGAAATTGAAATTGTTTTAGTAGACTGAGTAAAAAAAGATTTGTCAACAGCTGAAAGGACCATTCATGAATTGATGACATTAATTCAGACATGTGACCAAACTGCCGTTGAATTTAATGAATTATACAACTCTTGCACACTCAACCTCTCTACTTATGGACAAATATTCAGAGTTTTAGGCAAATGAACATTACTTTAAATCCAGTGATGGTAGCCTTTGAGAAACCAATAACTCAATCAAATATTGTATGAACTTCAATGCAATTTTGATTAGCATCTTAATGAAATGTTCTTCGGTATATGAATCATTTGTGATGACACATACAAAAAAGCTAAATGACAAGAAAAATATTATTGTCGCCCTTAAACAATTAAGGATCACAAATGTATAATCACAATATATATCAGGTAACATATCACAAAACGCAACAAATACATAAACAAACAGTTGTTGATCTACGAACAATTGTGACTAAGCAAAATCACAAAACATGAATAATCTTGAGATATCTTATCACATATCAATGTTTAAAAGAAAGTGTTCAGAGATGATTAATTATTCCTTAGTTGCTATAGTAACAACATATTTTGCATAAGGGTTATCATTGCTGCATTTAATGTTTATTTTTGTTGTTCATTTTTCAATATTTGTTAGAATCCATGGTTCTATGGTCAATAATAATTTGCTGTTGGGAGGGATCTAAATTGCTTCATAATGGGATCATTAACATAATTATAACACGTTAATTTGCGTTCCTTTAAATCTTATTTTAGATTTAGATTGACCATTGAAAACAGTGACAGATTGTATAATAATCAAATAGTAGTTTTTGTCGTATATCAATTGTACTTGATGGAATAATAACTGTTTCACCGCTTCTTTTTGTTGTTTACGCAATTGACACATGTTCACTGGTCCCACATATTAAATGCCCAGGAATGACATTTCGTATAAAAACCAGCAAATGGTACAATGTATTGTGGTCAACATGTTCCATATAATTTCTTAGACAATAAGGTACTTACACAGTGATAAATACATTGTGAGTATAGGGCTAAACAATCACTAACCCATTTAAGCCTTCAAACGGACCATATTCATGTTACAAAAAATATGCAAAATATCAATTTCTTTTAATGCCTATGATTTCCCTTTAAAAATAAAGGCTGCTGACATAACCTTTGGATGATACACATTTTTTTTGCATTCTTAGAATGTAACAGCCAATATAAATGAGTTTGTGAGTAGAGACACAGTTTTTGTAATTGCTTTTCTATGTTTTTTCTGTTGAAAAATTGTTTGCAAAAGTATAAAATTTATTGCTGGGAAAGAAGTCTTGTTATCTTATTATAACTGACTGAACATGATACTTAACCAGAATTGTTCGCTAGCCACCAAAGCCAGTATTTTGTTTATTTCGCCTTGACCTCAAACATTTTCATTGGCTTTGTCTAAAGTGCATAAATGTGCAAGGTCATCATCATATGAGCAGCATTTTGGGAAAACTGGGTTTGATGCATGTGCATACAGTGTCCGCACAGGCTTATCAGGGACAACATTTTCCGCATTAACTGGATTTTTGTTTAGAATAGGCTGCGTTTGAACTATAAATTCTATAGCAGCGGAAAGTGTTGTCCCTGATTAGCCTCCGCGGATGGCATAAGCTTATCAGGGACAACACTTTAAACCCAGTTCTATTTGAAAGCTGCTCAAATGCTTGTTTGGTTTGTGCTCAAGTTGACTCAAATCAGAGGCAGAGATTATGACCATATGAAGAATTGAAAGGGGAAAATGGATTATCATAAAGTCACGGACACTAAAGTGAATTAATATTTTAGTTACATCTTCCAAACTATTGTGTTGCCATTGAGACGCCAACATATAAATGTCTTTCATTAATAGTAACACTATACTGGTCCATGAATATGCATCTGATAACAGTTTCCCTGGCTTGTTTTTTAAATAGAATTATAATTTTCATAGGAACATAATTATCACATTTTTTTTTACAAATCTTGCAAATGTTGCTATGACTATATGGTTGCTAAGGAAATGTCATCACAATTCTTGTAAATATTGCAGTGGGCACAGCGCTTGGCGATTATTGGCAGCTCTTACAAGTAGCATACCCTCCATTTCCTCCCCAATCTGTAGAACAATCTGAAAATACAAACAACATCAATTCTACAAAGACTCACAATTCATGAAGAAAATCAACTGTTTTTGTTTACCATTTTAATGAGAATTAAAATTCGGTACAAGATATAAATATATTTATTTTTTTGTACACAGAAATCATTGGACTAACCCATTCACTAAGAAAACTGAATTTTAGATAACTTGAAAAGGACAAATACCCCCAAATCTTGAAATATGGACACAGGAAACAAGAATGTCCCAATATGTGGTCCATGGGCTGTATCCATAAAACTTGTAAGGAAAATCTCAACGCTGGTCAGATTTAAGATAAATTTCTCTGTGATTTATATTTGAAATGTTGGAAAGTTATATAACAAACCATGTGTCACTTCTTTACAAAAANCAAGCGCGTGGAGAAGTAATTGACGGGTGACGTAAGCATGGTCACGTGAGTTAATCAGGTCAGTGTAACAGACATGAGAGTTTTGTTGCAATGTGCGATTCACCCTTGTTAAATAATTTTGGAGTTTTTTTTTCAAGCATGTGGAATAATCTTGTGATTTTCACCGGATATATCTGTGAACATTCTTCAATGATTAACCGGAGGCACCACATTTGGACCTGTACATGGGGTGAGTTTAATATTCTCGTGTAATTGATAATTTGTAGCAGTCTAGCTAGGATACTGCCGAAACGGGAGTTATGGTGTCTGTACAACAAAATTAATTGAACATGGTACAAAATATTACAACCTTGATATATTGCAACAAAACAAACAGCGGCTGAATGCACAATAGGTAAAGAAAATAAGTACATGTAGTTCTTAATATGTGTGTTACACTATAACTAGGATGCACTGTTAAAAATACATGCTATGCATGCGCATAAGTTTAGGAGCAAAACTTAAATCAACAATAGTATCAAAGAGGTATATTACAGCACTTGTAACTATAGGATTGTTGTAGTGCATAGGCACTTGAAAAGATGATCATGTTATACAACACAGTGTGACATTTTCTTGCATTGAGAAGTAAAATTAACTATGCGTACACAACTTAACTTATATAATATGCTGCTATATGCATGGAAGAGACATTTAACAATGTTTATAAATTAGTGTAGTAATTTTTAAGAACTTGAAAATAATTAAATTATCTAGAAACTGTATTCATTAGTATTTGCATGAATTTGGAAGTGTTTTTTCGTACAATAGTTGAAGAACTTAATAGTAATTCTTTATATTTTAAAATATTTGGTCTGCAGAAGTAATATTTCTTAATATATGTTTTCCTATCTGACTCAAAGAATTTATTGCCAAATTTGCCTTTTGACCTCTTAGTGTGACCTTGGCCTTTTAGGTAATGGGGCAGGTGATACATGTTACACTCAGCCTCATTATGGTTGTCACGTGTTGTAAGTTGTTTTAAAATTGAATGATGAATGAAATTGTTACAGCCTTGACAAACAGTTTTATAGCCCAAATTAACCTTTGACTTCTCATTGTGACCCTGACTTGGAGAATAGGGAGACAGGTTTACACATGAAACGCCATATCCACATTGCTGTCATTAGTGGTTAGTTATCTTAAAATAGCATGATGAACGGCAATGTTACATTCAAAATAAGCTGATTTATGGCCAAAGTTTATTTTTGATGTGTGACCTTGACCTTTGAGATAGGGAAACGCGTGTAACACGCAACATTTAATTTTATGATGAATTGCATTTGTGCCAAGTTATTTTAAAATCCATCAATATATGGCAAATTTAAGGAAGAAAAACAAATTTTCAAGCGTTTGTATGGCCAAATTTGCCTTGACCTCTAAGTGTGACCTTGACCTTTAAGGTAAAGAGACAGGTGCTACACGCAAAATGTTGACTTGTGATGGCGTTTTGTGCACAGATATTTCAAAATCCATCAATAATTGTCAAAATAATGGCTGAGACAATAAATTTAGCAAAGATGTACACACAGACAAACAAACAGACAGACAGTGCAACTGCTATATGCTGCCTTCTTTAAAAGTTTGCATAAAGCAATCGCACTTCGAATAACAATAACACACCTAAGGATTATTATAAGGGTATCACGTTTAAACGGTCGCGTTTCGTGTTTTGCTCAAAAACGTTTACAAACAGTAAACGTTTAAACGACAGTCAATATCAATATAATAAATATTGGGGTACATATAACGTAGCCGACTAGCCGTACAAAGTAAAGCGATGACAAACTGCGAAATCCGGGATCTTGCGGCAAATCCGGGCACTTACCGAATTCGGCAGTAATTTATTTCTGATTGGTAAGTGGATGGCATGGACATGAACGGAAACTAACGGAAATTCTTCGCTACTTTCCGAAAATCTTACAACTTGGCAACGAAACAGTGCATCATCATGTCACTATCTTGAAATATTTTAATTGATTGATTAGTAAAGTAAAGCACTGCATAAGCATGTTAAAAAGCAAAATTTTAACCAAATTATATATGGATTACGTTTTTGCTAGTTTACTGGTTTTTCATTTTCTGCAGTCAAACGATATGCACATTGTATTTCATGTGCAAAATACGTACATTTTTTTCAGAGTGTCGTTTTCGGATACAGTATTTTTCGTTGATTTTACATTATTTTCGATGTTTTTTAAATTGTTTTTATAGAATGACGAATACACATGCCGTGATACGGATGGTCTGGTTTATAATATGTTATGGTTAATTATGACGTCATTACGCGAATGGGATATGCACTGAATATAAGATATAACTTCTGGAAATAATTACTACTTTCAGTTTGGAAATGCGATGGTACTGATGCTTTAAAAGGGACATAGGGATACGATTTAAACGGCAACGTTTCGTTTATTTCATTTCATTTAAACGTTTAGAAAAATCTGTAAAGGTGATACCCTAACTAAGGATACACACACCAACACTGAACTATCAAGAATAAAACTGCAGTCAAAGAGGACTAACTGCCTAAATCCTTTATTCAATATGAATAAGAGTTGTCTCACATCTTGCATTATTTTTTAAGTGGTAATAAGGTTTTTCTTAGAAATGACATTGTGACCTAAGATTTTACCTGTTGAGGTAGTTTTTGAACGCATATGACCAAGATTTGAACTCAGCCTAGAAAATGTCTAGATAAACATTCTGACCAAGTTTCATCAAAATTGAGTCATAAATGTGATCTCTTAGACTGGTAACAAGGTTTTTATAAGATTTACCTGGCGACCAAGTTTTTGATGCACTTGACCCGGTTCAAACTTGGCCTAGATACTGTTCAAATAAATATTCTGAGAAAGTTTCATCTTCTTGATTGCAAGAAGTAAAATTAAGTCATACCTGGTCCTTATGGAATTTGATCGAGTACTGGCCGTCTGAGAGGTTGAGGGCTTGTAGCACTTGGAACACCCGCTGGTCTGACTGCAGTGGTATCACATACGTGGCGGGAAAATAACCAGAGCGGCCATGGGATTTACCCTGTAAGATCATATATTACAGATTTACTAATTTGAGATCAGCGAGAGAAATCCTTCACAATAACTACTGCATTTTGTCTTTATTTCAAGAAAGTCTTTATTTTACTTTTAACCAATTTATTTTAATTCAATCGCAACGAAAGCCTAACTCTTATTGAAAGGCTCTCAATTCTGTTTCCTGGGTAGAACCAGTACTTGGTGTCTTTGGAGGAGATCTGAAGAATGCTCCCTCAATTGCGAATCTTCATTTTAAGACACTGTTTACTTTGTTTTCATTTCAATTCAGTCTATACCAATGGCATATTTAACACAGTACAATACCCAAAACACAAGGTTGTCCTTACCTTCCACCAGTCTTTTTTAGAACTTTCAGTGACAGTTACCCTCCAGCCAGCTCTGAAGAAACACACACAAACATATGAGTCACTCTCTGTGAAAATGGGGCTTAATGCATGTGCGTAAAGTGTTGTTCCAGATTAGCCTGTGCAATCCACACAGGCTAATTAGGGACCACACTTTCTGTTTTTATTTTATTTTTCGTAAAAAGGAAGTCTCTTCTTCATCAAAACCCAGTTTAGGCGTAAAGTATCATCCCTGA
>VMBQ01018472.1:134338-144585 GCA_007657795.1 Dreissena rostriformis | reverse complement strand
GCTAAACTGATCAGCCATTGGTTCCATTTCAACTTCTTTGGTACTGTAAGTGTAACCATTTCAGGGAAACCACTGATTAGTAAATGATTCTTGAACTGAAAATGAGACTATTCATGATCTTTTCAATACATGAATTATTCATGAACATATAGTGCAAAGTTGTATTATGAAATTTAAAGAGTATTATCAAACCACTTGTATCTCAGTTAGTGTTATATTCAAATTATTGTTATATGTTGCTATCAATATGTTAAGTGCTAATACAAGACTTGTTTCTTCTTACCCTGACCTGTTTGTTGAGCTTTGGTAACACTTATGATAACCTTTGCATAAATTGACAAATTCTTGTTCATGAATAGTTCATGAACACTTCATGCCACCTCAGTTCATGAACTCTTGAAGAACTATGGTTCATGAACTATTCACTGACAGTCCGTGAACAGGAAATGAGCCATTGACGAATAGAAGAAAAGTGTTCATGAACTGTTCATGAACAGCAAAACCCTGAAGAATTTTTCAAGAATTTTGTTGTTCATGAATAGTTCATGAACACTTCATGCCATTATGGTTCATGAATAGTTCATGAACACTTCATGCCATTATGGTTCAAGAATAGTTCATGAACACTTCATGCCATAAGGTTTCAAGAATAGTTCATGAACACTTCATGCCATTAGGTTTCAAGAATATTTCATGAACACTTCATGCCATTAGTGTTCATGAACAGTTCATGAACTAAAATTTCAAGAACATTTCACAGACACGGCTCATTTCCTGTTCACTGACTATTCGTGAACTTGGTTCGTGAACAATTCATGAACATTTCACAAATTATTCATGAACTGCAGAACAACATTTCTCAGGGGTGGGAAGACACTTTATGCACATTCATTTAACCTCGTTTTCTCAGAGCGCAATACATATAAAGTTGACAAAGCATTAGGTGTATTGCAGACACAAATTGTGCTCAAACCTCCGTACAGATCAGTGCAATACACACACATTGAGGACCAACAACATGTCAAACATTCCAAGCAAAAAAACTCTGAACATTGTTTCAGTGTTATTATAAATATTTTTTGTCAGGTTCACCAAGAATTACTCTCCTGATACCGTTTCTGGAGATGAATTACTACTATACAGGTTTTCAAAATTATAACTGCAGCCTACAGAAATGCAGGATGAACATTTACTGAAAGAAAGGTTTGACATGTTGTTAAACCATAAACTGTAAAGTATAACAGCACACAAATCAAGTTGTGGAGCCTTTGTCCTTGGACTCTGCAATGCTGCAAGTGGCACACTGATGAGAAGAACAACACACTTTTGGATCCTTTACAAAAGACATTATGTTTCTTGGGACCAAATCTACATAGCTCTTACAGAAACAAATCCTTTCTAACTATACTTAATTAAATGCACATCATCGATTTGCAATGTTAATATTGAGTGTCTGAAAAATAATAAAAAGGCAAAAATAAATTAGCCTCGCTCTTGGAAAACGGATTTAACCCTTTGCATGCTGGGAAATTTGTCGTCTGCTAAAATGTTGTCTGCTAAATTTCTAAAATTAGCATTTTCTTCATTTTTTTTTCAAAGAATACTATCCAAATAGCAAACAGTTTGGATCCTGATGAGACGCCACGTTTTGTGGCGTCTCATCTGGATCCAAACTGTTTGCAAAGGCCTTCAAAATCCGGTTCCAGCGCTCAAAGGGTTAAGTGTTGTCCCTGATTAGCCTGTGCAGTTTGCACAGGCTTATCAGAGACAACACTTTCGGCCTTGACTGGAATTTTCTTTAGAAGAGACTTCCTATAAATGAAAAATTCCATAAAAGCAGAAAGTGTACCCACATGCATTAAGCCATGTTTTCCCAGAGGCTCAAATAAAAATTGACTGAATTTACACCACTTTGGAAAAAAAGACATATATTGTGCGATATTATGTACTGTTGTTTTGACAAAGGGTCACTTGCAATAAACAAAGCTCCATATGCCACTGTTAAGAACGTTCTCTTCTGCTGCCAAGACTAGTTCAGTGCCTTTATCAGTTCCTTCACATTTGAATGCATCAGTATCAGACATTAAAAAAGCATTATAGTCCATGATTTTACTAGGAGCTTTATGGATTTGGCCCCAGGACGGGAAATGGTTCGTACACCGGGATTGTGTTGCCTACAAAGGCAAAGAATCGAACAAGGAGGTCTTCTTTGAAGGAGCAGTGCTTTTGTAGATCTCCTTGAAATCGTGCCCAACGTTGGTGGGGGTGGAGGGGCATTGGTGAGGATCTGCAAACAGTGGGGTAAGTATACAAAGCAACACAGAAAACACATAGGAGAGCTTGTTACTATGTGAAAGTAATACATGGGCATTTATTGGCAGGACAGAAAACACATAGGAGAGCTTGTTACTACGTGAAAGTAATACATGGGCATTTATTGGCAGGAATACGAGCCTTGTTCTTGGAAAACAGGGCCCAATGCATTAAAACAAAAAACACAAGAGATGGCACATTTAAATGAAAGGAAGCAAAGAGCCTATAGCGCAGTAAACAAACGTTTCCCCGAGTCCTTCCAGCCTGGTCTTTATGCATTTATTGCATTTCAAATACATTTCTTAAAAAAAAATTAAAAAAAATGTAGTTACCCTCATTGTATAATGTTTGTTTTGATTTGATAAGGCTTCCATTTGATTTTTTCAAAAACACTCAACACAAATTTCAAACGCAAGAAGCACACAATTTTTGTGCACAAATTGTAACAGCAACAGCATTGGTCAAAATTAGTCACACACAGGAAATGCAATTCATTTGGTTAATACCAAGTCAATAATAATATGAAGGCTTTGAGTAATTAATTAGAGAATTCACCATTTAATTGGTTCTTTCGTCCGCCATTAAAATCTTAAACTAAAAAAATAAATGTTTTTTTGTTGTTTAAATTTTTAAATTGTCAATTAAATACGATTTTTTAAATTGCCAGCTTCTGTTACCCTCACTTACCTAGATGTTGCTAATTATATTGGTAACTTACAATAATTTATTTTCTTACCCCAAACTTTACAATAAAAATATCACAGTCATAGAAAACATAGAAGAAAGTCAACTGTAAAGAAAAAATCATAATCATATTAACAGTAATTTAAAAAGTTTCAGAGGTATCAACAAGTAACACTCTAATAAACCGTATTTGAAATCAAAGTTATTCGCTGGAAATGCGGCTAACGGTTCTAACGTAACCGCGAAATGATGGCGCAGAATCTTCGCTTTCAGTTGGTGTTGTCATTGGTGACGTTCTTTGTATCTTACTGTACACTTTAGTAATATCAATTTCAATATGGGACACTCCTAGGTTACAAGTGCAACATGCTGAAGAGGCCCCCTGATTGGTCAGTTGACATTTCCCATCAGGCTCAAACTTATCACCGATTTGTTGAGTCAGGTGAAGGGCACAAATCATATTGTTTATGGCTGAAAATCAACAGGCAAAAGAACATAGCATTTACTGGTTGTTTAACTTTCGACTGAATTTAATCACATGTCATAAATATTTAACATTAAGATTTGAAAACAGACACAGAACTGTACAAAATAACAATAAGTAAAATTTTACATCTCTAGTAGAGAACATTATTATTTTAAATCAACTTGATAAATTTAGGCTGTTTTCTGTTCAAGATAAAAATAATCTTTCAATGACGCTTAAATGAGCTATAAAGATGTGATTTTTTTTTAAATTATTAATTTCATTATTAATTCATTATTTTTTTATTTTTTAGTGGGGTAGTACATACACATTTTAATGGGCTTCATATAAAGAGAGAAAAAAAAAAACATTCTGCAAAAAGGAACACAAAGTGGAATTTCATATTCTATGAGCAATATAAAGAGAAATTACCATAATTTGAATAAATAAAATAGAATTAAGATAAAGGAGCAAAGGGGAAGAAATTCTATAAATAATTGTGCGATATCTGGTTGAAACAACAGCAGGGTGACAACACTTAAGACACAACAGTTACCATGGTGACACAACTGCTCAACATTTAACAGACAACACTTGCCAACACTGTCAACACAGAGCAGACAACACTTTTGAAGCATTTCAGATATTTACAGTAATTGTAAAATTTAACGACTGGTTGTACAAAAAGGCAAAAATTACTACAGACAGACTTCAAAGTACTTTCTAAATTCACACTACAAACAAGCACAAATGGTAAATATTGAATGTAGTACTACCAGAAATATTGACATTTGAACTCACAATATTTATTTGTTTAAACATTTTTATGGACCAGAGTGTGTACTACCTAGACCTTGTATGGACACAGAATGTTTCATGTATTATTTATACATATTAAAGGAACTTGTTCACAGCTTTATGCAAATCAACATTTTTTTTATCATAGATTACAAAACAAACGTATACATTATATTAAAACAAGAGGGCCATCAGGCCCTAAGGCGCTCACCTGAGAGCAAAAGGAACTAGACTATTCTGAAAAAATGCAAGCTGATTCATGAAGATTGGACCAAAAAAGTGACTTTTAACATNCCATTTTTGAACTTGTCCAAGATTTTATTGGGACACATGTTCCCACCAAGTTTCATGAAGATTGGACTAAAAATGTGACTTCTAGAGTGTTAACAAGGTTTTACTACTATAGCCATATAAGGAAAACTGCCACGCCCCCTGGCAGCCATGTTTTTCAACCAACCGGAACCATTTTCGAACTCGTCCAGGATATTATTGAGACACATGTTCTGACCAAGTTTCATGAAGATTGGACAATAAATGTGACCTCTAGAGTGTTAACAAGGTAAATGTTGAGGCCGCATGACGCACGACGCACGACGGACGACGGACGAAAGGCGATCACAATAGCTCACCATGAGCACGTTGTGCTCAGGTGAGCTAAAAACACAATAATGTTCCGTACTAAAAAAAGAGTTTAAATATTGATTTGTTTAGGGATAATCATGAACTAAAATAGGAAACATTATAAAGCGTTTGTAATGCTATTTATGAATAATTAGGCAAAAACATGTATTACCAACACAGCCTTAAAACTACTACCTCATAAAATCAAAAGACTTTGAGGTGTAGCGAAAGAGCATTCGCTTTTGCTGTGAACGGTACCAATTTCAAGCCCCAGTGAAGGAACTGTTTTTAAATAAATGTTTTCCCTTGTTTTAATATTTAAAACTATTCCAAATAGTACAGCTTTGTTATTAAATTTATTGAATGACGTTCGTTAAAAATGTGAAAATCTGTGAACAGCAAGTCCCTTTAAATGCTTTACCCCAAAATGTTCTACTATTATACGATGAATTAATGACTAGATTCAAAAAGAGAGCCATGATTGCCCTGAAGCGCTCACCTGAGTTCAAGGTATACCAACTGTCAAACACTTGACCTCATGAAGACAAAGATTGTGACCCAATTTGAAATTCAAACATAGCCTTGATATTATTAAGACAAACATTCTGACAAAGTTGATCAAGACTAAGTCATAAATATGGCATAGTAAGATGGGTTTTCTAAGAGTTAACTTTGTGACCTTTAAATTTGGAAACATGCGAACTATATTCAAAATTGGCCTAGACATTGTTGCCATATTAACATTCTGATAAAGTTGCATTGATATTGAGTCATAAATGTTTCCTCTAAAGGTCATAATAATGTTTTTTGAAGATTTGACTTGGTGACCTAGTTTTTGAATGCACCTGACCCAGATTGGAACTAGCCTAGATATTGTCAAATAATTCAGACAATGTTTTATCTAGATTAAATCACAAATATTGCCTTTGGAGTGGCGACAAGGTTTTTCTTAGATTCACCTAGGTGCATTTGTTTTTGAATGCAAGTGAACTAGATTCAAACTTGGCCTACATGTTGTCAAGATGAACATTCTGACCAAGTTTTTATCACAATAAGTGATTACAACTAGTTATCAATATGGTCTCTAGAGTGGTATAAGGATTATTTTTATAAGATTTGACCTGATAACCTACTTTTTTAACATAGGAGACTCAGATTTGAACTCAGCCTAGACATTTTCAAGATAAACATTCCAACCAAGTCATTGAGATTGAGTTACAAATGTGGCCTCTAGAGTGGTAACATGGTTCTTCTAAAATTTCACCTAATTACCTGTTTTTCGATCACAGGTGAACAAGATTCAAACACAGCCTAGATATTGTCAAGATAAATAATTTGACCAAGTTTAATCAAGATTGAGTCATAAAAATTGGCCTTTAGAGTGGTAACAAGGTTTTTCTTCTATTTGACCTTTGAGATTTGATCTGATGACCTTGATTTTTTCCTACATGACCCAGATTCAAACTTGACCTAGATATTGTCAAGATAAACATTCTGACCAAGTTTCATTAAGATTGACCTGTAAAGTGGTAACAAGCAAAAGGTTGACAATCTACACGCACAACACACAAAACCGGATGTAGGTGATCACATTTGCTAAACTTGAGCACTTTTTGCTCAGGTGAGGTAAAACAGGTTTATATATAAAATAAGCTTAACATAAACTTAAAAACATACCTCAACATTATTAACAATCAGTATCATGAAAATACGCCAGTTGTGAGAAAACCATTCTTATTACATGTGCGTTAAACATCGTCCCAGATTAGCCTGTGCAGTGGACACAGTCTATTTTGGGACGCCACTTTCCGCCATAACTTGATATTCTTTTAGAAGAGACTTCCTTTAAACAAAGAAATTGCATAGAAGCGTATGGCATTTTCCCTGCTAAGCCTGTTAGGACTGCACAAGATAATCTGGGCTGACACTTTACACACATGCATTAAGCCCTGTTTTTTTAGAACCAGACTCATTATCATCAACAAGCACGGTATTTATCCCACTTAAATCAAAACCACTGGTCACTTACCTGAGGAGGAGGGGCTGGAAGCTTTGGAAGTGTTGCCACTGCTGTCCCCGCCGCTGGGAAAGCGGGCGTTACCCGGGTTACCAGGCGTGTGCTGTCCGCTGCAGTGGGCGTGCAGCAGGCAGGGGGACTTGCCCCCAGACCCGGACCGTGGCAGGTCGGCCGCACACTTCAAGAGGCTGTACACAGGATCTAACGGACCTGAAAATGGACAGGGGTGTCATAGTATCTGGTGGTGTTGTAAGGTTAACACTGAACATGAAATGGGATAGTTGAATCAATTGAGACGCGTTATGGGAAAACTGGGCTAAATGCATGTGCATCAAGTGTCATACCATCTAAGTCTGCACAGGCTAATCAGGGATGACACTTTCCGCTTTTATGGAGTTTTTCGTTCAAGGAAGTGTCTTCTAAGCAAAACTCATGTTCAGGCGGAAAGTGTTATCCCCCTGATTACCTGGTGCAGATTGCACATGCTAACCTGGGACGACACTTTAGGCAAATGCATTCAGCCCAGTTTTCACAGGAGGCTTATATAAAGCACACTTCAGTAGGATTTACACTGGGTCCACCGGAGCTGAAACTGCGCAGGTCAAACTTATCATATATCGGCTGCATTTTATGTTATATTTGAATGGTATAAATATCCATGGGAATATTGACAAGTTTAATTTCTATTGACAAAACTAGACTGCTGCTTCAAACAGCAGATGTACATCTACTCGATCTGACTCTTCAAACAGCAGACAGTACATCTACTCGATCTGACTGCTGCTTCAAACAGCAGATGTACATCTACTCGATCTGACTGCTGCTTCAAACAGCAGATGTACATCTACTCGATCTGACTGCTGCTTCAAACAGCAGATGTACATCTACTCGATCTGACTGCTGCTTCAAACAGCAGATGTACATCTACTCGATCTGACTGCTGCTTCAAACAGCAGATGTACATCTACTCGATCTGACTGCTGCTTCAAACAGCAGATGTACATCTACTCGATCTGACTGCTGCTTCAAACAGCAGATGTACATCTACTCGATCTGACTGCTGCTTCAAACAGCAGATGTACATCTACTCGATCTGACTGCTGCTTCAAACAGCAGATGTACATCTACTCGATCTGACTGCTGCTTCAAACAGCAGATGTACATCTACTCGATCTGACTGCTGCTTCAAACAGCAGATGTACATCTACTCGATCTGACTGCTGCTTCAAACAGCAGATGTACATCTACTCGATCTGACTGCTGCTTCAAACAGCAGATGTACATCTACTCGATCTGACTGCTGCTTCAAACAGCAGATGTACATCTACTCGATCTGACTGCTGCTTCAAACAGCAGATGTACATCTACTCGATCTGACTGCTGCTTCAAACAGCAGATGTACATCTACTCGATCTGACTGCTGCTTCAAACAGCAGATGTACATCTACTCGATCTGACTGCTGCTTCAAACAGCAGATGTACATCTACTCGATCTGACTGCTGCTTCAAACAGCAGATGTACATCTACTCGATCTGACTGCTGCTTCAAACAGCAGATGTACATCTACTCGATCTGACTGCTGCTATAAACAGCAGATGTACATCTACTTGATCAGACTGCTGCTATAAACAGCAGATGAACATCTACTTGATCAGACTGCTGCTATAAACAGCAGATGTACATCTACTCGATCTTACTCTTCAAACAGCAGATGTACATCTACTCGATCTTACTCTTCAAACANTAATCTGGGATGACACTTTACGCACAAGCATTTTGCCCAGTTTTCAAAGAATAGGACACAAATTCTTTGGATTTTGCAAATCCTCAATACTAAATTGAAATATAAACCAATAACATACTTACTCTGGGACAAAAAAAACACACACACTAATCTGAAGGTACTAAGCAAGCTGACCCATTTTTAATTGTTTCAAAATCACATACCAAATATAAAATTATTCAAATGAACCTACAATTGGTGTATAAAATGGGTCAGCATTGTTTATACCTACGAATAAGATAGGTTTTTTCAGAATATGTAGAGATCTGGATAATATTTAGCAGTCAACTCAATCCTTTATTGGTAATTTTCTAGTACTTTCTACTGGTAAGTTGTGAGTAAGGTCATAGTGGCGTAATGGATATAGTCTGCCTATCGACCGGGTGGTCACAGTTTGATCCCCACTTGTTGGAGCACTCTTCACATCTCCCCAAGACAAAAAGTACTGGTTTGACCATGGAAACGGACTCAAAATCGTTTTTTAAAAAGACTTGGGCTTTTGATCAATCAAAATCTATCTAAAATAAATAGGTTCAAACTTATTAAAGGGACTGTAAACCACGAATGAAGAAAAAAGAAAAGTTCTAAAATACCGTATTTTTTTACAATTATTTGTTTATATTGATTAAAATATCATGACTGGTATATTACATTACTTGAAAAAAAGTACATATTTTCAGTATATTTGGTAAAAAAAATTTGCAATGTGAAATCGAAAGTACATCGCAAAAATAGGTGACATAACGATATACACACTATAAGTAACGAAAGTAGATTGATCATTTTATATATAAAATATATACAATTCACTACGCATGCACAATTTGCATTTCTGGGTTTACCACGTGACGATGATGATCAATCTACTTGTGTTATTTATAGTTAACTGGTAGTTACCTGGTATGCATACCCAGTAAAAATAAAAAAATAAAGTAAAAATAAAAAAATAAACTTTTTTCAAGTTATGTTTTATACCAGTCGTGATTTTTTAATCAATATAAACTAATAATTGTAACAAGAGGACCATGATGGTCCTGGAGTCGCTCACCTATTTCACACGGCACCTGGTAACAAAGGGTCATAACTCCTTCATACCGGTAAATTGTCCAATTAAAATGAAAATTGAGTGGACACAAGTAGGGCACCGATAGGTCATTCTGTAGTAATAATGTGAAAATCCTCTAAGTAGTTTCAGAGGAGTTGTGATAACAAGATTTTCTCCCTATATCTTCTATAAAGTTAAAAGTAACAAAGGGCCATAACTCCTTCAAAAATTGTCCGATCAAAATGACAATCAGGTGGATACATCTAGGGTACCCATAGATCATCCTATTTGTGAAAGGAAATATCGACGATACAGCAATATATCGATTTATGGGTGTTTGGTGCTATGACTCGCTTAAAATAAGTTATAAAAATACATTAACTCTTGGCTATTATGTTTAAAAACCTAAATATAACTGCATTATTCTTAAGTTGTTAGATGTAATGTACATGTACAGGGTAAATTAAATAGTGTTATTAAAATAATGAAATTGTGTCATAATATAGTGGAATCTATATA
>VMBQ01018472.1:129338-131838 GCA_007657795.1 Dreissena rostriformis | reverse complement strand
CAACATTCAAATGTATTGTTTGTACAATCATATTATCAGATAAGAGATTTTTTTAAATAATGGTCATGAAATTTTAAGTTAAAAAAAATAAATGTATTCTTAGATAAATTGTGATATAAACACTTTGTGCTGTAATGTGACTTATATTTTTGTGTGCAATGCCCCATGTAGTCTGCATATATGAATCATTTTTTAACTTGATAATACTGTAAGTATTTTGGTGAAGTACAAAATTTACAATGTAAATTTCCATATAATACTGTATACATTTCAGTCTGTTAATATTCAAACCTTCCACTTCAAAGTATAGAACAATATTGTATAGTTGCCGCCAAGCCATCAGTGTATGTTTAATTTGGCACTTTCCATACACCAATTTAGCATTGTTTCCACAAAAAAACATATACACAAATGAAAGTCAGCAAATATATTTCTCTACTCGAACTGCAGACAAACATTTTCCTCGTTAGCTGTCCTCAAGATAATCGAGTTATTGAATGGCTCAATTATGCAAATGATGGAACAACAGCAGAAACATGTACCAAATACCAACCAGAATTCAAAATACCCACAGCAGAAAACATCATAAGACGTAAAACTGATAACAGTGATTAAGACGTAAAACTGATAACAGTGATTAAGACGTAAAACTGATAACAGTGATTTAAACATTAAACTGATAACTGTCATTTAGACATAAAATTGATAACAGTGATTTAAAGGTAAAACTGAAACAGTGATGTAAAACTGATTACAGTGATTAAGACATAAAACTGATAACAGTGATTTAGACATAAAACTGATAACAGTGATTTAGACATAAAACTGATTACAGTGATTTAGACATAAAACTGATAACAGTGATTTAGACATAAAACTGATAACAGTGATTTAGACATAAAACTGATAACAGTGATTTAGACAGAAAACTGATAACAGTGATTTAGACATAAAACTGATAACAGTGATTTAGACATAAAACTGATAACAATGACTAATTAGGCAAAAAACTGATAACAAGAAATAATTAGACATAAAACTGATAACAGTGATTTAGATGGTAAACTGTTAACAGTGATTGTCTGTGCATATTGCCTCCAATGCTTGCAACTGTTGACAGTACTGAACGAACATCTTAATTGGCAGAGGCACACACTTCTGTATCTAGCTGTGGCAGTGCACAATTACATAAACTGTTATCCTTGCCATTCACAGAATTTCATATTTATGAAAAATGGTATTTAATGTTTTCACTAACTAAACTAAAATGTTTGATAAATACAAAATTAATATTAATATAAAATCAAGTAAACAACGTTTCTTTAAAGTAACAATAAAGGTGACGATCCGTAATTATTTACCGATTTTTAAATATTTTTTTCAGATTTTATTTATAAAGGTTATCAAAAAACAATAAATATATGCTATTGGACATAACTATAGAAAAATGAGCAATACAACTTGTTTTGAGCTCAAAATACAGTGTCCTCCAAGTCAATTGTGTTTACAAACAATCAGTTTGTTTACATCGCTGTTTACTTGATCATGCCGAGCGATTCCGAGCCGGTTTTCCGATAACAAATTTTGATTGGTCGGCACAAGACATTGTGTATGTCACGTGAACAGGTCAAGGGTGAAAGGCCAGACATTCAAAACAAAAATGGCGTTGAGTTCAAAAAGAAGATGTACACACAGCTGCAAGCATACACACACGCTCGCTAATACATGTACATCTATGTTCAACATACACCTCCTACAAGAATAACAAAGGCTGACAGTAACAGACAAACTCTTCAATAGGAGTGCAAATAACAAATATTAACAAGAAATATCTTTAAAAAAGATATACGGCGTTGATTGTGGTAGGAGTTGGTGAAAGATAAAGAGTTTAAAGAATGAAATCAAAGATAGCATATGTCTTTTTCTGTGCAGTTCTTAGCTGCATTTCACGCAGTACGGGATATTTACGCATAGTTTTCGCGGTTTATTTTACATGATTACATACTGCTGATCATATATCTATAGATACAAAAAAAAGAAGAATGGAAGTATAAATTAAAACATGTTAGTCAACCGGCCACACGCGAAGTATCTGGACATATTTTAAATATTTATTCGCGCGTTCTTCGGACAAACCTGTTTAGTGGTTTGTCGGGCATTGCTATTTGATTTGATTATTAACAGTATCGGGAATCATCTCGCTCATGCTCAATACATTGGTCAATATGGTGGAATAATTCTTGTTGAATTAATCAAACATAATATTTATCATGGTTTTGTTGAAAACACATTAAGAATCCTTTATTGAGATACCATAATCATATCGGCGAATATCTTCATTTAACATCTGGTCTAAATAAAATCCCAGTTCACCTAGTTCACGCGATACCGTCTATATTATATAACGATCCCTGTACTGACCGCGCGAACTCACACTGATATCTTGCGGCTTGGAATGCAATGCTTAAAGTGAGGTCACAATTTCACGGCTTGAACGACG
>VMBQ01018472.1:114141-127145 GCA_007657795.1 Dreissena rostriformis | reverse complement strand
ACTAAGTAACCTCGTGACCTAGTTTTTGACCCGGCATGACCCATATTTAAACCTGACCTACATATCATATAGACACAACTTTTGACCAAATTTGGTGAAGATCGGGTGAAAACTACTTCATTTAGAGAGCGGACACCATGAAATCCTTGAAATGCACTAAGTGACCCCATGACCTAGTTTTTGACCCGGCATGACCCATCTTCGAACTTGGCCTAGACATCATCTAGGTACAACTTCTGACCAAGTTTGGTGAAGATCGGATGAAAACTACTTGACTTATTGAGCGGAAACCATGCTGTATGTTTAAAACCCACTACGTGACCCCATGACCTAGTTTTTGACCGGGCATGACCCATCTTGGAACTTGGCCTAGACATCATCTATATACAACTTCTGACCAAGTTTGGTGAAGATCAGATGAAAACTACTTGACTTATTGAGCGGAAACCATGCTGAATGCTTAAAATGCACTAAGTGACCCCATGACTTAGTTTTTGACCCGGCATGACCCATATTCGAACTTGACCTAGATATTGTCTGGATACAACTTCTGACCAAGTTTGGTAAAGGTCGAATGAAAACTATTTGAATAAGAGAGCGGACACGAAAAGTGTGACAGACCGACAGCCTGACCGCCTGACGGACAGTGCGAAAACTATATAACCCCTTTTCTTCGAAAGGGGGCATAAAAACAGACAATCTGGGAGTGATTATGCAGTGACGGTTGCATGACAAAAATAACATGAAAATGTAATCAATATAATTGTGGCATTTCATGTATGGAACCACAATCTGTTTTGAGCAGTAAGTGACATTCTGTCAGAACCGCTCAGGCAAATCCCCAGGCAACCTGAAACATGCCACAGCCAGGCAGGTTGAGATTATGCCATACTGCCAACTTGATTTTCAGACATAAGAGTCACACTCTAAGAAAACTGGGCTTAATGCATTTGCTTTAAGTGTCCTCCTAGATTGGGAACTACATATTCTGCTTTTTCAGACTTTTTCGTTTAAGGAGGTCAGATCTCTTCTAAACAAAAATCCAGAATAGGTGGAAAGTGTCATCCCTGATTAGGATATTCAGACTGCACCGGCTAATCTTGGAAAACACTTTAGGCATATGCATTAAGCCCAGTTTTCCCAGAATGAGGATCATTAAATTTCTTAAGACACTTGGGAACAATTAGTTTTTCCATCAAAATCAGTACCATGGGCAAAAAGTGTTCTGGATATGAAATAAAACTGTCTTTTGTTGTTGTTGCTCAGCAGACTAAACCTTTAGTTCTCCAACTTAATCAACCAATCAAAAGTAAAGAAAGTACATTGGTAGTAAGAAATGAATAATAATGTTTTTGATTGGTTCCCTTTGGTTTAAAATGTTTATCTGTTCAAAAAGGTGTAGCTTCCCCGGTCAGCTGCTGGGGCGTGCGCGTTGCGACGGGGGCGAGAGTCACCCGCAGAAGATTTTCTTAAAGACTTGTCGGAAAGGGGAACTTCTGAGGGCGGCTCTGCTAATCCAGCGGGTACCGTCATCCCTCGAGCCGGACGTCTTCTCTACTGCTAACTTCGCTGTCTACCAGAAGATTATGATGGGGATCTACGGATCAATGTACAGTGGTGATCTAGGGATCGCCCTGTATGCCACAAGTGGGGGACGGGTCTTCGCTGTCTACCAGACCGTCAGGAGTTTGCTAAACCCTAGTTGGCGATGACTGTAGCGGGAGGGGGACAGCGGCCTTACCAGCGTAGAAGACGGACAGGGCGGACCTTGAGCTATCCAGGTCTTCGAGGGGGTGGCCTTAGGAATGTGTCCCAGTATGGCGGTATTCAGTACGCTCAACATACTGGAGAAATCGTTCTGGGGATTGAGACGATGGCTGGTGACTTCAAGAGTGGCCATTAAGGCGGCGCAGCGCGCTTGGAGCAGGAGGAATATCTTTGCTAGATTGTCAGCACTCCCTTGGCGGAGTAACCTTGCCCTTTTTAGGGCAACCAGGCATGAATTGTCTATAAATTGTCTACCAGCGCACATTAAAGTCTCATTGGCCATCATGCGCTGGCCTATTTGGATCTTAATTATCTCTTTGGAGAATACCCGGGAAGCCCAGGTAAATTTGACCTAATTTGGCTCAAAATTAAATATTTCCTCCTGAAAGGTCACAGGGGCAGGTCGATACCATATGACTTTGTGAAGAAGCGGGAACGACCTGTAACTTAACTCTTAAATACAGCAACAAAGGTGTAGCTTCTTGCTTTGAGAGTACAGAATTTAAACTTTGAAATTGGGCCATGACAGCAAGCATTACATGTATATTTGTTTTAGGATTAAGATTCTAAGCATTCTCATCAAAGAAAAGAGTCCATATTAATTTATATTGACCTAAAAATTATCATGTTATAATACTTTAAAGAGAAAATCTCACATACAAACCCCACTTGTAAATGAAAAAACACTGGTAATGATATATTAATTTCAGAACAAATCTCTGGTTTATTTTAAATCATTCAAAGAATAAAAAACGAAATAAATAATATAGTAATATCCCTACCACTGCCATTCCACTGAAACCCCAAAACGATTTGTCTGACAAAACCATAATGAAAATAAATAGACAGTTCATGATGTGAAAGATAATATGCTTTTTACTTGCATCAAACTGAATGGGTTCATAATGTTTCTGTCTGGATTTAAGCCCTACATGAAACAGGGGATTACTAAATTACCATCAAGACATTAGATGATGTATCGAAAGATACCGAGAACATTGTTGTAACAAATCCTGTACTGTACAAATTTGAAGCTGTTATGGTGAATCAAGAGACTATATGTGTCGTGTTCTGAGAAAACTGGGCATAATGCATGTGCGTAAAGTGTTGTCCCAGATTAGCCTGTGCATTCCGCACAGGCTAATCCGGGACGACACTTTTCATCTTAACTGGATTTTCGCTAAGAAGTGACATCATTTAAACATAAAATTCCATAAAAGCGGAAATTGTCATCCCTGATTAGCCTGTGCGGACTGCACAGGATAATCTGGGATGACAATTTACGCACTAGCATTATGCCCAGTTTTCTCAGAACACTACACATATACACGCCATTAAATCACTGTCACATAATCTTGTTTTGCAGTCCGCACAGGCTATATATAATCGGGGACAACGCTTTCTGCTCTTATTGTATTTTCGTTCAAAAGCAGTTTCTTCTTAGCGAAAACCCAGTTTAGTTGGAAATTGTTGTCCCTGATTAGTCTGTGCGGACTTAACAGGCTAATCTGGGACGACACTTTATGCACATGCGTAATGCCCGGTTTCCCCCGAACGCTGCTCATTTAAATTATCAATTTCTTTCAAAAGAACGAGTTTCACTAGCTCTTGATAGAACATTATGTTTTTCATCATCCTTATCTGTCTTGTCCACACGAAGACCCAGTAAGCAACTTCATAAAACACGAAAAGATGTCTTTAACCCTTTAAGCGCTGGAACCGAATTTTGAAGGCCTTTATTGCAAACAGTTTGGCATCTCATCAGGATCCAAACTGTTTGCTATTCTGATAGTATTCTTTGAAAAAAAATCGAAGAAAATGCTTATTTTAGAAATTCAGCAGACAACATTTTAGCAGACGACAAATTTCCCAGCATGCAAAGGGTTAATTTGCATTGTAGATGGATTATTCCAATGTTTACCTCCAAGTAAATATGAGCTTTGTCATAAAAATAGGTTTTATGCCATATGCGGCCACTATAAAGTCACGCAAGGATTTGTGGTCTCATTTGTGAACTGGGGAGCTCCTGTTAAGACTGGCAATGTGGTTTAGAGCTATGCTGACCTCAATATGGCATAAAACATATTTTCACATGACCCAGCTCTTATGGGGCATGGTGTGTCATTTCGTTTATTTTTATGATATTATATGATGTTTTAGTGTTGATTCTATTCAATTTTCTTTTGTCTACTTTGAAATAAAGACATACTTAATGTGAAAATGATGGGATAAAAAGAAGACCAGGAAATTGTTGAACACATAATCAGGGCTGTGTGAATGTTACCAAACAGTTCTTTTATAGCAGTTATGAGAGCACTTGATCTATTTTTGTCCACAACTATTTAGCTCCACAACAATATTAAGTTGAGGAATTGCTTTTAACCCTTTGAGCGCTGGAACCGGATTTTGAAGGCCTTTGCAAACAGTTTGGATCCAGATGAGACGCCACAGAACGTGGAATCTCATCAGGATCCAAACTGTTTGCTATTCTATAGTATTTTTTGAAAAAAAATCGAAGAAAATGCTAATTTTAGAAATTTAGCAGACAACATTTTAGCAGATGACAAATTTCCCAGCATGCAAAGGGTTAAAAGGTACAAGACTCAACTAATTCCATGGACTCAAAAATGTTCAAGTTTTTATGTTTGTATTAAAATGACCATTTCACATTGTGGTAAATTGACAAAATTGAAAAACAATTGTTTCAGATTTGCCAATTTTCGTTGTGTTATCATATTTGCAAGGAATCAGTTATACTGATCATTAACCTTGAAAAATTTTGAGAGTCTGAAGTTATCGTTATATTTTGTGACATAACGTGGATTGCTTTTATAATGTATAAAATACACCAATCACTGTTTGAGCACGGATGGCCAAATGGTTTATTAAGTGCTTGACTTTTACTCCAAGGGTCAGTGGTTCATGCCCAGTTGAGATTTACTTTTTTTGCTTTCTTTAATTATATCCTTGCTTTTTACTGGAGCTATTTAGTTCAAATGTTTACCCTAATCAAATTTAAAGTATTTAATGACAAACTTCAATATATGCCAAAATCTGTGAAAAGGTCCCTTTAACAACTGTTTCGCTCTACAACAATATTAAGGAGAGGCATTGCTTTAGATTTACAAGAATCAATTCATTGGCACAACAATTCTATTAACAATATTCAGCTTCAAGCCAGTTCATGCAATCATTGGAATATTAAAGGAACATTATATTCTTCATGTTTTTCTTTTTTTTCTGCTCTGCTCTAAGCAAGCAATATCTGATAAAAAATGTAATATTTTGGTTCAGACTAATTTTCTTATTGGATATGCATGATGTAAAGCAACGTTAGTGGCACATTAATCTATATGTAAATGATACAAATGTGTTCATTTTCAATGTCCTCAAAATTCAACAATTACATTTTTAACCCACAAAACCAAACAAAAATGATCTTTTAGCACAATAATAATCTCTTGATAGTCAATCAACATATGTGCAAAATAGACTGATAACACCTTCATTAGACTGATAACAC
This sequence comes from Dreissena rostriformis, assembly GCA_007657795.1. NCBI lineage: Eukaryota > Metazoa > Mollusca > Bivalvia > Myida > Dreissenidae > Dreissena > Dreissena rostriformis. The sequence continues at coordinate 121,855 of VMBQ01018472.1, read as the reverse complement.
CTTTATTGGACTGATAACACCTTCATTGATAACACCTTCATGAGACTGATAACACCTTCATTGATAACACCTTCAATAGACTGATAACACCTTCATTAGACTGATAACACCTTCATTAGACTGATAACACCTTCATTACACTGATAACACCTTTATTAGACTGATAACACCTTCATTAGACTGATAACACCTTCATTAGACTGATAACACCTTCATTAGACTGATAACACCTTCATTCCTTGAAGGAACAAACTGAGCCTTGTTTTGGAAAAACTGGGCTTAATGCATGTGCATTAACCCTTTGCATGCTGGGAAATTTGTCGTCTGCTAAAATGTCGTCTGCTGAATTTCTAAAATTAGCATTTTCTTCGAATTTTTTTTTTCAAAGAATACTATCAGAAAAGCAAACAGTTTGGGTCCTGATGAGACGCCACGTTCTGTGGCGTCTCATCTTGATCCAAACTGTTTGCAAAGGCCTTGAAAATTCTGTTCTAGCACTGAAAGAGTTAAGTGTCATCCCAGATTAGCCTGTGCAGTCCACACAGGCTAATTAGGGACGACACTCCACCAAGACTGGATTTTTGTTGAAGAGACTTCCTTTAAACAAAAAATTCCAGAAAAGCAGAAGGAAATGTCCCTGATTAGCCGGACTGCACAGGCTTATATGGGGCGACACTTTACACACATGCATTTAGCCCAGTTTTCCAAAACAAGGCTAAAATGATACCTACAAAAATGGACACTTGATCCAGCCATCGCTCCACCTTAAACTTCAGATCTTCTTTTTCAAACAAGTCTCGTCTGCTCCTACCTTTGCGCAGCAACTCGCTCCCAGACTCGCTGATACTTCTATTGTACGGCCTTTTCCGAGCAAGCCCTTTCCTGTCCCTACTTTGTGATTTTGCTTGTTGGTCTGCTGAAGCCTGTTTCTGACTTTCTGAAGACCGATTTCTACGCCTCGAAAGCTTTGGAGTGCTCTGCGTACGTTTTATTTTTGGTGTTTCAATGCCTGGTGTTGCAGGCAAACTTGTTAATTTTGATATTCCACCCTTACCTTTCCCTTTGATTGAATTAACGCTTTCCTGCCTACTAAGCTTTTTCAAATTTGGCGCCCCTTTCTTTGAACCCACAGGGGAGGTACGCCTACTGTCCATACTTTTTGGAGAGCCCTTGGCGGAACAATATGGCGAATCAAAACTAAACCGTGACTTATTTAATAAACCCTTTGGTGATCTTAAGCTACTTTGCCGACTCAATTTTGGGGTACCTTTGTCTGAATTATGTAAGGAAAAAATGCTTATATCTCTGCTCAATTTTGGCGTACTTTTCTTGGATCCCTGTGGTGAACATAGTCCTTTATCTTTGCTCCCAGAAGAAGTCAATCGTCCAGACCTTCCAAGCACCTGACTTTGTGACTTTTCGGGATTATCATCATTTTTTGGCGATTTACCTAAAAATAAATTGATATATTCGTTGACCTTGAAGCCTTCTGGTGAGCTGTTGCGACGGTAGTCAAATCTTGTTCTACCCATTGGTCTGTCCAATCTAGGGGTAAAGCATACGTCATTCCAAACATTATCGTAATCATATGATGACACATTCACTTCAACTTCCGATGTTGCCATACTAAATTCCTCATCATCTTTTTCTGACCCTGTGCTTAAGAATCGCATTTTTCTTTCCCTTCTATTCCGGATTTTGGACACAAAAGGTGTGAATACATTTTTAAAACTTCCAAAGGATTTCAAGGATTTTGATTTTCGCTGTAAACTATTTAGTTGGTGCTTTTTCATCTCAATGACTATTTTCTTTTCAATATCTAAAGGATCAATAGCATAAAAGTTCTTGTCGTCGATTGATCGCTGAATGAAAAGGGTCTTCATCAAGCTTGATATGTTGGGTGAGGTAGGGGACGTTACTACATTAGTATCAGTAGACTCTTCTCTGTAAGAACTCCCAAAATCAAGCTTCGTTGGAGCAACCTCGCAAGGTTTACCTTTGGCCTCTTCCCTGACAGCTACTTCCCCCTTATACCCTTCGGAATGGCTGCTAGCCCGTCGCTCAACAATCGGAGACAACACTTTTGTCCGATCTATCAAACCGAAACTGTTGCTACGAAAATCCCTCTTATAGGGGGTCAGGTATTGTGATGAAGGTTCATCAAAGCTAAGGTCCTTGTTCTCTTCGTTGTCCATGGGGTTTTCTTGATCGGTGTTCATAACATGGTCGTCCATGTTAGTTTCAAATGTTGCAGGATTGTTACTCACTAAGCCAAAACTTGCTGTCTTCTTCATTTCATTATGTTATACGTCCTGAATTACTTTAAATTAAACTTTCTTTTTTTAATCTTTGGAGTTAATTCTTTTATTAACTAAAAATATTTTACTTTAAAATGTTTGCATGTTCTTTCCTTTAAATATATTTTTATTATTTCATCTCCAATTATTTCCTTGCAAATATAATTATAATTTAATTAACAACATTATTTAAGTTTCATTTAGATAAAATGTCAATTGATTACATGTTTGAATGATGAATTTAATATTGAAAACAAACACATCGAAAAATTCATCACTGAATACAGAGGACACATGTATTTTTTTTCCTTCAAAATCGATGGACCTGAACTTAGTCCATTATAAAATCACAACATTTAGAAAATCCAAAAAATGAACACAATAATAGCTTTCTTAGCAGCATGCATGCTCCGACAGTATGTGACATTTCAATCTGAAAGTGATGTTTCTGTCACCAGCAAGACAGCAAAGAACACGCAAAAGTCCAATGATTATTGGCATTAGTGAGTTCAGTATCATTTAACCAATTTTTTATACCAAACTCACATTTTAAACAAAATCTTACGGATTTGTTTGTGTTATCACTGTGTTCCAATCAATATTTGTGTACAATTACCGAGTCATAAACTTTCAACACTTTGCATAGTGACTCAGCACATTTGAGAATTGAAAGAATCTGTGGTGTACCCAGTGAGCCAATTTAACCCTTTGAGCACTGGAACCGGATTTTGAAGGCCTTTGCAAACAGTTTGGATCCAGATGAGACGCCACAGAACGTGGCATCTCATCAGGATCCAAACTGTTTGCTATTCTGATAGTGGTCTTAGAATTTTTTTTGAAGAAAATGCTAATTTTAGAAATTCAGCAGACGACATTTTAGCAGACGACAAATTTCCCAGCATGCAAAGGGTTAATTGAGCCTCGTTCTGGGAAAACTGGGCTGAATGCATGTGCGTTAAAATGTTGTCCCAGATTAGCCTTTGCAGTCCGCACCGGCTTATCAGGGACAACACTTTTTGCCTAAACTGGACTTAGCTTCACAAAAGACTTCCTACAAACGAAAAATTCCATAAAAGCGGAAAGTGTAGTAACTGATTAGCCTGCTCGGACTGCACAGGCTAATCTGGGATGACACTTAACGCACATGCATTAAGCCCAATGTTCCCAGAACCACATGTGACACTTCTGCTGTTACTATTGTGCACCAATGGAATAGCAGTTCTTTTCCTAATATACACAATCCCTTGACAGATGCTTAAACTTGCAAATGACAGGACATCAATAAAACGTAGTAATTATGGTAATACATTGATGAGCATTGATGAGTAGAAAACAGTGAATTTTCTCTACTGGAAGACTGGGAGACAAACGTTGACAGCTTGATGAAAAATCAACAACTTCGCAAACAAATATTCAAAAACTTGATAACTAAAATCTTTAAATCAATTTTTGTTGCATACATTTATTACTGAAGGTTCTAATTTAAAGATTTTATTTAAATTAATTCTTATAGATATTTTACACAAAAAAAAAAATCAATTACTAACATGTTTTTATTATATTTATTACTAGTGTTATTCCAGTATTTTGATGATCAAGTTACGCCAAAATTATTTAATGTTATCATGTATATATTGAACATGAATTCCTAACAAGAAATTGTCAAAGTTTTGAAAAATTTCCAGATGCCACATGTAGTATTGTGTTGTAACAATGAAAAATTGGATTTAGGGTCGCTGCAAGTTTTGATCCCAGAGGCCATTATATTAGCAGTTTCATTATGGTTGGGAAAATAATGTGACTTCTAGAGTGTTCACAAGGTTTCATTACAGCCATTTGAGGAGAACTCCCCTTTCCCTGTTTGCCATGTTTTTCACAGGACTGGAACAAATTCTCAATCAACCAAGATATCAATTAAACAATGTTCTTTGAAAGTTTCATGATGTGACGTCTAGAGTATTCACAATTATTATTTTTTATTTGACTTAGAGACCTACTTCTTGACTCCACATAACCCAGTTTTAAACTCTGTAGAAATATATATTATGGACAAATGCAAATCATTAAGATTGGATATAAAATAATGCCTCTTAAGTGTGAACAATTTAATATCTTGGCAATGCACAATCCATGACGGACAACAAACAAATAACAAGAGGGCCATGGGCCCTAAGGCCCTCACCTGATCGAGAGCCAAAGAAACTGGACTATTCTGAAAAAATGCAAGCTGATCCATGAAGATTGGACCAAAAAAGTGACTTTTAACATGTTTTTTTATTTTTTTTATTTGACCTAGTGACATATTTTTTTTTTAGCTCATATGACCCAGTTTCAATCTCTGCGAAAATTTCATTAGGACAAATGTTCTGACCAAGTCTCATGAAGATTGGCCAATAAATGTGGCTAATATTATATAGCATAAACAAGTTTACACTATAGCCATATAAGGAAAACTGCTGCCCTCCCCCCGGCGGCCATGTTTTTCAACAAACCATAAACAATTTCAAATTCAGCCCAGCTATTGTTAGAATAAATAATCTGATCAAGTTTCATAAAGATTGGATAATAAATGAGACTTCTAGAGTGTTACTAAGGTTTTACTATAGCCATTTATGGAAAAATGCCACGCCCCCTTGCGGCCATCTTTTTCAACCGATCGCAACCATTTTCGAACTCGATCAGTCCTGATATCAAATGTACAAATATTCTGACCAAGTTTCATGACCAAAAATGTGACAAGAGTGTTAACAAGGTTTAACTATAGTCATATAAGGAAAACTGCCTTGCCCCCCCCATGGAGGCCATATTTTGTAACGGACCAAATCATTTTTGAACTCATCCAATATATCATTAGACCACATGTTCTGAATAAGTTTCATGAAGATTAATGGACAATAAATGTGACTTATAGTGCTAACAAGATTTAACTATAGCCATATAACGAAAACTGCTCGGCCCCCTGGCGGCCATGTTTTTCATTCAACCAGAACTATTTTCAAACTCGTCCAAGATATCATTACAACAAATGTTCTGACTAAGTGCCATGAAGATTGGACAATAAATGTGACTTCTTGAGTGTTAACAAGGTTTTACTATAGCCATATAATGAAAACTGCCCTGCCCCCCTGGCGGCCATGTTTTTCAACCAACCAGAACCATTTTTGAACTCGTCCAAGATATTATTGGGACACATGTTCAGACCAAGTTTCATGAAGATTGAACAATAATATATGTGGCCTCTAGAGTGTTCACAAGGTAAATGTTGCACCGCACGACGGACAAAAGGCGATCACAAAAGCTCACCATGAGCACTTTGTGCTCAGGTGAGCTAAAAAAGGTGGCATAAAAAAGTTCCCTTATGACTACATTGTGCTCAAGTGAGCCAAATATTTGCTATAAGACTTGAAAGATGGTCATTTTAAAACCAACACTTCCAAATATCCAATCACTGACAGCGGATCAACACATAAAACATTTGAAAGACAATTTGAGCTTTGGTGAGATTTAAAATAAACATTAGTGACAAATGAAGATGGGACCAGCATTTTATGAAAGAATGGAACTTCCTTCAAAAAGGCAATGTGAAGCAATTGATATTTAATTTTCACTAACTTTTTTTTAAGCTTTAACATATTGCCATAGACTTTTAAATGTGAGTACAATTAGAATATTCTGATTGCAAACTGACATGGAATAACATGAAGACATAAAATTATGAAATAATCAAATAATCATCATGGGTCTTATGCTCTGTCATGCCTTCATTAACCCTTTGCATGCTGGGAAATTTGTCATCTGCTAAAATGTCTTCTGCTGAATTTCTAAAATTAGCATTTTCTTCGTTTTTTTTCAAAGAATACTATCAGAATAGCAAACAGTTTGGATCCTTATGAGACGCCACGTTTTGTGGCGTCTCATCTGGATCCAAACTGTTTGCAAAGGCCATCAAAATCCGGTTCCAGCGCTCAAAGGGTTATTCTCACCAGTATTATAAAATGTTTGATGTGTCGTTGTTGTTTGTTGTTGCATATGCCTTCTTTTTTTTGCGTCCAGACTATATTGTGATGTTTTATAAGACAAACTTCTATTGCGCAACAAACGATTATTATCGATTTTCTTGATGTTCATGTATTTAGCTAATCAGCGTACATAGACATAATATTTGACAGCCACATCTTTTTGTGACATTTGATCACATAAATGTCCAAAATAGACCTGATCAGGAAGAATGGTTCCCATTCCATTTGTGAGGGGTAAAAGCTCTTGCCATTTGTTAACCCCAACCTTGGTGAATAATCTATACAATTCAAGTCTTAAATAAGTTTTAGGACACATTTTTGTGTGTGATTTAACAATTTATTATATATCTATTATCATATCGCTAATCTTACAAAAACAATGATATCTTTTCACAATAATATTTACATGCATTTATTTGCGTATTTTACCGTATACAATTATCAAGATTATTCCGCTGTTTAGCAAAGTAAAATAATAATAATATGAAAATACACACATTATTTAGTTGCAATGCATATTTGTAACAAGGGACAAAATTGTCACAAAACCAGGTTTTCAATTTCAAACAGCTTCTCTGCTGATTAATTTTTACGGGTGTTGAAGTTTAGTTTAAATTACTTCATTAAACTATAAAATTATTATGTTTTATGTAATATTGAATAAGTGCAAATGTTTTACTCATCAAGTGTTAATGTTAATATAGCAACAAGTAATGGTTAGGAACCAAGTACAATGTACTGTTGGATGCGTATGTACTACTTCAATTAGAGAGCGGACATCATTCTGAATGTTTAAAACGCACCAAGTGACCCCGTGACCTAGTTTTTGACCCGGCAAGGCCCATGTTCGAACTCGGCCTTAAGATCATCTAGATAAAACTTCTGACCAAGTTTGGTGAAGAACGGATGAAAACTACTTGAATTAGAGAGCGGACACCATGCTGAATGTTAAAAAACCCACTAAGTGACCCCATGACCTAGTTTTTGACCCGGCATGACCCATATTCAAAATTGACCTAGACATAATCTAGATAAAACTTCTGACCAAGTAATGATTTTGAAATCTCACAATGAATGACATAGATATGGCCCGGACAAGATCATTTATGGCAATTTTTGACATTTGAACTCAAATTGTGACCTTGACCTTGGAGATATCGACGTAATTCTTTTGAGCGACACACCGTCAAATGATGGTGAACAAATGTGCCAAATGATGCCAAATGATTTTAAAATATGACAATAAATGACATAGTTATGGCCCGGACAAGCTCATTTATGGCCATTTTTGACCTTTGAACTCAAAGTGTGACCTTGACCTTGGAGATATCGACGTAATTATTTCGCGCGACACACCGTCCAATGATGGTGAACAAATGTGCCAAATGATTTTAAAAT
>VMBQ01018472.1:95552-113298 GCA_007657795.1 Dreissena rostriformis | reverse complement strand
ATGATCCGAAAAGTTTAAGTTTCCTTTAAGGTTACACTACACTAAATCATTTTGTATCCCTCCGTGGTCCATTCGAAAGTAGTGCCTATTTCTAAAGAGTTCCTTTTCTCTTCGGGTTTAAAAGCAATTTAGCGATCGCACCCATGCCTTTTGCAATTATTTCCTGCATCCTATGTGTGTCTGCAACATTTTGGTGCATTTCATTGGGGATTATAGTTGAAAGATGAACGTTTGGGGTTCTTTTATTGAAGAACAGGGCTTTTGTTTAAATTTCAATTCCGAAACTCTGTTTTCCGAGGGTGCTTGCCTTTGAGGGAATTTTTCTTTCTTAGAAGTTGCAAGACCATATATTTTTGAGTGCATTTTTTGAAAGAGGACAGATTTATCTTTAAAATGATACCGGTCTTGCAAAATTTGATATATAGAAATATAAGAAAATGCTTTGTAAGTTGGCGGTTTTATAATGGGACCCTATGGGAAATGGAATTAGTGTATTATAACCACCAGTTTTTCCACAGAGGAGGAATTTTTCAGCGTTAAATAAACATTTGAACCTTGCTTTTGGAAAACAGGACTAAGTGCATGTGTCATCCCGGATTAACTTGTGCTGTGCTAATCAGGTATGACACTTTATGCTTTGCTGGTATATTGCGTTTAAAGAAGTCTCTTAATTCAGTTTAGAAAGAAAGAGTTGTCCCTGATGCAATCTGCACAGGCTGATCTGGGATGACTTTTAATGCACATGCGTTAAGCCCCATTTTTCCAGATCCAGGCTCCCAGAGCGAGCCTAAACAAGACTCACCAGTTTTTCCACCGAGGGCGAACTTTTCAGCGTCTTGAAGGCCTTTTTCCACATGCCCCGAATGGTGGAAGGATTCTTTTTCTCTTGCTCGTCTTCTGGTGCACCATTCTGCTTCGGCGTAAGTAGCTCAATCTGCAACGAGATACACAGGGAATGCATTTAGTTGCAGAGTTGCAATTGAAAATAAAACGTCTTGTAACATTAGCAAACTGGTATTCTGCTTTGGCCATAAGATGCTAAATCTGCAATAAAGATAGTTGGTAAAAGTTTATTTTAATGCAGCATTTAAATTTATTGAAAATAACACACTTCTGCATCTATGATCATAACTATGTGCAATTTCAGAGGAACCATTAACTAGAATATATATAGAATATGCAATAACATCTTGGGAGGAGGTTGATATGGGAATGGGGTTTTGGGAGGGCATTGACAGGCGGAGTCATGAAAGATGGTCACATTCTTATAATCAAGTTCATTTCTTTTTGTTTAATCCTCATGATGAACTATTCACAGACATCAAAATTGACATTTCTTGCAGTTTTTTTGCAATTAATTCTTCAGGCAAAAACCATACATCCATTTTGTAATTTGAAAACCACATATAGTCAAATGGTGTTGCCAATTTTCTATGCTCATATATCAATACAATCATTCAAGTATGTTTTAATTTAAAAAAACAACAACATATATAACGATAAGCAAATATAGGAAAGACAAAAACAATCACTGTGTGTATTTATAAAAATTTCGCGGACACTCTTTATTTAATTTAACCCATTTATGCCTAGCGTCTAGAAAAAAGGCCTTGGCAAACAGCGTAGACCCAGATGAGACGCTGCATGATGCGGCGTCTCATCAGGGTCTGCGCTGTTTGCTTAAAGGAATTTCTGTAAGAAATATTCTAAATATAGAAATAAATAAACTAGACATCCCTAATTTTGGAAATAAATTGATCCAATTTAGAAGGATAGGAGAATCCACTAAGCATAAATGGGTTAATTTAGTAGACATTGTGTATGCTCATTTGTTGCCATGATAAGGTTCACAAAATGAATTCAAATACTTAACAGTTGTCTTGAGTGTTCCCTGTTATGTTTTAATATTTATTTCTTGAATGTTTGCACAGTATCTGTACATGTTGTTTTCACTAAATTAAAGTGATATTGATAAATTATTAGGCTGTCTACACTCAATCATATTTTTATGTAATATCTATGATACATTTATTGCCAGTAGTTTTTCTAATGCACCAGGGTAATGTTCATTTAATGAGCCATATACCAGCTTGAAGGCTTATCAGCAGCTGAGAAAAAAGTAGTTTAAAAACTAATAATCTTAAAATAAAAATTATTTTAATGCTATATCATCTGCAATAAACTTTATGTAAAGAACTCAAATTTTATTACATTTCATGATATTTATTTTGGACACATCATCTTTGTGGTGTTTGCTCCAAGATGACACATGTAGTCAAATGGTAGGTTACCATACCAATACAATATCACATAAGAATCGAAACGTGCACATGGTTATTGATAGCAAGGCGGTAAAGGGCAGCAACTTATTCAGAAATAATTTTAATCGAAGCTGAATTGCATCCCTTTGATACAATCAAAAAGTAAGAGACACTAGAGTGATATGTACATGAGGTGCTTTTCAGAAAAATTTAATGACCTAGTTATGTCAACATCAAAGAAGTGGGGTACTATGGGTGGATTGGAAATGGTTATAAACAACAAGTTTATTAAACAATACATCAAGAAGGCCAAAAACCCAAGTGGACAAAGTAAGCATTCAGTGTTTACAAAGTAAATAGTTTATGATTAAACAAAGTAATAATACTTTCACTGCAACAATACATACATTTAATATTAAATACTAGTCTAATTATTATATTAACAACTATCAGTAGTATAAATGTTATAAGATATGTGTAATAACTTCAAATCATAATGGAGCTTATTAATTGCAACCATATATCAAATATATTATAATGAACATATGTTAGGTCTACATGTTAAATGATGTAGTTATACTTTGTTCTAACCTCAAATAACAATTTTGGTTTCATGAGCCACATGCATTTAATATTTATAATATATATATATATATATAGCAGTACGTACATGTTGAGAGTAAAATGACAATAATAGAATTGCTTTCGTGCATTAAGCTATCTTACAGTAAGCTGTATTAAAATGCATGTCAATAATGGCTCATGCATGAAACAATAGCATGAGCATATGCCCTTGCTTGCTACCTATACGAAACAAAAATATAAGAAGCACAAAGGCTCAGATCATATTACAATATATAATAAAATGGATAATAAGACAAGGTGTCAGTAGATAAACAAACACGCAACATGGTCAAAACATCATGTAATATGCCACACAAATAAAAAAATAAAAATACATCAGTTCAGAGTTAAATAGTTGAATCATATTTAACAGGTGTAATACAATGCAATACAATTGTTATAATGCAGCATTCATGTCGGAGAAGTATTTAGGTACAGGCACGATACTTCAAAAATGCCTTTATTGAAAAGATAATTCTGACAAATGATAAAAACAGCAACAACAAAAACAAACAAACATTTTAATACAGTTTTTATGGTAAATTTAAAGCAACCGTTTAACACATATTAGGTCAACACAGAACATATGTATTTATATCCCTTACTAAAAATAATTTTTATATGTAACAGCATATTTGTGAACGCAACGTTTTATCTTCAGTTTTTAGTAATTCAATAAACTTGCGCATGTTAGGTCAGTGTCTGTAATAAAATGGTATATACTGAGATCTTAATTCTGAATACATTCTATACTCGAAAACAAAGTGAAATTCATCTTTGAATATATATCACAAATAACACTTTCTTTCGCCTATAGGAACGAGAGAAGTGTTTGGCTTATCTTCAAATTTCTACATACAATATATGTGACGAGCATCTAAATTTAGAAAAACTTATACAAATTTTTTGAATTGTGCACATATCTATATAAGGCTGAAATTTAAAAATTTGCCCTGCTTGAATAAACTTTTTTAGTAAACTTGTTTCTTGATGTTCTTATCAACTTAATCCAATATTTAATAATGTCAATATATCTGGCAGATTGACAATTAAGACGACCAAGTTCACCATGTACAAAGTCATTTTGTATGAATCTTTGAACACCGAGGATTTATTTACAAAATAGCATTATGAACACACTCAGCGGACATACCATTAACAAATCCCCAAACTTAACTGCCATAGTTCAAAATTGGAGTAATAAGTCAATCAAAGAGATTTAATCTGTGGCTCACAGAAATGTCAGTTAATTTATATGAATATTTATTCATTTAAAAAATTGTTTTTTATTGCAATTGTCCTGAAAGCGTAGTTTGTGCTTCCGTAAAGGAACCCCCGGGGCGTAAAAAACGATTTGGAGATAATTAAATTTGCTTTCAATATCAATCAGTTTACCATTATAATGAAAGTGTTTGGATTGTTTGCCCACCTTTTCTGAAAATAATAATTTTAGTTTTATCAGTGTTTACAATAAGTTTTCAGTGCTGACAATAATTTTGAAGTTATCTAAGCCTTTTTGTAATTCTTTTGCGGTGTTGCCGAAAATAATCATATCATAAGCATAAAGTAATAGAACCATTTTAAAAGCATTAACATCAGTACCTTCTATTCCTTTATCATAAAATTCTGACTCTTTAAGTCAATTAAATACATGGAAAAAAAAATGGAGATAAACATATACCCTGTCTCACTCCAAGCATGCAATCATAGCTATCACTTGATACGTTACAGTGTTTGACTTTGGACTTTATTGTGTTATACATTGACCTTATTATATCCAGTATTGGACCTTGAATACCTAATTTTATCAATTTATACCATAAATTATCCCATACATATAGTCAAATGCCTTAGTAAAATCTATAAAAGCACAATACAACTGCTTACCATGATTTAAAATGTGAGTTAATTGAGTCCATGAACACAAAAATATATATCAACTGTACTCATGTGAGGCCTGAATCCCGCCAACAAGCCTGTAAATATCCACAAGTTGTTGCAAGACTTTTACTAGATATAGATGAAACAACTAGCTAGAAGACTGTCAAAATGTGGAGCCATCTCAGTAATTGCCTTTAACTAATTAACAAGCTGAACCATCTACAGTTTTGATCTTTGACTATACAGTGTGAGCTTGATGGTTTTGCTCAACCATGTTAAATCAAGGTTGTTTATTGACCATGTTTAACCTTGAAAAACTATGATACACTTTAAAACAAGAGGGCTATCAGGCCCTAAGGCGCTCACCTGAGGGCCAAAGAAACTAGACTATTCTTCTTTCATGAAGATTGGACTAAAATGTGACTTCTAGAGTGTAAACAAGGTTTTACTTTAGCCATATAAGGAAAACTGCCACGCCCCCTGGCAGCTATGTTTTTCAACCAACTGGAACCATTTTCGAACTAGTCCAAAATACTATTAGGACACATGTTCTGACTAAGTTTCATGAAGATTGGACAATAAATGTGGCCTCTAGAGTGTTAACAAGGTAAATGTTGACAGCGCACAATGCACTACGGACAACGCACGACGCACGACGGACAATGACAAAAGGCGATCACAAAAGCTCACCATGAGCACGTGGTGCTCAGGTGAGCTAAAAAAACGTATAGCATTGCATATAGTGGTTAGAAGGGCATAAAATGCCATAACAGTCCATGAGCATATTGATTCAGAAATATTGTTTGTTTAAGTCTCAAAAAATTTATTGGGATTAAACAAACAATTCTAGCACTTTAATAACATGAATGCCAATACTATTACCTTGAAGGTGCATGTATGAAATATACATAACAACAATTAATATCATAATGCATTTTTTTATACAATCATCTGTAAATTTAAAACAATATTGGAACACACATATGAAGCTATAGATGACTGGTTTACAATATGTATTTTGCAAATACACACACATATATTGTCTAGTTTTAGTCTTCATATTGCAATCTTTAAATTCCTATATGAAACAATGACATAGTACAAACATTTTTCGGCGTTAGCTGTCTAACCTAGGTTTTCACCTTACATGACCTTTGTTGGCGTCCAATAGAATTCAAATAAAACTTCCCGTGGCTAGATCCATATGAAGACACTTCATTGATTGCATTGGCTGATTTGAGCATAATTACCTAAAACATTGGCAACATAACCGCATTCTTGTAGTATATCATGTAACATTGTTCACTGAAGGGGATTCAGACTCCTAATTGGAGAGAACAATTTAGAATCCATGCCATGTTTGTGCGTTTGAATAATTGGTAAAAAAACGCGTTCTTGTAATATAGCATGTAACACTTTTGAGTAAAGGGGTTGCGACTTTCTCATTGAAAAAATTGGAATCTATGCTATTTTTGTCTGATGGAAAAATAGTTTGTTTGGTCGCTTTGTCGATATATCAATATTTAAAGCACAGCTGTTTTCTTGTGCGTGTACAGTTCGCGTAAAACAATGTATTTACATAATATACGTTTAAAGTATAAGTATTAAAATTAAAGATTATTTTTCAAATAGGGCGTGAAAAAGAAAAGACCGCTCTTATTTTCAAAATAAAATGTAAACTTAATTCCGTTTATCACATAGCCTATTAGATGTACCCTGACTTGCATGTTTGTCTATCGCTAGGTGAAACTGTGAAAATTTAGTACAATGTCATTTGATGTAAACAAGGTCCTTGTTAATTATTACTACCAAAGCAATATTATAAGCGACAAACATGAGGAGCAATTTGCGGAAATATATGTTTTGTTTGAGAACTGTTGATTTGCAGGTTTTCAAATGCAATAATGTCAAAAATATCTATGGGTTAAGATAGACATATTTAGCTCAGCTTTTAATATTGCACTCGTATATAAATTTGTAGACAGCGCAGTTGAACAGTCTCAAGTCAAAGAATGTTATAATTTATACTAGCGTTTGTCTATTGCAAGATTTAGTTCACTAATATATTAATTAAATGTGTAATTATTGTTAATCGCTTCAAGTGGCATCATAATCATAATTGTTATGGAACTATATTTCCTCACATTAATTTATGCGGGTGTTCTGTGGTTGTGTATTGCGCATCAAGATGTTAAGAATAATTAATGGTAAATTTTACCAAGCGCATATTATATCTAGCTCTGCGGGTTTTCAATGTACAGCAATAGCTCTTGCTGCCATTTTGTTTATCGGTTGCAATTTAGTTCAAACACCCGAACAATTGATTGCCCACGATGTTGACCTAATTCTTGATTATGGACACCAGTTTTATGAGCAAATTATTGCGTCATCTTCCGACCAAAGAGTTCGGTACTTAGGACATTGGGCATTGCCACAAACTGTCGATTTAGGTGGTGAGGTTGTTAATGTGGCATATTACACTGATGTGTTTTATGGCGTTAATTCATGGTCGCTTCATTCTGTCTCTTTTCACTGGTCGCAAACATTACAAAATCAACGCCGTTTATCTTTTGTAAAGATATTTCTTGTTTCACTTGTCAGTGCATTCACACTGTATTGCCAGTTTATGTCCAGGGTATGGCCAGTTTTAATATCCGTTTTGCCAGACATGAACATGAACTACCATCAAAATCAATGAAATACCATGGTTACCATTTTCAACAATTCACCTGAGCACGATGCCAAGGGCACAAAAAGCACTCATGAAATCATTTGATTATGAATATTTAGGATAAGCCATTATAAAACACAGCATTCAAGTGAATGACTAAAGTAATCATTGAAAGGTATTTTTGTAATATTTATATTATACATGTATATAAAGAGATGTGACACACATTTGTGTCGTGTTCTGAGAAAACTGGGCATAATGCTTGTGCGTAAAGTGTCATCCCAGATTAGCCTGTGCAGTCTGCATAGGCTAAACGGGGCTACAATTTCCGCCTAAACTGGATTTTCGCTAAGAAGAGACATCATTTAAACGAAAAATTTTATAAAAGCGGAAATTGTTGTCCCTGATTAGCCGGACTGCACAGGCTAATCTGGGATGACAATTTACGCACAAGCATTATGCCCAGTTTTCTCATAACACAACACATTTCTTTTCCCATGGAAACTGTGACATCATGTTTGCCAGCAGTTAAGGGCCTACAATTCTTAATCAGAATGGCTTACTGCCATGGTTACATCTGGTAATGCTATTTGACATGAAACACATCACAGTTTCCAATGAATTAACACATTTTATCACCTCAAAGTATTATAAATATTCAACCATATTAATTCAGCATCAAAAGAAAGTTAAAGTCCATTATCCTACTGAGAAGTGATATTTTTACCGTAGTTTTTTATTTCTTTTCATTCCCCAGTGGAAACAGATATAGCAACATAAAATCATTTTCATACGTCAGAAAACAATGGTTTGCAGCAACATATTATCCAGTTTTCTACAATTCTGAGGGCGGAGGGTTGTATATGGAGAACACAGTATGAAATGAGAAATTGCCATCTGTAGAATCTTATTGGGAAAGCAAGCATCTCAATCTGGTAGGAAGTGGAAATGGGCCCTAATTATGGTAACACAACCTTAACCCTTTGCATGCTGGGAAATTTGTCGTCTGCTAAAATGTCGTCTGCTGAATTCCTAATCTGCATTTCTTCGATTTTTATTGAAAGAATACTATCAGAATAGCAAACAGTTTGGATCCTGATGAGACGCCACGTTCTGTGGCGTCTCATCTGGATCCATACTGTTTGCAAAGGCCTTCAAAATCCGGTTCCAGCGCTCAAAGGGTTAATGAAGTAATTCATGCCATGCTTAGTGTAACACAGGACTGTAACTTAGCTTCGCTCTGTGAAAAGGGGGTTTAATACATGTGCGTAAAGTGTTGTCCCAGATTGGCCTGTGCAGTCAACACAGGCTAATCAGAGTTGACGGTTTTCAATTGTATGATATTTTTTGTTAACAGAAAGTCTCTTCTTAGCAAAACAAAATTAAGTTATGGCAGAAAGTGTTGTCCCTGATAAGCCTGTGCAGACTGCACATGCTAATCTGTGACCACACTTTCTGCACATGCATTAAACACCCTTTTAACTGAGCGCTGAAATTTTATTGATGGAAAAAACAGTACAAATCCACATGAGTTAAAATTCCAAAAGGTTCCAAACTCAGCACAAAGTTACAGACATTATTTTTGTGATGTCACATAGAACAAAATCAAAGACACATACTGTATTGTTTCCAACGAAACATAAACAAGTCATCATATTTTGTTTCAAAAAACAAAAACAGAACAAACCATGATGTTAACTTTAAGATTAACAATGCCTGTCACCATAGGATAACATATGTCCCCTTTTTCCACACTTTTCTGAACCTAAACGCAAAGTGTTTTTCCACATTTTTCGAAACCTAAACGCAAAGTGTGACGGAATTTCAGACGGACAGTGCGATCACTATATGCCCACCTTCAGGGGCATAAAAATACAACAACACAAACTCCTGACCTTTTAAGTGGCGACAAAAAAAAAAGAAGAAGAACCAACGTTTACTAATAAATATCTCATAGTAACATGTATCTCATACAAAATCATTCAAGAAATACTGTAATGTATTTTAAAACTTCTAAACTTCAAAAAAGCTTCAGTAGAAAGCTTAGAAACACTAAGTAATTGATCTGTTTCCAACAGAGCCCCCATATTGTTACCTTTTAACAGCCAACAAACATTCAAGAATGCATTACCTGAGTTTTCATTACCTGAGTTTTACCAGCATAAGTATGAGCCGTGATCCTGGAAAACGGGGCTAAATACATGTGCCGAAAATGTAGTCAGAGATTAGCCTGTGAAGTCCAAACAGGCTAATCAGGGACAACACTTTTTCGCCTAAACTGGATTATAACTAAGAAGAGACTTTTTTTAAACGAAAAATACCTTAAAGGCTGAAAGTGTTGTCCTTGGTTCGCCTGTGCAGACTGTGCAGGTTAATATGGAACAGCACTGTAGCACATGCATTAACCCTTTGAGTGCTGGAACCGGATTTTGAAGGCCTTTGCAAACAGTTTGGATCCAGATGAGACGCCACAGAACAGGATTTTGGAACAGGATCCAAACTGTTTGCTATTCTGATAGTATTCTTTGAAAAAAATCGAAGAAAATGCTGATTTTAGAAATTCAGCAGATGACATTTTAGCAGACGACAAATTTCCCAGCATGCAAAGGGTTAAGCCTTGATTGCCTAGAGTGTGGCTCATATATACCACTCATTGTAATGAAGACATGTAGCTCTTGTCAGAACTTTACACCTGGTATCTCGGCTATTTGTAACAATAGTTTATGGTTACGGGGAACAAGGTGGTGTGTGACCCAGGCAAAGAAGTTAAAGAGGTTACAGCATCTGAGCCAGAAAGTCAGCAGTGTAAAACATATGAGAGAGCCGGTACCTTTGGCAAAGATCTACTGGAATGTGGGTTTACAACAACATGCATGTGGCAACACAGTGACATTTATGCATCTTCCAAATTATATATTATGAAAATGCTTGCAATATGTTGGACTCTTTGAGTAGATTGAGGTTTCTAGTGTTTATTTACATGATATAATTCCAATTATGTTTCATATTTCTAGTTTATCAAAAATCTGAATAACCATATGACATCCTTTTTCATACTATTTTATTTGCAAATGTGGTTATCCATGCAGTTTTCCGCATCAAGTCATGATGTTGAGAAGTTTTGCAACCTTTTTCATCTATGATGCTACTTTAAGGCTAATAAAGTCAATTAAATGTTCAAGTTATACTGATATTATTTTACAAGAACAGCATGTAAATAAGTTTTTTTTTGTTTTTTTTCATGACTGGGTGCTTTATTATCACATAAAGTTCTATGCATGAATACAGTTCGTTGTTTCCCATATTGCACAGGCAATATATGTTCCTAAAGATTTTCCAAGAAAAACAATAATAAATACTGCTTGCACATACCCATTATGTGCCTGAATGCATTCTTTCAGGTAAATGATATTATGATACTGTAAACATGCACAAGTTCAAAGAAAAGGTTTATCAGACCTGGCTGTTATAATGACTTCCCAACAATCAGCCAGTAAGCCAGTAACAACAAATAAAATAATAAGAGGCAATTGTCGGAGAGAAAAAACGACCTTGATGAATCTGTGCAGAGTATCTTTCCTGATCAGTATGCAAAGGGAAATTTAATTCCTGTTTCTAAAAGTATCCAAAAACATAGTGCCACACACCAACTTCTTTTCAACTGTTTCTGTGGCTTAGTGGTAAGGATGTTCACCCACACAGCGGTAGGCCGAAGGTTTGAGCCATGCAAGGGGCAATGGCCGGTTGCAGAGCCACACATGTTGCAGTGGTCAGTTGCCGTGAAGCATCACTCGGTTCAATTGACCGTTGCAGTCAATTAAGCCATACATGGGGCAATAGCCTTTTGCAGTCAAGCAGCACATATGGGGCAATTGCTGGTTACAGTTGAGCTACACACAGGGAAATGGCTGGTGGAAGTCCAACCACATAGGTGGAAATGGCCAGTGCAATCAAGAAACACATAGGTTGCAGAGCAACATACTGGGCAATAGCTGGTTGCAGAGCAACATACTGGGCAATAGCTGGTTGCAGAGCAACATGCATGTACTGGGAAATGGCGTTTGCATAGCAACAAACTATGTAAAGGCTGGTTGCAGAGCAACATACTGGGCTATGGCTGGTTGCAGAGAAACATACTGGGTTATAGCTGGTTGCAGAGCAACAAAAGGGGCAATAGCTGGAGGCAGAGAATTACAAGGGACATTAGCTGCAGGCAAAGAAATACAAGGGTCAATAGCTGGTTGCAGAGCAACACAAGGGACAATAGCTGGTTGCCAAGCAACACAAGGAGCAATGGCTGGTTGCAGAGCAACACAGGGGGCAATAGCTGGTTGCCAAGCAACACAATGAGCAATGGGGGTTGCAGAGCAACACAAGGAGCAAGGGATGGTTGCAGAGCAACACAAGGGGCAATTGCCAGTTGCAGAGTAACACAAGGGGCAATAACCAGTTGCAAAGTAACACAAGGAGCAATGGCCGGTTGCAGAGCAAAACAAGGGGCAATGGCTGGTTGTAGAGCCACACATACAAGGGGCAATGACTGGTTGCAGGGAAACACAAGGGGCAATGGCCAGTTGCACAGTAACACAAGGGGCAATAACTGGTTGCAGAGAAACCCAAGGGGTAATGCCTGGTTGCAGAGCCACACACACAAGGTGCAATAGCTGGTTGTAGAGCCACACATGGGACAATTGCTGGCTGTAGTGTCACACAAGAGGCAATGGCTGTTTGAAGAGTCACACATAGCTCAATGGCTGGTTGCAGAGCCACACAACATGCAAAAGCCAGTGGCAGATGAGTCACAAACGGGGAAATAGCTGGTTGCAGTCAAGCAACACACAGGGAATTGGCCAGTTGTAAGCCCAACAGCAAATTTAAAAGATAAGTTAAGATTACTTTCCTGCTCAGCATTTTTGGATATAATATGAATCAGAAATAAGGTAATCATCATTAAAGGTGTCTCATAAGTAAAGACTGGCTGTCACTCAATTCAGACAAATTGATTAATATATTCAATAAACACCTGGCTTTTTGCTGAATTAATGCCAAATGGCTAAGTGCTAAGCAAAACAGAGTGACCTTACACTGTGTCCCAATAGTCCTATATAAACTGAACCTGATTTCACCCACAAAAAACATCATCATAAATAAATCACGGCTGTGACGCAGTCTGGTTCCATTTCGAACCAATTGTTTCACCACAGTAATTATATTACCATTATCTCAGTACACTTGAGGTCTATCCCGATGGAAGCCGCCTTTCTTGAAAGCTGTGAAAAGCTTAGACAGATTATTCTAACATTAGTGATAAGGTGGTAACAGTGGCATTGTTTATTTTCCAATTAGCATCTGTGAGTTGGCAAAGCTTTGGAACAATTTGTTCTGACTGCATAGTTTCATGCACCTCTGCAGATCTTCTGAAAAAAAACAAAAACAGGCTAATGGTCCCATGGAAACATTTTAGTCAGCACAGGCTTATCAGGGACTATACTTGCCCCTTTAATAGTAGTTTTTCTTTAAAGGAACTCTTCTTAACCCTTTAAGCGCTGGAACCGGATTTTAAAGGCCTTTGCAAACAGTTTGGATCCAGATGAGACGCCACAAAACGTGGCGTCTCATCAGGATCCAAACTGTTTGCTATTCTGATAGTATTATTTGGAAAAAAAATGAAGAAAATGCTAATTTTAGAAATTCAGCAGAAACTGATGAGATTTTAGCAGACGACAAATTTCCCAGCATGCAAAGGGTTAATGCAAAGTTAAGGCAGAAAGTGACGTTTCGTACATGCAATAAGCCATGTTTTCCAAGAGTGAGGTTCATTTTATTTCTTTGAATTGAAATTTTTTTGATTGGTTATAATATTTGTTGAATCTTTAAACGATGAATTTGTTTATATTGTCTGATATAATTTTTAACGTTCATTGATCATTTGATTTCTTGGTTGAGTGTACCCACGAAAATTGAATCAGATGAATAATATTGGTTTCACGGTTATTGTTTTTATGATCATGTTGAAATTTCGCAGAAAAGTGAGTTATTGCACTCTACTCAGAGGGTAAACTAAAGAAACATACGACACTATGAACAATATTTCAATTAATAAAATAACGACTATATTAGACTTCCTTGAGTCCCTGAACATAAACCACTGGAACAGTGTGAAAAATCCAAAGATAGACAAATGAGTGTCCCTCTGGAAAAAAAGGGCTTTAACCCTTTGAGTGCTGGAACCAGATTTTGAAGGTTTTTGCAAACAGTTTGGATCCAGATGAGACGCCACAGAACGTGGCGTCTCATCAGGATCCAAACTGTTTGCTATTCTGATAGTATTCTTTGAAAAAAATCAAAGAAAATGCTAATTTTAGAAATTCAGCAGACGACATTTTAGCAGACGACAAATTTTCCAGCATGCAAAGGGTTAACCGCTTTATGCTTTTGTATAGTGTTGTCCCAGATTAGCCTTTGCTGGAAGGCTAATCAGAGCCCACACTTTCCACATTTATGGCATTTTTCATTAAAGAGCAGTCTCTTCTGAACCTAAATCATGTTAAAGCACAAAGTGTCTTTAAGCACATGGATTAAGCCCGGTTTACCCAGAGTGCAGCTCAAATCTGTTTTGCTTGTTTCAAATTATTTTCTTAGAAGTTTTCAAGTCAGTTACTGTCAAGTTCCTTATTGTTAGTTTTTTTAACAAAGTGCGAGGTATTTGAATTGAAACATATAGAACTTAACTTTAATATTCCATTGAAACAACTGAATCAGTCTACAAATAAATATCAATTTACCTAAAACAGCACAATGTTAGCAATCTCTTAGCTTAAATAAAAGACTGGTGAAGATGGTAAAAATGATTACTCTCTGCATGGATAATGTTTCTGGAATTTCATTATTTCAATGTTTAGTTTAAATGCACCATAAACAATTAATGTAAACAAAGTATTGGAAGAGATTTATATTTAACATTTCAAGGGCGCAGTATGCCACTGTTGTATCAGCTTAACATATCTAAGGTAGTTTACCATATATCCCACTCAACCATGTATAACGGTAGTTTACCATATATCCCACTCAACCATGTATAACGGTAGTTTACCATATATTCCACTCAACCATGTATAATGGTAGTTTACCATATATCCCACTCAACAATGTATAATGGTAGTTTACCATATATCCCACTCAACCATGTATAACGGTAGTTTATCATATATCCCACACGCCTGTGTAAAACAGTAGTTTACCATATATCCCACTCAACCATGTATAACGGTAGTTTACAATATATCCCACTGAACCATGTGTAATGGTAGTTTACCATATATCCCACTCAACCATGTATAACAGTAGTTTACCATATACCCCACTCAACCATGTATAATGGTAGTTTACCATTTATCCCACGCAACCATGTATAATGGTAGTTTACCATATATCCCACTAAACCATGTTTAACGGTAGTTTACCATATATCCCATGCAACCATGTATAACAGTAGTTTACCATATATCCCACACAACCATGAATAATGGTAGTTTACCATATATCCCACACAACCATGTATAATGATAGTTTACCATATATCCCACACAACCATGTATAACAGTAGTTTACCATATATCCCACACAACCATGAATAATGGTAGTTAACCATATATCCCACACAACCATGTATAACGGTAGTTTACCATATACCCCACACAACCATGTTTAACCGTAGTTTACCATATATCCCACACAACAATGAATAATGGTAGTTTACCATATATCCCATACAACAATGTATAACAGTAGTTTACCATATATTCCACTCAACTATGTATAATGGTAGTTTACCATATATCCCACTCAACCATGTATAACGGTAGTTAACCATATATCCCACACAACCATGTATAACGGTAGTTTACCATATATCCCACTCAACCATGTATAATGGTAGTTTACCATATATCCCACTCAACCATGTATAATGGTAGTTTACCATATATCCCACACAACCATGTATAACGGTAGTTTACCATATATCCCACTCAACCAAGTATAACGGTAGTTTACCATATATCCCACTCAACCATGTATAATGGAGGTTTACCATATATCCCACTCAACCATGTATAACAGTAGTTTACCATATATCCAACTCAACCATGTATAATGGTAGTTTACCATATATCCCACGCAACCATGTAAAACGGTAGTTTAATATATATCCCATGCAACCATGTATAATGGTAGTTTACCATATATCCCACACAAACATGTTTAACGGTAATTTACCATATATCCCATGCAACCATGTATAACAGTAGTTTACCACATATCCCATGCAACCATGTATAACAGTAGTTTACCATATATCCCACACAACCATGGATAATGGTAGTTTACCATATATCCCACACAACCATGTATAATGGTAGTTTACCATATATCCCACACAACCATGAATAATGGTAGTTTACCATATATCTCACAGAACCATGTATAACGGTAGTTTACCATATATCCCACACAACCATGAATAACAGTAGTTTTTTTTAACTGCGCGTTAAACATGGTAAAGTACTGTATATGAGATACATGAGAGTATCCCAATCAACTCTGATTAGTCTATGCTTATCATGAAGCCAACATTACACTTCATCTATTAACTATTAACATCAGTGCCAAACATACATTGGGAAAACCATTGAAACTCTAAGGAACATAATAATGTTCACATGTTTGGGATCTTCAACTGACAATATGACCTTGACCTTGACCATACAAGGTTTTACTTCACTTTATATGGAAATTAACTAATGTCTTGTTTACTATAAACTAACGAATACTGCGCTTTAAACTAATATTCTGCTAATATAACTAATTTCAAGAATCTCTATTTATTATTGGCAATGTAATACATATCTCTACATATTTATATGTTGTTGTTCCATCTTACATTCACATCAAAACACTTAGTACTCAGTGACGTCTGATGTCTGAAGGGATAATGAGGCTTATGACAACAATTATTTATGTCTGCAATCACAAATAAGCTGTAAATGATCAAGTTATCCTGGAAGGTCAAATGAATTATTTGATGAAGCATAACACAAATCTGTTATAGACTGCAGAAGACATAAGCATATCTGCCAACTATTGCACACACTTTAACCCTTTGCATGCTGGAAAATTTGTCGTCTGCTAAAATGTCATCTGCTGAATTTCTAAAATTAGCATTTTTTTCGATTTTTTTTCGAAGACCACTATCAGAATAGCAAACAGTTTGGATCCTGATGATGGCATCTCATCTGGATCCAAACTGTTTGCAAAGGCCTTCAAAATCCGGTTCCAGCGCTCAAAGGGTTAAATAGCACACAGTCCCTGAAAAAACAACAACTGATGACACTGTTCATGAAGTGTTTTTAAGTCATCAAATCTGTTTTCTTGCTTCATTGAAAGACTTACAGATTTTTTTTTCTTCATATTATTGTATTGTGTGAGATCCCCATGGATTTTTGCTAAGAAGAGACTTTCTTTAAACAAACAATATCATGAAAGCGGAAAGTGTCATTCCTGATTGCACAGGCTTATCTGGAACAAAACTTTACGCAAGGGCATTAAACCCCCTTTTCACAGAGCGAGACTCGTTTGTTGTGTTTAATAGTAAGGATTGCTACAGATTTAAACAAAAACATCAAAAAACATTTTTCTTTTTATCTTGACTTGAGCATGTGCTCTCAATGTAACAAAACAAAAATAAAGACCGAATCTGAATAAATCATACAAGACTGATGCCACTTTATTCATCATATCTTGTTTTTGTAATACCTGTTGAACCCATGCTGTTCATATGTGTAAGTAATGCATTAATGTGATAAATGCGATAAAGATCGTAGATTTTCCATCACAACATGATTCAAATTATGAACAAGAGCACTGCATAGCACTTGCCAACGCTCAGCTGTGGGTGCTTGGATTTAGTTTTTCTGACCTTTGACCTTGAAGGTCATCATTGACCTTGACCTTTTCACCACTCCAAATGTGCAGGTCGATTAGATACACATGAAAAATTAAAAATAAAATAAAATAACCTTTAACCTTGAAGGATGACCTTGACCTTGACCTTTCACCACTCAAAATGTGCAGCTCCATGAGATACACATGCATGCAAAATATAAAGTTGCTATCTTCAATATTGCAAAAGTTATGGCCAATGTGCTTGGATTTTGTTTTTTTGACCTTTGACCTTGAAGGTCATCATTGACCTTGACCTTTTCACCACTCAAAATGTGCAGGTACATGAGATACACATGAGCCCCCCCCC
>VMBQ01018472.1:63789-93657 GCA_007657795.1 Dreissena rostriformis | reverse complement strand
CTTAGTAACAGTACTTTATTCTTAGTAACAGTACTTTATTCTTAGTAACAGTACTTTATTCTTAGTAACAGTACTTTATTCTTAGTAACAGTACTTTATTCTTAGTTCTTAGTAACAGTACTTTATTCTTAGTAACAGTACTTTATTCTTAGTAACAGTACTTTATTATGTTCATGTATAAGGTCAGTGCCAAAGATAATATTTGCCAATAAAGTGAAGCAAAAAAAAAAAAAAGTTATTTAAATCTTATATTTACAGGTTAAATCAGGTTAACATAATATGCCACAGAGTTGTGGAATCACATGAAATTTAAGAAACTTACTCTTCCATTAAAAAAAATGCAAAATAAAATATAAGCAAGATGTGTTTGTGAAACACTATGTCCCCTTTTGAGCGATTTTGACCCATATATTTGACCTTTGACCTTGAAGGATGACCTTGACCTTTCACCACTCAAAATGTGCAGCTCTATGAGATACACATGCATGCCAAATATGAAGTTGCTATCTTCAATATTGCAACAGTTATGGCAGATGTTAAAGTTTGACGCAATTTTGACTCATATATTTGACCTTTGACCTTGAAGGATGACCTTGACCTTGACCTTTCACCAATCAAAATGTGCAGCTCAATGAGATACACATGCATGCCAAATATCAAGTTGCTATCTTCAATATTGCAAAAGTTATGGCCAATGTTAAAGTTTGACGCAAACAAACCAACAAGCAAACAAACCAACAGACACCTGGCAAAAACAATATGTCCCCCAGTATAGACTGGGGGACATAAAAACATACATAAAATTACACAAATTCTAACTTGACTTCTTGATTGTCAAGAAAAAGTGGTCCACAACAAATTGTAACCTGCATTTGTGTACATTAAATATTTTTGTGTAAAATAAGCAACAATAATCTACAAAGAGGGAATATAATGTTTCATTATATTAGGCTTTCATTGCATCTTTCTGGCTAGTAATTCTCAAGATGTTCGGACTGCATAGACTTCACTTTGCAAACATGCATTAAACCCTTTTTCCATGAGCTAAGCTCATATATATATTAAACTTGCAGGAGTGTAGGCTCATGTAGGCCATGTACTAGGCCCCAGCCTTCACTTTTTCATAGACAATATAAATAAATAAATCCTAAATTCCAATTGATGGAAACAATAAGGTATCATTAAGACCTCAGAAAGTATGGCGGGACAAAAAATCAACTATTGACATTTTCATTTAACTGGCTTTTCTCTCTGAATTACACCCAGATGGTAGTTAAGTAAGTTAACCACCCTGTCTTTGGGGAATTAAAACTCATTATTGAAGATATTGCACCAAAATTGTGTTTATGGGAGTATTCTCAGCCTAAAACTTCTGCATTCATATTTATTTAATTAAAGCTATGCTCCTGACTTGTTCATTTCATTCCTATAGGAATGCACTTATTAGTTTAAAACTATTGGATATCTGTTATTTAAGGTCTCATAATACAACAACAAATCTTGATAATATAATTTAAGCAACACCATGAGCAAGTGATTAAATTAGGAAGCTACCAACACTATGTGAATTTGGAATAAGACATAATTTTGGTGATTTTCTCAAACAAAACATGTTCAGAATGTATTTTTGCAATAGTCTGTATATACTTTTAGCATAATAAGCGCTATTCCCTGATTTTTTGTTATTATTAACAGTGATTTTAATTTTTATCATTTTAACTGTCCTTTTAAATTGTGTTCATGCACACAAGGAGAATGTTTTATGTCTTGCATTTAAAAATAAATCTAATTAAACATCCAGTTTAATTGTTAAAACTTTTAAATATACAATTATATAAGAAGGTGTTTTTGCTTACTTAAAATGTGTATAACTTACTAAATACAAAAGGAGAAAGTGCATATAAAGCACTGTTGACATAGCATGGTTTATTCCAAGATCATTTTTTTCCAACGTCACATAATAGTGTGTAAAAATGGCTTTGTGTTCTACAATTGTATTAACTTACAAACAACATGTACATTTAGCTTGAATGTGTTCAACAAGTCTGGTGCATCAATATTCAGTGATGCCACCTTTTTTTATTAACCCTTTGAGCGCTGGAACCGGATTTTGAAGGCCTTTGCAAACAGTTTGGATCCAGATGAGACGCCACAGAACGTGGCGTCTCATCAGGATCCAAACTGTTTGCTATTCTGATAGTATTCTTTGAAAAAAATCGAAGAAAATGCTGATTTTAGAAATTTAGCAGACAACATTTTAGCAGACGACAAATTTCCCAGCATGCAAAGGGTTAAAACTTGCAGCATACACGCCAACATACAGTCCTTTTGTTGCATCCTATCAATGTCTATACACCTTTCATCAATTTACGTCTACATGAATTACTTTCCAGGTAGATAGCAACAATAAGAGGCTGCATAGTTTGTTTGTTTTTATAATTCTCAAAACTGTTAACATGTGGGTTTAATTCCCCGACATATCATGCATGTGGCAGATATGGAGAACTGTCTAATAAATCAACGAAACTTCGATGTGTGGGTTGTATGAAGATTTGCAGTAATTCCTGAGCTATTATTTGCCACAATTGAATGCATTTGCTGCTGTTACACATGCATGACGTTATGTTTTGTTTCCCTACGGAGATATAATTCCGACAACATTTACGACTGAAGTATTCTGTTTACTTTATTTATGGTATTTGGTAATGGTTGGAAAATTAACGCTTCAATAAAAATGTGCTGAGATACTTATAAAAATGCCATAACTTTGAAAACATGTTGTTTTGTATGTCTTTAAATATATGGATACCAAAAATTAGCATCAAAACACAATTTATTGTCTCATATTACGTCACTGAGAACACATTACTAAGTTTTAGTGATCATTACTCATTTGGGCAACATTGCATTTGGTTATTTTCCCTGTGATAAATTTCCATGATTGCATGATGAAGATTGTAGGCAATACAATTATTTGTGTCCAGACTTAGCTTCACTTTGATGCCACAAAAGGCTACATATGTTACATACCTATAAAAGCCTCGTTTTGGGAAAACTAGGCTAAATGCATGTGCTTCAAGTGTCATTCCAGGTTAGCCTGTGCAGTCCGTACAGGATAATAAGGGACAAACATTTCTACTTTTATTGTATTTTTAATGTAAAGGAAGTCTCTAATCTTAGCTAAAATCCAGTTTAGGCAGAAAGTGTCGTCCCTGACTGCACACACTAATCTGGGACAACACTTCATGCATAGGCACATGCATTAAACCCTATTGTCCCAGGGCGAGGCTCATATATATTTACCTTAAATTTTCTTGCATTTGCGCACTGTAGATCAATTTTGCCTTCACATCTGACATAATTATTACCTCACTCCCCCCCNCCCCCCCCCCCCCCTTCACCAATTCCAACCAGACTGCCAATTACCGAGTTATAGGGTATTCCAGATCAGTCTAACT
This sequence comes from Dreissena rostriformis, assembly GCA_007657795.1. NCBI lineage: Eukaryota > Metazoa > Mollusca > Bivalvia > Myida > Dreissenidae > Dreissena > Dreissena rostriformis. The sequence continues at coordinate 90,199 of VMBQ01018472.1, read as the reverse complement.
TGCCGTCTGCCTGTTTTATCATTGCCAGCCTCAGCCACCTTCAGTGACAACCTATTAACTAATTACAGGCCTAACATTGAGCTCTTTCCTAATGATGTAACTGTTTCCATCGTATCATATAGTTCATACTTTCCAGGTGGCAATTATACAAACTAACCTCCCCCTCTAATCCACAGATTTTTTAAGATTTTTAAGATGTTTTTATAACATGTTCAATTTAAAACTGCTACGGATCATAAAAAACAAGTTGCACTCAAACCACTGCAAACCATGTGGTGGGTGTTAACAACATCAGTTTGAAACTTGAGCCATACAGCAACAGCATTATGATAAGACATTAACTAGTTGATAACATGAAGGTTAACAATAATCAAATTTCGTGTTTACTATACAGTCAGATCTTAGTTTGGTATTAATTCAAAATAAAAAAATAAACTATAATATAATGATATATTTTCCAATATATTGTTGTGTTAGATATAAGTTTCCAATTTCAATATATTTTATTACGTTTTTTCACACATTGTTTAGTAATTCTGTAGGTATACATATCATCGTAAAAAAAACCATAATGCATGTAATTTGTAATATAAATTGTCCTTCTTCAGCTTAATGACCGGTTTAGGCCCATTAAATCAGATAGAGACAATCAAGAGTGTATTGACCAGTCCATATAAATAATTTTTCTTAAATGGACTGCACAGCGAGAGTTGATTCTTAAATTCTGTGAAATGCACATGTTTGTTTTGTCAATGGAAATTATAGCCAGGACCAGCATGGCCATTAGGTATGCATAACAAACATTAGATCAAGGTCAGAACAAAGTTATTTCAGAAGCAATTTCTGACCATGGTCAAATATGATTTGACTGAGATTTGCCTATAAAACAACTTTGTTTTGACGATGAATTTACTCGCAACCATTGTGGTAATTATATGTTCAGAACATAACCAAATCATGGTCAGAACATGGCCATTTATAGTTGCATAAAAATGGTCATTTGGATGGCAGTTGTAAATTGACATACCATATCGATATCATGAAATAAAATCAGCTTTTGTTGACTATGATCAGACCTGTTTTTGTTATGGTATCAATTTTACAAACATTTAATTTTCAACCATGTTAACATCATGGTCAAACCAGAGTTAGAACATGTTTTCTGAACATGTTTGAACCATGAATGACTATGTTTCAAACATATTTGAAACATTTTTTGACCGGATCATTAGTGCAGGGGACAGGTGGAGGCTTTAAAGAGAACAACCAATTAATTCATGCCTCCTGAATCCAATGGTAGCAGCAACCAAGGAGAAGAAGCAGAAGAAATTGGTAGTACCTTTTATCAATGAAGATCAATGAAAGAATATCAATAGAAGTAAGTGCTTCATTTGTATGACGTAAACCAGAATAAGACATCAAAGTTAGTGCTCATTTGTATGACGTAAACCAGAATAAGACATCAAAGTTAGTGCTCATTTTGTTAAGTATGCCATGCTCACAAACAGAAGAAATCTCACTCCTGCAAAAGTTACAAACATTGAAATCAAAACAAAAATATTATTGTAAAGTTCCATTTGAAATGTTACATCTGTAACTCATCAAATTCATAGAGAGAAATTACAATACTATTAACTGAAACTAAGTGGAACATTATTGCATCAGTAGTTCTTCAATTTCTAGATTAAAATGTATCTTCTTCTAGATCTTGAATAAATGACAAAAAGCCATTTTACCATCAGAGGTATGAAGCAGAGATGTTTGTTTTTATAGTGTGCACCCTTTCTCCCATCTGCTATCAGATGCTGTGTCATCGTGTGTCATTAACAAGACCTCCATCAAAATCTCAAATCTCTATAAAGCAGTTGTTCAAAGCATCATTTATACAAGACCTCCAACGAAATGTCTGTGCAGCTGATGGAACGCAACATTGCGTTACAAGACTAAAAATTCTAGTCAGCATTTGGAAAGCAATATTGTTAAAGACCTCCAACAAAAACTATATGCAGCAATAGGAAAGAAACATTGTGCAAGACCTCCAACAAAAACGCTGTGCAGCCATTGGAAAGCAACATTGTGCAAGACCTTCAACAAAAAAGCTGTGCAGCAATTGGAAAGCAACATAGTACAAGACCTCGAATAAAACACTCTAGGCAGGAACCAGAAAGCAACATTGTACAAGACCTCCAACAACATTTCTATGCAGTGATTGGTAAGCAACACGGTACGAAGACTTCCAACCAAAATATTTAAACATCAGTTAGAAAAGCAGTTTAAAACAAGATTAAAACAATAAAATCTAAATAAGCTGTTTTAAGTAACATTGCAAAAAACTAAAAATACATACGCAATAGTTGATAAGCAACATTGCTGAAGACCTTCCAATGAAAATCTTGAAACAGCAAGTTAATCGCACAAGAGTATCACACTCAACCCTGATTAGTCTATGCTTATCATGGATCCAAGATTAACCCATTTATGCCGAATGGACTCTCACATCTTTCTTAATTGGATCAATTTATTTCCAAAATTAGAAAGGTCTACGCTGTTTGCCTAGGCCTTTTTTGTAGACGCTAGGCATTAATGGGTTAAACTTTATCTATTGCAATATATATTTTATAGAGTTTATCAACTATTAACATCAGGGCTAAATGTACATTGCCAAAACAATTGACACTCTAAGGAACTTAGACAAATAATTCACATGTTTGGAATCTTAGACCCACAACATCACCTTGACCTTCAACAAACAAGGTTTCACTTCAGTTAAAACATTACTCATTAGGCCTGACATTTGTATGGACATTAACTAATGTCTTGTTTTCCACCTATCGAATAAAAATAAAAATACTGCACTTTTAACTAATCATCTGCTAGAATAACAAATTTCATGTTCCTTTATTATTGGCAAATGAAATACATATCTTTGCATATTTATATGTTGTTTTGCTAAAGTACATTCACATCAAAACACTCAGTACTTAGTGACGTCTGACGTCTGAGGGGATAATGAGGCTTACTATAACAATTATTTATGTCTGCAATCACAAATAAGCTGTAAATGATCAAGTTATCCAGGAAGGTCACACTAATTATTTGCAGAAGCATAACACAAATCAGTACCGGTAATAGACTGCAGAAGACATAAGCATATCTGCCAACTATTGCAGACACTTTAACCCTTTGAGCGCTGGAACCGGATTTTGAAGGCCTTTGCAAACAGTTTGGATCCAGATGAGACGCCACAGAACGTGGCGTCTCATCAGGATCCAAACTGTTTGCTATTCTGATAGTATTTTTTGAAAAAAAATCGAAGAAAATGCTAATTTTAGAAATTAAGCAGACAACATTTTAGCAGATGACAAATTTCCCAGCATGCAAAGGGTTAAATAGCACACATAAGACCAAAAGCCTCAACTCATGAGACTTTTTTTAAGTCCCTGAAGTAAAAAAGATAAAACTGTTGATAAAGTGTTTTTTAGTCAACTAATCTGTTTTCTTGCTTCCCTGAAAGACTTACCAAATTTTGTAGTGTGTTGTATTGTGGGAGATCCCAACGGCATGCCTGTTGTAGGCATGCCTGTTGTACAGGGAGTAAATTTTAGTAGGAGCAAAGTAACACATAAACCATAATGGTGAATTTAATATTTGACAGAATTAAGGCCCATATCAGTTCAATGGATGTCTATGAATAATTCCAGGGAAAAAATGCAAACACTAGAGCTTTTCATAGGAGTGACACATTACCCCGTGTCAGCACGTTGTTATATGTAGCAAAATGTTAAAGTCAAATTACACAAATTCTTAGTTGAAACAAGATGTGTTTGTGAAACACTATGTCCCCACCATATATTTGACCTTTGACCTTGAAGGATGACCTTTCACCTCTCAAAATGTGCAGCTCCATGAGATACACATGCATGCCAAATATCAAGTTGCTATCTTCAATATTGCAAAAGTTACGGTCAATGTAAAAGTTTCATGCAAACAAACCAACGAACAAACCAACAGACAGGGCAAAAACAATATGTCCCCAAGTATAGACTGGGGAACATAAACAAAAGCATAACTGTAGCAATTTTTAACATAGGATAATAAAATGCGTCCATGCCCAACTTCATAGCATAAGGTACAATGCATGCAAGTTTGAATGTTGTCAAAAGAAGCGTGTAGGTGTAATTTGAAAGACAAATAGAGCCACAGTCAGGAAAAACTGAGCTTAAGGCATGTGCGTAAAGTGTCATCCCAGATTAGCCGCCCTCTAATGAGGGACAACACTTTCCGCTTTTATGGAATTTTTCTTAAAAAAAAAATCTCTTGTAAATGAAAATCCAGTTTAGACGGAAAGTTGTGTCCCTGATTAGCCTTTGCAGACTGCACAGACTAATCTGGGACAACACTTAACCCTTTCAGTGCGGGAACCGAATTTTGAAGACCTTTGCAAACAGTTTGGATCCAGATGAGACGCCACAGAACGTGGCGTCTCATCAGGATCCAAACTGTTTGCTATTCTGATAGTATTCTTTGAAAAAATTCGAAGAAAATGCTAATTTTAGAAATTCAGCAGACGACATTTTAGCAGACGACAAATTTCCCAGCATGCAAAGGGTTAATGCAAATGCAATAAGATCAGTTATCCCAGAAGGAGGCTCAATTGTGTCTTATGAGGGGCCGACTGACAAACAGACATCCTTTGGGACACCTGAGACACCAGTATACTCTTATCTACTTCTTAGTGTGGGTATAATTATTCTGTTTGAGCCTTGCTTTTAGAAAAGGGGCTTTAATGCATGTGCGTAAAGAGTCGTTCAAGATAAGCCTGTGATGGAGTCGGCACACGCTAATCTAGGAAGAAACTTTACTAACATGCATTTAACCCCTTTTTCACAGAGCGCGTCTCATTTGTAAGATTTTATAGACAGGATTGCTACAGATTTAAACAAAAACGTCTTTAAAGCAAGATTAACTATCACTGTAATAATTGTGTCTATTATTCATCATTCATTAACATGTTTCTTACAAAAATATTTAATATTATTATCTTGACATGAGCATGTGCTCTCAATGTAACAAAACAAAAATAAAGACCGAATCTGAATAAATCATACAAGACTGATGCCACTTTATTCATCATATCTTGTTTTTGTAATACCTGTTGAACCCATGCTGTTCATATGTGTAAGTAATGCATTAATGTGATAAATGCGATAAAGATCGTAGATTTTCCATCACAACATGATTCTAATTATGAAAAATGCGTACATAAATATTAACTGATATATTTTTTATAGCTTCCGTTATCATCTTGTTATGTTAGTTTTTTCTCTTACCTGTGTATCTACTTACTGTAACGATGAATAATTAATTGCATTCGAATGTACAAATATTTTTAGTTTGTGTATTTACGATAATAAACTGTTAGTAGAAACCTCATGAGGTTTTTGATATTTGACAAGCGTAACTTATATAATATCAGAAAAAGACTAATCTTGTGAACACAAATTTGAGATTTATTAGAAAATTTTCCCTTTCTCCTGCACAGATACAATATCAAGGTATATAATCCATGACTGGTACATACATACGGCTCGTTTAGCCAGGACGCAGCACGAAAGCTGAACCTCAGATAGCCTTGTTCTGGGAAAACTGGGCTTAATGCATGTGCATTTAGTGTTGTCCCAGATAAGCCTGTGCAGTCTGAACAGGCAATCAGGGATAACATTTTCCACTTCTATGGTATTTTTCGTTTGAAGGAAGTTTTTTCTTAGCCAAATCCAATTTATGCAGAAAGAGTCATCCCTGATTAGCCTGTGCAAACTGCATAGGCTTATCCGGGACAACACTTTATGCACATCAATTAGGCCCAGTTTTCCCAGAATTTGAGACTTTCAGTGCTGACTTTAAACATATCCATAAGAGTCGCTATAAGGTCGCCACCATAGGTGCTTGGACCCAGTTTTAGTTGTTCTCATGGCAAACTGTCATCGTCCCAACACCAAGCACCAGTCCAGAGTGACAGGGGTATAGCTTGACAACATGGGCCCTGCACTCGTGAACCCCATTAGCATACATTTTACACATGTATTGTTTCCTATTCTTGCATTCGGCTTTGTTCGTGCACATTTTGCATGAGTTTAATAAGACCGTACTAAGTGAGGTACACTTCAATCAATAGACATATTAAAATATGGATACTTCTTTATTCTTAGTAGAGCAAAGTCACGTTATGTCGACATGTCCGTTATTTCGACATGCTTTGACATCTGTTATCTAATTCAGCCTAATGCGGTGCGTTCTAGTCAATTTAAGTTTATTTTTGATGACGTCATATATTTCTGACATCATCAAAATATTTCACCCATAAAATTTGCGTTTGTTTTTTTCCGTAATACAAGGTTAAATATCATCGATTGTTTTGTGTTTTTACGCGATTGTGGCCCTTATACAAAGCTGTAAGACACGCAGCAACCAACGGTAAGTCTCTTCTCGTTTTTTTGCGGGAATACGTTTTAATTTGTATTGAGAACGGAAAAACAAACATGGGAGATCATATTTTTAAACAGTTCTACTTAGCTGTGACCTTTTTGGCGGCAAATGCAGGGGTGTCGAAGTTAGGATAACAAAAATTGTTTGGACCGTAAATTCAACATAGCGAATAATATAACTAAATAACTATTTTTTTCAGTCTGATCGAGTCATGTCTAAGCAAGCAGGAGCAACTTGCTCGCCATAAGTAATTAATTGCTCACCATTTGCATTTAACTTTTCGTATGTAATAATTGTTAACAGTAAAAAGGTGTGATTATGAAGCTCGGCACCGTCTTTAAAGTACTTTTTAATTACCCAATTACACCTTTCACAAACAATAAATCCAATCCGATTAAACACAGTTCACAAACGATTGTGTAACAGTTATGATTTAAACTTTCCAAGTCAATAAAGTCACATGAGGTACATTTACAATTACTCGCTAGACGGTACCGCTAATCGGCGCCACTTCAAAGGGATGCTTTGAACTTTCATGACCACGTGTTGTATTGTGTAAACTTAATTTTGCAAAAATTGTAACTAAGAACGGCGCCTTTCCCGCTTGTGTTCGTTGTCATCAATACGCGTTAATTGGTCTCTCCGATATAAACAATTGTTGTTCTCGCAGTTTTGGATTTAAGTGTTGACAATTATAATACGGATTGAAAAGAAACTTTCGTGTTTATGTCAATTAATAGGTGTTAGTTTTGTGTACAAAGCAATTATGTGTTTTCGCAGTATGGATTTTATTTTGGATTATGAACCATAATTCAAATGTACACATAAGCATGTGCTGCTTTCCATTGGTTATTGGATTAGCTTGTACCAATCAAATTAAGCGGCACATAACTGAGGCTGATTATAATCGCTGCACATGTGGGAAACGTGCTCGGACAATGGTTTTATAACCGAAGTCTCCGAGGGTAAATAAACCAATCAGTCAGGAAACGTTGCGGGAGGCTGAGATAAAAGTCGGACACATGGGATCGTATAACGCCTAGGGGCGTATAAGCAAGGGTAGGCACATTATATGTTCAGCAATGTCGGCAATGAGCCCTACCCCNCCCAAATAACTCAACGGATTTGCACGCATTCAGTCCGGAATTCCGGTTCAATCCGGAAAACTTTGACCTCTGTAAAAATTAAGACTAAGTTCAAATGAATAATTATTGAATGAATTCTTATGAATTGATGTACACATCGTTTGTTTAAATATATTAAACTACTTGTATTGATTATTTTTTTTCAACAAACTAGGGGTGTCGAAATAAGTGGCACCATGTGGAAATAACGATCTCATACTTTCTTAACGTAATTAGTAAATATGATATGTATAAAGCATCCTTACCGAACAGTCAACACTTAAAAAGCGCGGGATGCAATAATTTACGTTAATGGTATGTCGAAGTAAGGAGGATACCTATCATACAATTTGGTATACACATTTTAACCTTAAACTGTCGAAATTAGGGTACTTTGCTCTAACAGTACTTTATTATGTTCATGCATAAGGTCAGTGCCAGGTTAACATTGCCCAGCTTTATAATAAAGTAAAGCAAATTTAAATATAAAAAAAAAGTTATATAAATCTTATATAAACAGGTTTAAGCATGTTTACATAATATGCCACAGACTAAAGGAATCCCATGAAATTAAAGAAATTTACTCTTCAATAATAATAAAAAAAAAATCTGAAAAAATTACATAAAAAGACAAAAAAAATCTAACTTGACTTCTTGATTGTCAAGAAAAGGTGGTCCACAACAAATTGTAACCTGTTTCTTTTACATTAAATATTTTAAGTAAAATCAGCAACAATGATCTACAAAGATGGAATATAATGTTTCACTTAATTAGGGTTTTCATAGCATCTTCTGGCTAGTAATTCTCAAAATGTGCAAACAGCATAGGCTAAACTTTACACACATTCATTAAACCCTGTTTTCCAAGAGCTAAGCTCATAATTATTGAACCTTCAAGGCTGTTGGCTATTGTAGGCCATGTAGGTCGCAGCCTTCACTTTTGCATTGACAATACAAATAAATAAATCCTAAATTCCAATTGATGGAAACAATTAGGTATAATTAAGACCTCAGAAAGTATGGTGGGACAAACAAATCAACTATTTACATTTTGATTTAACAGGCTTTTCTCTCTGAATTACACCCAGATGGTGGTAAAGTAAGTTAACCGCCCTGTCTTTGGGAAATGAAAACTCATTATTGAAGATATTGCACCGAAATTGTGTCTATGGGAGCATTCTCTGCCTAAAACTCAATTTAAGTAAAGCCACGCTCCTAACTTATTAATATTCCTATAGGAATGCACTTATTAGTTTAAAACACTGCATATCTGTTACCAAGCTATCATGATACCCAAAATAATCTTGATAATAATAATTTAACCAAAAACACCGTAAGCAAGTGATGTCATGACAAAGCTACCAATATTGGATTATGTGATTTTGCAGTAGAACATCAGACTTGGAAAGGACATCATTTTGGGGACTTTCTCAAAAAACAACTGTTCATTTCATGTTATGAATTTATTTTTACAATAATCTGTCTTTACTTGTAGTATAATAAGGACTTCTCCATGACTTTTCCATTACCAGCGATTGTTTTTGTTATCATTTTAACTGTACTTTTAAATTCTGTGCCTAAATGTGAAAGTGCATATAAAGCATTGTTCAAATAGCACAGTTTATAACAAGATATATGTCTTATTCCAATTTCACATAATAAGCGTCTTCTACATAATTTTCTTAACTAAAAAAAGAACATGTACATTTAGCTAAATATGTTCAACAAGACTGGTGCATCAATATTCATTTGGACTTGTGATGCCACCTTTTTTATTAAAACTCGCAGCATACACGCAACATACACACCATGCAACATACAGTCCTTTTGTTGCATCCTATCAATGTCTATACACCTTTCATCAATTTAAGTCTACATGAATTATTTTCCAGGTAGATAGAAACAATAAGAGGCTGCATACTTTGTTTGTTTTTTTAATTCTGAAAACTGTTAACATGTGGGTTTAATTCCCCGACATATCATGCATGTGGCAGAAATGGAGAACTGTCTAATAAATCAACAAAACTTGATGTGTGGGTTGTAGAAAGATTTGCAGTAATTGCCACAATTGAATGCATTTGCTGCTGTTAGGCATGCATGACGTTATGTTTGTTTCCCTAGGGAGATATAATTCTGACAACATTTACGACTTAAGTATTCTGTTTACTTTATTTATGGTATTTGGTAATGGTTGGAAAATTAACGATTCAATAAAAATGTGCTGAGATACTTATAAATACGCCATAACTTTGTAAACATGTTGTTTTGTATGTCTTAAAATATCTGGATACCAAAATTAGCATCAAAACACAAATTATGGTCTCAAATTACGTCACTGAGATCACATAACTAAGTTTTATGAGTGATCATCACTCATTTGGGCAACATTGCATTTGGTTATTTTCCCTGTGATAAATTTCCATGCCAGCATGATGAAGATTGTAAGCAATACAATTATTTTTGTTCAGACCTTCACTTTGATGCAACAAAAGGCTACATATGTTACATACATATTAAAGCCTCGGAAAAACTGGGCTCAATGATGTGCTTCAAGTGTCATTCCAGATTAGCCTGTGCAGTCCGCACATGTTAATAAGGGACGAAAATTTCTGCTTTTATTGTATATTTAATGTAAAGGAAGTCTCTTATCTTAGCGAAAATCCAGTGTAGGGGGGAAGTGAGGCCCCTGATAAGCCTTTGGAGACAGCACAGACTAACCTGGGAGGATACTTTAAGCACATTTATTAAACCCAGTTTTCCAAGAGTGAAGCTCATCTAGTTTAACAAAACATTTCATGCATTAGTATGGCAAGCGGTTCGACGCATAATCCCAAGAAACTAGATTTCTCATGAGAACCTAGGTTCTCAAAATGAGAACCTAGGTTATCGCTTGAAGATTGCACATGGCTTCAAGAACCCAAGTTTTCAAATGAGAACCTAGGTTTTCACGAGAACCTAGGTTCTCAATTAGAAACCTAGGTTCTCATGAGAACCTAGGTTCTCATTTGAAAACCTTGGTTTACGCTAGAGAACCTAGGTTCTCATGAGAAACTAGGTTTTTCATGAGAACCTAGGTTCTCATAGACACATAGAACTTAGGTTCTCATGAGAAACTAGGTTTTCATGAGAACTTAGCTTTTCATTCTGAGAACTTAAGTTCTCGTTTGATATCCAAGGTTTTCACAAGAACCTAGGTTCTCGACAGCTTTTCGCGTCGTTCTCTCTGATAACCTAGGTTTTCATGAGAACCCAAGATTTCATTTGTGAACCATAGTTCTCATGAGAACCTAGGTTTTCATTCTGAGAACCTAGGTTCTCATGAGAAACCTAGTTTCTTGGGATTATGCGTCGAACCGCTTGCCATACATTAGTGCACTGTACATCAATTTAGCCTTCACAACTGACATATTTATTACATCATTCTCCCCCCACCCCTCAAAATCAAAGCAGAAGCCCAATTACCCGAGTTAAAGGTTATGCCAGAGTTATAGGTTATGACAGACCAGTTTCACTTTCTGTACGTGTTCCTGTTATATCATTGCCAGCCACCAGCAACCTTCAGTGACAACCTATTAACTAATTACCTGAGATTTAGCTCCATTCCTAATGATGTACCTGTTTCCGATCATATCATATTGTTTATATATCCAGGTGGCTATTAGACAAGCAAACCTCCCCCCACTCGTATCTGCATATTTTTAAAGATTTTTAAGGCATCTTATTAAATTTTTTAGTAAAGCAACATTTCAATGAAAAAAAAATATCAGTGCAGAATGGAATGGAATATGATATGTAGGTTAAAAAAATAGCTTTGAAAAGGAAAATTAAGATTTTCTTGGTCCACTGAAATTCATTTTGGTCCGGCAAGTTATGGCAGGTTGGCGGACCATTTTAATGTCTTGCACTTCTTTGGAGCTTTTGGCAAGTCTGTACATCTATTGCAATAATGTTTACACGTTATTGCATCCCTAAGTTTTGTAATTCAGTGAATGTACAATCATCGTAAAAACCATGGAACATGTAATTCGTAATATTATACCTCACATAATTTGTACTTCTTTGTCTATAATTGACAGGTTTAGGTCCATAAAATCTGATGGAGACAATCAAGAGTATATGGACGGGTAAATATTTTATAATACGGACTGCACAGCGCCAGTTGAATATAAAGATCCGTGGCAAAAGGTTATCAACTCATTTTCATAATTTTTCTTGCATGATTGACCTAAGCATGACATTTACATGCCAAGTCATTAATGTTTTACTTGCTTATTAAGATCAACACAATATCATACATCATAACATTAAATGACAAATTTTCTACAAATATTAGCCCATTTCTTAGACAATGGCAAGATAGAAAGTAAAAAAAAGTTGGGTAGCATGGGTGGACAGGGAACGGTGATGAGAAACAACTTTCAAAATATCTTATAGTTGTAGCAACCATTAAGAGCAAATGTATGGCTCGAACCTGTGAGCCTGCAGGAGAAGCTGTACAGACACTGGAGGTGACCAGTGGCATATCACAGATGACCATGAGCCTGCAGGAGAAGCTAGTGTACAGACACTGGAGGTGACCAGTGGCATATCACAGATGACCATGAGCCTGCAGGAGAAGCTGTACAGACACTGGAGGTGACCAGTGGCATATCACAGATGACCATTTCTGGGTCATGGTCACCTATGATATGGAGATGTTTTACCATCGTAACAATCAATAGCAGTGAAATGAAATTTTGTAACAGTGTTTTTATCATGTCCAAATCAGTGATAATCATAGTCAAGCATGTCAATCATCTTGCCTCTGGACTGCAAGCGTAGCGGCGACCAAGGAGAAAAAGAAAAGGAGAAGAAGCAATTGGTGTTTTTCGCCAGATGAAACTGTAACAATCTACCACACTTCTGATGGACAGAAAGAGTGAGGGACGGAATAAATAACGGACAGACAGGATAATCTCTATAAGTCTCCCTCAAAAAGAGACCAGCGGCATGAACAAATCACAAATAAAACAAAATTGCAAAGTCACCATGCCAATATTGACAGCGACTGAATTACACAAATTACCACCACTGGTTTCATGTATGACCCAGCTTCTTCAATAGATTAACCACTCCACTGGCTCAGTTAATTATAATGAGAAAACCAGAGTCCCTGAGTACAGGTTCATTTCAGTGCATGTTTTTTGTTTTACTTACAGCATGTCTATTTGTTGGTTCAACTGGTAATTGCCACTGATCTGCTGCAAACATTGAACTTATTTGTTCACACCTTACTTGGTCTTAGGTGATGCCTTTTTTAACACTTTTGCTTTTTGTTATACTGTTTGCTACCTGTCAGTAAATAAGAGATTTTACCTAGCACATGATTATTATATTTTGTATTTAAATATTGTTTTTTTTATATTTGAAAATTAGATTGGCAAGTTAAGAAGCAAAATGTAAACAGAGTAACCGCTAGAGAAGAAATGTTCAAGTTGTTTTTTATTAGATCAAAAAGAAGAGTACCTGTATATGTATTTCTCAGCTGGTTCCAATTAATCTTAGCCGATAGCTTAATTGATAGCACTTAACAATTCATTAGAAAAACAACAAACCACCAAGGTTTCAAGATTTGTGAAGATTGAGCTTCTCAAGTTGTTAAAACAAAATCAGCTACAGAATTATTGATAAGCAAAAAAACACACACAATTTCCAGTTTTTTTTTAAAGCTACAAAAACGTTTCCTATGGATGTGTTGCGTAATATAGGAAAAAGATTGTTATGGGAAATGCAATTTAAGCATGCTAAGTCTGCCGCAATATAAAAGTCTTAAACACTGATAAAATTATAATTGTATTGCTATTTATCTATCATTTAATATTGTATTTGCAATATCAAGACTTAAACTGTGCATTAAACAATAACCCTTTGCATGCTGGGAAATTTGTCGTCTGCTAAAATGTCTTCTGCTGAATTTCTAAAATTAGCATTTTCTTCGCTTTTTTTCCAAAGAATACTATCAGAATAGCAAACAGTTTGGATCCTGATGAGACGCCACGTTCTGTGGCGTCTCATCTGGATCCAAACTGTTTGCAAAGGCCTTCAAAATCCGGTTCCAGTGCTCAAAGGGCTAAGACACTCTGCACTTCAGTTCCCATATACTGTAACTAACTGTCAAAGGTGCATCAAACTACAAGACAGCCTTGATCCTGCACAAACAAGAAGCGCCTTGAGGATGCTAACTGTACGCCTACCTAGAAAGATGTTCAGCCAAGCTTTATAGCATTGCTTGAATACTGAGAGAAGAACTGACGTCAATAGTTATATTTCTTACGCCAGGACCAGCTGCTCTAACAATACTTATAACACGAAGCCTGAAGACGTAATAGGGTAGGCAAATGGCGCAAATATATGTTTATGCAACATGGTGAGAAAAAACGTGAACACGATTTGATATTTAACATGATAATGGTTCAGTTATGGCCGTGATAGATTGGGCAAATAAAACATCAACGAATACATGTATGTATCATACTATGCAATAGGATGACGACTTATTGAGCCTTGCTCTATGAAAAGGGGGTTTAATGCATGTGGGTAAAGCGTCGTTCCAGATTAGCCTGAGCAGTTTGCAAAGGCTATTCAGGGACGGAACTTTTCGCCTAAACTGGATTGTCATCAAGAAGAGTCTTCTTTTAAACGAAAAATACAGTAAAAGAGGAAAGTGTTGTCCCTGATTAGCCTGTGCAGACTGCACTTTATGCACATGCATTAAACCCCCTTTTCACAGAGTGAGGCTCATAGGTATCATAGTTTACAATAGGATTACACCTAATAAGGTACTTGTTTTGTTGTCAAATGTAGCTGGCCAAGAGGTTCTCTACTGTTTTAAAAAAGTTGAAAGAATTGTTTAACCAAAATGATACCTGTATACGTGAAACTACGTCTTACATTAAGTTCCCCACGAAGGTATCAATCAAGATCAATGAAAGAATATCAATACAAGTTTAAGTTCTTCATTTGTGTGACGTACACCAGAATAAGACATTATATTTAGTGCTAATTTTGTCAAGTATGCTCACAGAAGAAAGCCACTCTTGAAAAAGTATTCACTTAAATCAAAACAAAAATATTAACATTAAGTTCCCTTTCAAATGTTACAGCTGTTACTCATCAAATTCACAGAAATAAATAAATATCCTATTAACTGAAACTAAGTGGAAAATAATTGCACCAGTATTTCTTCAATTTGAAGATTAAAATGTATCTTCTTCTAGATCTTGCATAAATGACATTTCACCATCAGCTGTACTAAGCAGAGATGTTTGTTTTTATAGTGTGCACCCTTTCTCCTATCTTCTATCAGATGTTGTGTCATCTTGTGTCATTAACAAGACCTGCATTAAAATCTCAAATCTCTATATAGCAGATGTTCCAAGCATCATTTATACAAAACCTCCAACGAAATGTCTGTGCAGCTCATGGAACAACATTTTACAAGATTTGCAATAAAAATTCTTATCAGTATTTGTTAAGCAATATTGTATAAGACCACCAACAAAAACTATGTGGTTATTGGAATGAAATAGTGTCTAAGACCTCCAACAAAAACCCTATGCAGCAATTGGGAAGCTACATTCTCCCAGACCTCCAACAAAAACACTGTTCAGCAATTGGAAAACAACCTTGTAAACACCTCCAACAAAATGTATGTGCATCATTTGGAAAGCGACCTTGTACAAGACAAACTACTAAAACATCAAAGCAGCAAAAAAAAGCAACATTCTACAAGACCTCCATCAAAAACACTGTGCAGCAAATGGAAAGCAACTTTGTACAAGACAAACTACTAAAACATCAATGCATCAAATGGAAAGCAACATTCTACAAGACCTCCAACAAAAACACTATTTAGCAATTGGAAAGCAACCTTGTAAACACCTCCAACCAAAACACTGTTCAGCAATTGGAAAGCAACCTTGTAAACACCTCCAACAAAAACACTGTTCAGCAATTGAAAAGCAACCTTGTAAACACCTTCAACAAAAACACTGTTCAGCAATTGGAAAGCAACCTTGTAAACACCTCCAACAAAAACACTGTTCAGCAATTGGAAAGCACCCTTGTAAACACCTCCAACAAAAACACTGTTCAGCAATAAGAAATCGACATTCTCCTAGATCTCCAAAAAAACACTGTTCAGCAATTGGAAAGCAACCTTGTACAAGAAATGACCCAATAAAAACAATGTTCAGCAATTGGAAAGTACCCTTGTAAACACCTCCAACAAAAACACTCTTCAGCAATAAGAAAGCAACATTCTCATAGACCTCCAAAAAAACACTGTTCAGCAATTGGAAAGCAACCTTGTACAAGACCTCAAACAAAAACACTGTTCAGCAATTGGAAACAACATTCTACTTGACCTCCAACAAAAACACTGTTCAGCAATTGGAAAGAAACCTTGTACAAGACCTCCAACAAAAGCTCCATGCAGTAATTAGAAAGCAACATTCTTCTAGACCTCCAACAAAAACAAAGCAACCTTGTTAACACCTCCAACAAAAACACTGTTCAGCAATTGGAAAGCAACCTTGTTAACACCTCCAACAAAAACACTGTTCAGCAATTGGAAAACAACCTTGTAAACACCTCCAACAAAAACACTGTTCAGAAATTGGAAAGCAACCTTGTTAACACCTCCAACAAAACCACTGTTCAGCAATTGGAAAGCAACCTTGTAAACACCTCCAACAAAAACACTGTTCAGCAATCGGAGAGCAACATTCTCCTAGACCCCAAACAAAAACACAGTTCAGCAATTGGAAAGCAACCTTGTACAAGACCTCCAACAAAAACACTGTTCAGCAATTGGAAAGCAACCTTGTACAAGACCTCCAACAAAAACACTGTTCAGCTATTGGAAAGCGGCCTTGTACAAGACCTCCAACAAAAACACTGTTCAGCAATTGGAAAGCAATAATTCTCCTAGACCTCCAACAAAAACACTCTTCAGCTATTGGAAAGCAACCTTGTACAAGACATCCAACAAAATCTCTATGCAGTAATTGGAAAGCAACCTTCTCCTAGACTCCAACAAAAACACTGTTAAGCAATTGGAAAGCAACCTTTTACAAGACCTCCAACAAAAGCTCTACGCAGTATTTGAAAACAACATTCTCCTAGACTCCAACAAAAACACTGTTTAGCAATTGGAAAACAACCTTGTAAACACCTCCAACAAAAACACTGTTCAGCAATTGGAAAGCAACATTCTCCTTGACCTCCAACACAAACACTGTTCAGCAATCGGAAAGCAACATTTTAAAGACCTCCAATAATAAAGTATTTGCAGGAACCAGAAAGCAACATTGTATAAGACCTCTATCAACATTTCTTTGCAGTGATTGGAAAGCAACAGCGTTCGAAGACTTCCAACAAAATCTATCAGCATCAGTTAGAAAAGCAGTTTTAAACAAGATTTCCAATAAAACCTTAATACTCATTTTAAAGTAGCATAGCCAAAAACTAAAAAAATATGTACGCAATAGTTTGTAAGCAACATTGCTGAAGACCTTTCAATGAAAATCTCAAAACGGTAAGCTGAATGCACAAGACATTCAAAATTAATTATATAAGCAACCTTTGGGAAACAACATCACACAAGACCTTCCAGCTAGCTCCCAAC
This sequence comes from Dreissena rostriformis, assembly GCA_007657795.1. NCBI lineage: Eukaryota > Metazoa > Mollusca > Bivalvia > Myida > Dreissenidae > Dreissena > Dreissena rostriformis. Next base: position 72,922 of record VMBQ01018472.1, on the reverse strand, counting down.
GCAGTAGAGCAAACACAACTTCTCCACATGCTGACTTGTGTGTTAAATGGCAGAATGTTGGAATGTTGAGGCAGCTGCAGGACTACACAACTCACATAATTGTCACCCAGTACAATTGACACAAAAACAGATAATAATTCAGACTTCCTTACAATACAGGCCTCGAGACAGATTGTAGGAAACATTTATACCTAGCAATTTTCTTTTTTATGTGACGAAGGACTTTGGAAATGATACAATTCAGTTATGCAGGAGCATATTACAAGCCATGGAGTGTTTCTTATCACAACTTTCATCATAATTTACTGGACAAAATTAGTATGTCACTTGACATGCTGAAAATCCCACTGATTGACAAAATAAATACTTCCTTTCAGAGAAATATATGTATTGAATTGGTATGCTGTAAAATATTGATATAGGCATATCAAAGATTAAAATTATGTTATTATTAAGAAAAAACACATATTCTGAGACAAAAAATCATTACATACTTTAGGTTGTGCTTATTTATAAGAGTAACAAAAAAAAAGTTGCTGAAAAGGATCTTTTTTTCATTAATATGAGCCTTGATCTGTGAAAATGGGGTTAAATGCATGTGCGTAAATCGTCGTCCCAGATAAGCCTGTGCAGGCTTATCAGGTACGACAATTTCCACATAAACTGGATTTTCCTCAAGAACAGTCTTCCTTTAAACTAAAAATACAACTTAAGCGGAAAGTGTTGTCCCTGATTAGCCTGTGCTGACTGCACAGGCTAATCTGAGACGAAACTTTAAGCACATGCATTTAACCCCCTTTTCTCAGAACACTACTCATATAGTTCTTGAAGAGCTCATGTTCCAATATATCACAGTGATCTGGTTGCCTAGTACAGTACACTAACACACCTTTGGCTTATTAAAGGAACCTGTTTGGACCAACCAACTTTTCGAGAAATTTTGTCACATACTTAAAGAACAATAGGGCCATAATGGCCCTTAAGAGTTCACAATGGTTTACAGACACCAATGGGTGAACAATTTACCTGAAAGAAGGCATGAATTTAGTTAGAGATCAATAGCATACCCCTAAATGAACAAGACATGTGTCCATAGGGCACACATGTCCACACATTCCATTTTGTCTCAAAACACTGCTTATGTCAAACAAAATATGTTGATGGCCAAATTTGAATTTTGATCTCTAAATAAGACCTTGACCTTTGAGGTAATGAGACATGTGATACATGTGACATTCTGTCTCATCATATTTAAGTCACTTGTTGTGAATTGTTTTAAAATTGAATTGTTGAATGAAAACATTACAGCCTGGACAAGATATTTTATAGCAAAATTTGACCTTTGGCCTCTAACTGTGACCTTGACCTCTGAGGGAGACAGATTTTGCACACAAAATGCTGAGTCCTCATGGTTGTCATTAGCAACTAAGTTATCAATAGCATGATTAATGACAAAGTGATTGTCCGAAAAATGTGGTTTATGGCCAACTCTGATCTTTGAAGTGTGTCCTTGACCTCTACATGTCGTCTTGTGATGAATTGCATTTGCACAATTTTAAATCCATCAATATATGGATCAATATATATCAAGCTAAAGCTGACACAGACATTGTCAAAGTGTTTTATGGCTAATTTGACTTTTGACCTCTAAGTATGACCTTGACTTTTGAAGTAGGGAGAAGGATGTTTGCAAAATGCTGTCTGCTCATGGTTGTCATTTGTGGTAAGTTATCTTATAGCATGATGGATGAAAAAGTTACAGTGTGAATACACTGTTTTATGGAAGACCATGCAGTGAGAACAAATTATTGTTTATTTAAACAAAACACTTTTCATATTGACATTACTATTGTGTTTCTTCTTTATTCATTGAACGGCATACTTAAAAATATTCAAAATCAGTTAAAAAGTCTATTTAAATGTACAACTATTTACAGCAACAAATATTCATCACACGCACAACTTATATTGTTTGCTTGTTAAATGGACATCTGTACAGCAGTAAAACTTATTGGCCATTTGGGACCAATTAGTCTATGAACCTCCCACCACAATTAACCCTTACACTTCCTAGAAAATCATATCTGTTAGTGGAAGATCTTTTGACATTTGGCAGACAATAACCAATCAAAATATTGTCCAAACAACAATAAACAATCCTCTCCACAATTCCATTACCCTAAAAAACACATTACTTGTCAGATGTACTTATTATATATCTGGGGTAAAACAGACAGGAGCACTAGACTACCGTATTGAGATCATTTTGGGAACTGGTTCATTGAACAAATTGATATCTTATTATTACTATACATAGTTCATTTTTTTATAGGACGTTTCCTTGGATATCAATTATATATATAGTGAATTTCCTATGGGAAGTTTTCTTTGATGACGTCTAATTATAATTATAAATACCTAAATACCTATTGGAAGTTTTCTTTGAAGTCTAATTATTATTATATATAGTTAATTTTTAATCGGAAATCAACAGGGTATGAACAGAAAACAGCCATAGTCAGAATGAACAAGAACATAACTGTATCAGCTGATCAAACATTCATAGCGATAAACAAAGCTAATACTTCCTGTCAATCGTTAATGGATATTTAATTATTAACCATTAAAACAGTATTAAAACAATATCCTTGTTCCTTGCCCTATAACGTAAACACAGTGTAATGATGGCATCTGCATTTTGTTCTGATTTTCTGACAGAAGTCACATTTCACAAAAAGAATGTATTTGCATTACTTACTGTGTAAGTTTGATATCATTACAAATATCTTCTAATTTTGTACATCAACAACAACCTGGCTGTAAATATCTCCCAACAATTGTTGTTTTAGCTAATCCCAGATATGTTAATAATCAAAACCAAAACTCTCCCCAGTTTTCCCACGTTTGTTGTTTGTTGTTTTGAAGAGATCCAAGGATATAATTTTTCATAATACAAAAGTTCTTTCTTCCCATTAGTTGGCACCAAATGTCAGAAGGAGGGGTATAATTAGGATGGGCCATTTCCCTAAGTATCTCACCTTCACAGAATGTTTAACTCAAACAATGGAAATGGATAATGCCTGGATTATGGGAAAGTCCTTTAATGTTTGGTGAGGCCATTGTCTTAAAATAAATTGGTTAAAGCATCTTTTGGTGTCTTGTGAATCCATCATCTAATTCAAATCTATTCATTAACCCTTTGCATGCTGGGAAATTTGTCGTCTGCTAAAATGTTGTCTGCTGAATTTCTAAAATCAGCATTTTCTTCATTTTTTTTCAAAGAATACTACCAGAATAGCAAACAGTTTGGATCCTGATGAGACGCCACGTTCTGTGGCGTCTCATCTGGATCCAAACTGTTTGCAAAGGCCTTTAAAATTCGGTTCCAGCGCTAAAAGGGTTAAGCTGGATTTAATAGAAAGCCTACAGGTCAGTAGAGTCACTTTCAAGTTTTCCTGGGTAGAGCCATTACTTGAGCTAGTCGTTGGAAATATCTTGAGACTGCTACCGGAGAAGACATGCACATGAAATAATGAACTCCATTTGTCTGGGGATGAAATAAAATTGAGCCATGTTCTGGGAAAATGGGGCTTAATGCATGTGCCTTAAGTGTTGTCCAAGATTAGCCTGTGCAGTCCGAACAGCCTAATCAGGGACAACACTTTCCATTTTTATGGAAATTTTTGTTGAATGGAAGCAGAAAGTGTTGTCCCTAATTAGCCTGTGCAGACTGCACAGGCTAATTTGGAACAACACTTAACACACTCACATTAAGCCCCATTTTCCCAGAGCGAGGCTCGTTTTATAAGATTTGCTGTACATTTGAATGGTAGTTAGATCAATTAAACAATTAATTTAGAAATAATGGCCTTAATTTAACAGTTGAAGCTGGCAGCCACCATTATACTGAAAATTGAAACCAGATGTATTACAACACCAGTGTTATCTGTGCACATGGATTTGATGAATTATCCATTAAATTTCATTTAAAGCCCTGTATCTGTTTGCACTAAAAATACCTCAGGATATTTTTTTGTTATTTCCATTTCATTGTAAATTTGTGAGATAATGGTGGTTAAATGTGTTTTTGAGTTGTTGTTTTTTTTGTTCATTGTTTTTATATTCGGCAGGATGACGTACATGTTATATTAATGAAAAGCTTACAGTTTCATTTAAAATGTTTGCAGCTGTGTTTTTCTTGATAGTTGGTTTTCATGTAACAGGGATTTGTTCACAGATGTTTGTAATTAAGGAAAAAAAACTAACAAAACTTTAATATTTAGAAAAGTTGTGAAAAATTGTAATAAAACAGGAAAATATATGCTTTTATGGAATTTTTCGTTCTAAGTGAGTCTCTTCTAATCAAAAATCCAGTTTAGGCAGAAAGTGTTGTCCCTGATTGATGCAACAGGCTAACCCTTTGAGCGCTGGAAACGGATTTTGAAGGCCTTTGCAAACAGTTTGGATCCAGATGAGACGCCACAGAACGTGGCGTCTCATCAGGATCCAACCTGTTTGCTATTCTGATAGTATTCTTTGAAAAAAAAAATCGAAGAAAATGCTAATTTTAGAAATTTAGCAGACAACATTTTAGCAGACGACAAATTTCCCAGCATGCAAAGGGTTAAGCCCAGTTTTCTCCGAACGAGACTCAATTTATGAATCATTTATACCTCATTATCAATGCTGACACTTAGAAATCTCAAAAAGAATTAAATACGTATTACAGGCACCTGCACCTTGTACAGACAAAATCACTTTTAAGATAAAAGGGATAAATTATTAGTACTGGTTATAACCTTGCAAAATGATAAGCAAGATGTTTGCATTTCTCTACAATTTTATTAAATTTGTTATCAAAGAATTTTTATGATTACAAATCATAGTTAATTAAGATAGCAATGACAAATGTATTTTAAGATAGTCAATTGGTAGTAAAATTTTCCAAATGCTTGATTTATTTACAGTAGTAATACATACAGGCATTTTTTTTATTTGTCTTACATATACCTGTGAAATATTGTCTGCAGGATGGTGTCTTTTACGTTTGGTCTTGAATTTTTGAATGAATGATTTACAACGATTTTCTCAAGAAACCAGCTTACAAATTAAGGTGATGGTAGCATTGGTAGGTTTAAGCTTGTTGACCGCGTCTTCCTCAAACCTCACAAGTAACCATCATACCAGTTGGCATGTTATTAGCTGAAAGCAATCTCTAGATATCATGCGAATAGCCTGTGGAAACAAAATAAATATTAAAAGCCCCTGTGACCTAGACCTTTGACCTGTCCACCTCAAAATCAATAGGCGTGTTCTTTAACCCATAAGTTACCATCACAGCTATTTGTGTTTTATCACCTCTCCATAGAACTTACGGGTTCTTGACATTAATTGTGTTTATTTGAATTTGTATTTAGTAATTGACTTTTATGTAACATAACGTTATGTTATTATTCCTATTCAGGAGACAGAAGAGAATGTGTATACCGTAAATACGCGAATATAATACGCCCTCGTGTTTAATACGTTTTGGTCCAAATTTATCGGTAAAAAATTGAAAATCCTAGTAAATTTGCACTAAAAAAATCAGTGTCCGAAATCAGCCATGACGCTGTCATTTCCGAAAAAATGTGTTCACACATGTTAACCCATGAATTGTTTAATCGTCTTTCGTGTTTTATTTCAGATAAAAGATTCCTGAAGCAGTTTTTCCTTGATACATATGTTTGAAACAAAATCATTGTGTCGTAGTTGTATATTTAAATATAAAAGTTAAAGAAAAAACTGCTTAATGTTGGTTATTTAGAATTTTATTACTAGAGCATTCACTGCGGGATTACAAACCAGAAAATGGCTTCTTTGGACGTTTAGAATTATTGTGTGTGCAAAAGAGTTGATTTCTTGGCTAATATTCGGGGATCGAGCAAGTTATTGACGTGGACAGTGTTCCTTTGATGTGTTTTATATGGAGCTATATACAATTTATCGGAGAATCGCTTATTACGTGCGTAACACGACTCCTACAGTGTAAACACAAGTGGATAGGCTTAGCTACATCGACCGAATTTTCGGACAATTTTTAATGTTTGAGACCGTGTGGACAGTTTAATACTGCGTCGAATGGAATGACACTGGTACCGACTGAGAGATAATTTATTTTGCTGTAAATCTGTGCAGAGTTTTGGTGATAAACATATAAACTGTGGAGCTTTGCCTTGGAATTCATGTCCATGTGTTGGATTGCGTTGGTGCCCTTGTCCTTTTTCTTACATACACTATTTTTTATTTTTCTTATTTTTTTTTCTACTGGCCCCTGTGGATTTTCCGGTAAATCAGTACACAGTACATTATCTGTTTCAATAATAAACTACCTAAAAGAGCGTAATGTCAAAAATACAGCATTCTCTTCGCTTCAAAGTTTTCCTTCAACAGTGTATACACCCACGCTAATTTTCGCGCTCTTTTAGACAAAGACTTGACAGGAAAATACATGAGAAATAGATGTTGCTAGCGTAAGCGTCGGGTAAGCAATACAATGGGAAAAATCATTACACACACGCTTTACATGGGTATGGCGTGACGTTGTACATTAGTTTTCGCATAGTTTCGCACGCTTTTTGTCAGGGCAAAGGAAATGCTTGTGGACATTTTATTTGAAGCCATGACAATCACCGTAAGCACAGTTGCCCCCCTTTGATGTAATGGTGTAATTCAAAATGGCCGACATGCAGCGAATAACAACGATTAAGTTGAAAATTTTCACAGGAAATATTTTGTTCTGCTCTACATTCATATATAATACGCACCCCCTACTCGAAGAAAAATTGGGCAGGTAAAAAAGTGTGTATTATATTCGCGTATTTACAGTATTTTAGTATGAAGACAATGTACTGTTGTATAAGTCTGAATAAACTATCTGTCTATCTGTCTGTTTGATCATGGGTTAATGTGTTCATACAAAATAATGCTGAAACAATTTACATGTCAAAAGCCCATTTGACCTTGACCTTTGACCTGAGTACCTCAAAAGTCATAGGTGTCTTTCTTTCCTCAAGTGACCATCATACCAATGTGCATGCTCACCGGTTAAAGCATTCTTAAGTACAATGAAGAGAAGAATTTCATGTTAACAGTCCCTTTGACCTTGAACTTTGACCTGTTTACTTAACAATGTACAGGGGTCTTCATTTCCTCAAGAGACCATCATAACACTTTGCCTGATCATAAGTGAGAGATTAAATCTCAAGATAAAGTTCTGAAACTAATTTCATGTTAAAAACCCTTTTGACCTTGACCTTTGACCTGTTGACCTGAAAAGCAATAGAGTGCATGATCCAAGGTCAAAGCGTTTTCTGATTATTGTGTTATTTATAATCATGTTGTTGCCAAACTGTAACCATTTGGTAACAATTTGATAACACATTTAAAACCGAGTTAGAACCATGTGATCTGGCTGGTTGACAACTCCTAAAGGAACACTGGGATACTTAAGTCTTCAAGAAATCATTATCACAACTTTATCTCCTTGGGATAACTGCTATTGCCCGCCTATCTACCCATGGTAATAACTATAACATACTTTTACACTGGTTACCTGACTGATGATCACAGAGATAATCTTCCTATGATGTAACTCATGGGCTTTGTAACTGAGCAAAGCTTGTTTTCTGGCCTGCTTTGTTACATTTCTGGAATAACACTGTGCTCAGAATTTGAGTCTTGTTCTGGAAAGACTAGGCTTAATGTATGTGCATAAAATGTCGTCCCAAATCAGCCTGTGAAGTCTGCACAGGTTTAATCTGGGATGACACTTTTGCCTAGACACGATTAGTGTTTCATCCAGGCCGTTTTAGCGCGGCGCGGCGCTGTGCCCCTTTTTTGTAGCGCCCCGCTGCCCCCTTTGAAAGCCAATCAGGGCCGCGCTGCCCTTTTCAAAGGCCTTGCCCTTTCATGAGCTACTACTGTTTTCCGCCGCGCACCTTTATTGATAACATCTTAATAGCCTCTTAACCAAGCTTCGTAGCCGACTATTATAAGCGAAGATTCGCGCGGTTGTGAATTCATCATGGGTGAATAACCCTGTGTCAATATCAATTGATAATTTCAGTGGATTTGTTACACTAATCGGTCCGTAAATGTGTATTCCTCCACACAAAAATCGTGCACAGTTACTATGGAGACTTGATGAAAATCACGATGTTATCCACGTGGAAATTGTGTATTTCATGTATATTTCAGTTATATCAAAACATTTATTTTTACGCGTAATTAGATTTAAAAAAAACAACACCAGTTGTATCTTTATCGTTCTCGTCTTTAAGATAATTAATTATTGAAAGAATTACTGTTATGTATACTAATTAAACAAAATGTGAATCACGTATTAGCGGACATATTATACGATTTTACATTGCCATGCGCACCTGTCACTTACATCATTTTAACAAGATGGCGGACTATACAGAAAATAAATTGTTACTCGGCAAAAATGGCAAATAATGATCAAATTAACGATGGAGATCATACATTTAGAAAGGGATTGATGAAATGCCTGTGACAATCGACGATGCATAACACGTTTTAGATACCAACAACATATTTATGAGTTAACTATCAGTGGATGTATGTCACGTAAACGAGTGTTTGCAAATTGTTAGTGTTTAGTTTACTCGCAAAGTTTTAAAACATCTGACAAGATTATTGTTGGAAAATGGAATAAGACAAACATGGTTTCATTTATATGTTAGTGAATCTGTGTAAAATCAGATTCATATGCATATATTTCTTTATTATGTTTGTCGTGCTGTACAATTTACTGAAACAGCATGGAACTTAAATGGACATTGCAAGGTAAATATATTAATATTAATTAAAGTAAGTTAAATGCATCAATTACCATTAAATGTGCTTGTTTATATATTTATGTTTTTCCCACAACTGCCTCTGATGCGATTACATGTTTCTCCCAAAACCAGGTATTCATGGAACGTTTTTGCCCTTTTTGCCTAAACTGCGCGTTAAAATGCCCTTTTTGAAAGTAATGCGCCACGCCCCTTTGCCCTCCTGGATAAAACACTACACGATCATGTATCCCGCGAACCACGATATAACAGAACAGAAGTGTATAATGATT